>JAVJIX010000240.1:1102500-1194775 GCA_036785185.1 Paratrypauchen microcephalus | reverse complement strand
AGAAATGGTGATAATAAATTCTGAATAAATGGCATAAAACATGGCAAAAGACAGGTGCCAAATAAGGCATAATTATAGTCAAAATAAAATATTTAAAAAGTAATATTTTTATGTATTTTATGTATTATTTTATAAGGCATAATTATAGTCAAAATAAAATATAAAAATTAGTAATTTTTTTTTAAATTTGAATTATTTATTTTATATGATGATGATTATTAGTAGTATTAGTAGTATTATTTATAAGGCATATTTACAGTAAAAATAAAATGGAAAAATAAGTAATATTTTTTATTTATTTGTATTTATTTTTTATATTTTTTTATTTTTATTTATTTGTTTTATTGTATTATTATTGGTATTTATTATTGGTGTTTTTATTATTATTATTATTTTATTATTTTTTATAAGGCACGATTATAGTCAAAGTAAAATAGAAAAATAAGTAATATTTTTTATTTGTATTTATTATTATTATTATTATTATTATTATTAGGCATAATTATAGTTAAAATAGAAAAATAAGTATTTTATTATTTATTTGTATTTATTTTATATATATATATATATATATATATATATATATATATATATATATATATATATATATATATATATAATTCATTTTTATTATTGTTATTGGTGTTATTATTTTTATTTATTTTATTTTTATACAATCTATGGACCAAACTGATAAAAAACTTTTTTTTTAAAAACTTTTAAAAAAAACTAAAAAAAACAGAGCTATGGGTCAGGATTTGCCCGTCAGGGTTTTACACACAAGTATCACTCAAAATAAAACTTTATAATGATGAAGAAACGTCATTAAAACAAATTAAACGACTTCACACAGCCGTTTTATGAAGTTATTTACTTAGTGTTTCGTATCCATCTCGAGTCCCAAACTTTGCCCACAGTTTTCCTAATTAAAGCCGGGCTGTATTTCATGGATTCTGACCCCTCTAATGAAACGCTGTGTTTGGCCAGTTTTTCCTGGAAATAACAACACGAGTGGAGCTCAGTGTCCCCAAATGTCACAAAGTAAAAACTAGATCCAAGCCTCAGGGGCCTGACCTTTCACTGAAGCCCACAAACGTGTCCTCCACCCGGGAACAGCGTTAAACGACGGACAGGAGGGAGGAGGAGGAGGGGAGCGGGGGATGTGGAGGAGAGGGAGGGAGAGAGAGAGAGAGGGGAGGAGGGGAGAAGAGGAGGAGGGGAGAAAAGGATGGGCAGAGAGAGTGAGAGAAAGGAAGAGAGTGAGGAAGAGGGAGAAGGAGAGGAAGAAAGAGTGAGCGGAAGAGGGTGAGAGAGGAAGAGAGGAGAGAGGAAGAGAGGAAGAAAGAGGGAGAGAGAGAGGGTGAGAGAGGAAGAGAGAGAGAGAGAGAGAGAGAAGAGAGTGAGGGAGAGAGGGTGAGAGAGGAAGAGAGAGAGGAAGAGAGTGAGAGAAAGAACGAGAGAGGAAGAGAGTGAGTGAGAGTGGAAGAGAGTGAGAGAGGAAGAGACAGTGAGAGAGAAGAGTGTGAGAGGAAGAGAGTGAGAGGAAGAGAGAGAGTGAAAGAGGAAGAGAGTGAGAGAGGAAGACAGAGAGAAGACAGTGAGAAAGAGAGGAAGAGAGGGAGAGGAAGAGTGAGGAAGAGTGAGAGGAAGAAAGAGAAAACTATAAATAGTATTATTTGTCTAAAAAATTGTTATTAGTACACCTCTGCATAACATTGTATCCTTTTGTTAACATTAAAAACAAAAAAGAAACTTCCAACAAAGACTGTCTTTTTGCACTGAGGACACAAATATTAATGTGCACATTTGTTTACGTTTCACAGAAACAAAACTTAAAATTACATTGCATAAACTAAAAGCGCTGAAAAAAACCCACTCTGTCCTTGTGTCGCTGATGCGTCAGCTTCTGTCGGACTAAGGGACACGACTCGGTGGAATATACGTGTTTTTTTCTGTGACAGAGGATGTTCTGCTGATGGTGAGTCTGTTCTGTATATCGCGTATTTAAGGTTGCCGCCCCCTGCCCCAGAGCGACAATGAGAGCACTACTGCTAACTACTGTTGTTGATGTGCAATTACACTTAGTTCTAGTACAGTACGGCAAAAGCATGTTTCCCAGGGTCACACGTGCCCCCCCTGGCATCACACCGCGCCCCCCCAGGGGGGCCCGCCCCACTATTTGAGAAGCACTGGCGTAAGGACAGATGAAGACTTGACTGAAATTTGTATGAAATGTGCAATATTTACTCTGTAATGTGTGGCTTTTGTTGATTTGAGGTTGTGCGCTTGTGCGTGTTGTGCGCTTGTGTGTGTTGTGCGCTTGTGTGTGTTGTGCACTTGTGTGTGTTGTTGTTGTTGATGCCCTTGATGTCCAAAAAGAATTTCTTTCTGGAAACAAAAGATAATCTGATCTAATGTAATATTAAAAGTTGTAATCATATTTTTGCATGTTCTCTCTCCTGTATGGGTTTGCATTAGGGATGCACGACATATCGGCATTAACATCGGTATCGGCCGATATCACCAAATTTTAACATATCGGTCCGATGTGTAAAAGTGGGCCGATATTAACGACCGATATTTGTCAGTACAGTAATCCCTCGAATTAATGTTTTCTCAAATTTCTCTCTCGTTTAAACACTCAAACTTTCGTAGATTTTCAACAAAATGTATTAATAGTGAAGCGAGGGGCGGGAGGGGGGGTGTGCGCGTGCGCTCATCGTGCTCAAATCCGTGATAGAGCATCATGACCGGCGCGAGACCGCGCCTCCCACCCGGGGCTGCGAGCACGAGACCCGTGCCCAAACCGTGCAGTCCGAGCATATCAAACCTCGACATGAACGAACACAAGAGCCGCACGAAACCAGGCAAAGAGCCGCACGCAGTGGTTTAATCCTGGTTTAGACCTGGTCTAGTCCTGGTTTAGTCCAGGTTTAATCCTGGTTTAGACCTGGTCCAGTCCTGGTCTAGTCCCCCCCCCCACCCCACCCCCCAATGTCCCCCATCTATAACATCAATCGGCAAAGGCCCCGTAGCCAATCAGGACGCAGAACACAATGTTACACTATTAAAAAAAAAAAAAAAAAAAAAAACAGGAGTCAAAACACATTTTGAAAATAAAAGACATTCAAAAATTCATTTTGCATGATTTTCAGTCTGTATAAAATGTTATCTCAGAATTAAAAATACATTTGTGCATGTTCTCTCTGCTGTATGGGTTTGTATATATATTTGTGCATGTTCTCTCTGCTGTATGGGTTTGTATATATATTTTTGCATGTTCTCTCTGCTGTATGGGTTTGTATATATATTTTTGCATGTTCTCTCTCCTTTATGGGTTTGTATATATATTTGTGCATGTTCTCTCCTGTATGGGTTTGCATATATATTTTTGCATGTTCTCTCTCCTGTATGGGTTTGTATATATATTTTTGCATGTTCTCTCTGCTGTATGGGTTTGCATATATATTTTTGCATGTTCTCTCTCCTGTATGGGTTTGTATATATATTTTTGCATGTTCTCTCTCCTGTATGGGTTTGTATATATATTTTTGCATGTTCTCTCTCCTGTATGGGTTTGTATATATATTTTTGCATGTTCTCTCTGCTGTATGGGTTTGTATATATATTTTTGCATGTTCTCTCTGCTGTATGGGTTTGCGGCTGTAGTGTTGGAGGTTTCATGTGCACAGAGGAGCTCAGACTCTGTGTAGTGAGTGAGTGAGTGAGTGAGTGAGTGGGGCATTAAATATTTACTCTGTGTGTGTGTGTATAGTGTGTGTGTGTGTATAGTGTGTGTATAGTGTGTGTGTGTGTGTGTGTGTGTATTTTTAGCTCGTATTGATTTGAATGTTGTTGTCTCTGTTTGGCCTTGTTCTAAAGCAGCAGAGCCAAGTGCCCGAGTGTCCCGCAGGAGTCAGACTCTCCACCAGCTCCGGTTTAGAAGGTTCCACTTTGGCTTTAGACTTAGACTAAAACTTTATTGATCCACAAGGGAAATTATTGGGATACAGTAGCTCACTCATCAATAGAATATATAACAGAGGAGAACAAAAATAGATGGAATATCAAAAAAAGAGCAAGAGACTGGAGTCAAATGAGACATAATAACTGTATATGTACAAATTGGAATAAAATATCAAATAAAATACCCACTCACAGCTGTATACAGTTGTAGGGAGTATTATCTGTTACATAAGATAAGACTTTATTGATCTCACACAGGAGAAATTCACTTGCCACATCAGCTCCAGGCTGCAGAACCCGGGACGGCTCAGGGAAAAGTAATTTTTGAGGGGTGGAGGAAAGCGTGCGTTCACTTTGCAAAGCGTGCCCTCCTTTTATTAAGTCGCGCGTTCGTGTAAGTAGAGCGTGCTCTCAGTTTACTGAATCGTGCGTTCGTTTAAATACAACGTGTGCTCGTTTACCTAAATCGTGCACCCCAGTTTACTAAATCGTGCGCTCGCTGTGTGAAGTCGTGCCCTCGTCTATCTAAAATGTGAAAAGAGAGAGAAAGAGAGAGGGAAAAGAGAAAGAGAAGAGAAAGAGAGAGGGGAAAGAGAAAAGAGAGCGAGAGAAAGAGAAAAGAGAGAGAAGAGAGACAAAGAGAGAAAAGAGAGATAGGGAAAGAGAAAAGAGACAGAGAAGAGAGAAAAGAGACAGAGAAAAGAGAGAGAAAAAGAGAAAAGAGAGGGAGAAAGAGAAGAGACAGAAAGAGAGAGAAGAGAGAGAGAGAAAGAGACAGAGAGAGAGAGGAGAGAGAGAAAAGGGAGAGAGAAAAGGGAGAGGGAAAGAGAGAGAGGAAATGAGAAAGAGAAAAGAGAGAGGGAAAAGAGAGACAGAGAGAAAAGAGAGAGAAAAAGAGAAAAGAGAGGGAGAAAGAAGAGACAGAAAGAGAGAGAAGAGAGAGAGAAAAGAGACAGAGAGAGAGAGGAGAGAGAAAAGGGAGAGAGAAAAGGGAGAGAGAAAGAGAGGAAATGAGAAAGAGAGAAGAGAGAGCGAAAAGAGAGACAGAGAGGGAAAAGAGAGACAGAGAGAGAAGAGAGAGCGAGAGAGAGAGAAGAGAGAGCGGCAGAGAAAAGAGAGAGAAAGAGAGACAGAGAGAGAAAAGAGACAGAAAATAGAGAGAAAAAGAGAAGAGGGAGAAAGAGAAAGAGAGAGAAGAGACAGAAAGAGAGAAAGAGAGAAAAGAGACAGAGAGAGAGGAGAGAGAAAAGGGACAGAGAGAAAAGAGAAAAAGAGAGCGAGAGAAAAAGAGAAAAGAGAGATAGGGAGAGAGAAAAGAGAGACAGAGAGAAAAGAGACAGAGAGAAAATAGAGAGAAAAAGAGAAAAGGGGAGAAAGAGAAAGAGAAGAGACAGAGAGAGAAGAGAGAGAGAAAAAGAGACAGAGAGAGAGAGGAGAGAGAGAAAAGGGACAGAGAGGAAATGAGAGAGAAAAGAGAGAGGGAAAAGAGAGCGAGAGAGAAGAGAGAGCGAGAGAGAGAGAAGAGAGCGATAGAGAAAAGAGAGAGAAGAGAGACAGAGAGAAAAGAGAGATAGGGAGAGAGAAAAGAGAGACAGAGAGAAAAGAGACAGAGAGAAAATAGAGAGAAAAAGAGAAAAGAGGGAGAAAGAGAAAAGAGAGAGAAGAGACAGAAAGAGAGAAAGAGTAAAGAGACAGAGAGAGGAGAGAGAAAAGGGACAGAGAGAAAAGAGAAAAAGAGAGTGAGAGAAAAAGAGAAAAGAGAGGGGAAAAGAGAGAGAGAAGAGAGACAGAAGAGAGACAGAAGAGAGAAAAGAGAGAGAGAGAGGAAAAAAGAGAAGAGAGAGAGAAGAGAGACAGAGAAAAGAGAGAAGAGAGAAATGGAGAGAGAAGAGAGAAAAGAGAGAAGAGAGAAATGGAGAGAAGAGAGAGAGAAAAGAGAGTTTACTAAATCGTGCGCTTGTTTAAATATAACGTGCGCTCGTTTACATAAATAAAACTCTCGGGTTAAAACCATTTTCTTGGTCAAATAAGGAACTGCATTGACGAATTTAAGTACTGAAGTGTTTGTATTCTTTTTTTCATGGGATGTTCCACAGTACAGCATTAAAGCAGACCTATTATGCATCCGTCAGTTAAATCATTATAATCTGACACTCATTATGTTACAATTTGGACGTTTTAAATCGCATTTTTCTTATAAAACAAGGTTGCTAACTTGTGCGTTAGAAAAGTGCAGTGTCCAGTGGGAGCTGACATCACAACAAAAAGTCTCCAAACTCCGGTGGATAGCTGCAGAACTCTCTAACGAGCAGCAGATTTATTTATTTTTTTATTCTTCTTGTACTAAAATGACCAGGCTGCAGAATCCTCCGTGTATCTCTGATTAAGAAAGTAAAATTGGAGAAAGAAATAAGTAGAGAGCAGTTGGCGTGGCAGTGAAAACAGGAATTGATTGGCAATATGGCGTGATTTAAGAGTACTCAAAAGAACGAATCAGTCCGAGAACAAGTTTCAAGAGGGTGAATGAGGAGAAATGACTAGAACATGGTTAAAACCTCTGAAAAGAAGATTTTGTAGAATAGGTTTGTTTTAAACATAAATCTATAAATTGATTTCATGACAGGTGTTTTTATTCCTCCAAAATACCTTAAAATGATGTTGTATTTGCCTTTCCACAGATCTGAGCTGTAATCACGACATTAATTAAGCTTTGCGTGTTTGAATCGGCCACAGAAAAACCAGACACAAGTCGTCCCGGAGGCGTTTTGAGTTATTCAGATTCCGAAACTGTAGATTCTAAGCTTTCCAATGATGCCTTACACATGGAAATCTGAGAACATTTGAAGAATTTGTGGCCATTTGAAAGCAGCACTTTCTGAGGAAAAAACGCATTAAAGGAGAATTAACGTCTTTTTTACAATCTGAGCCTTATTTTGGTAATAAAACAAGTTGTTTTACTCACCCATAGCACTTTGGTGTCATTTGGAGCATTACCGGAGATGTTTTAGATTAGCGATATCCGTAACGTGAGTGGTCGGGGCACGACGTAAAAGTCACCAAAAATAACACAAACTTTAGCACTTTTCAAATCATAGAAGCTCAATGTCTTAGTCTACACTTTCGTTTGAGTCAAAAGTGGCCTGTAATCCGAGATTTAGCCATAGTTTCGAGTAGATGAGGAGGACAGTGCGCTAAATGAGCTTCTATGATTTGAAAAGTGCTAAAGTTTGTGTTACAGTAGGGCCGGCCCAAGGCATAAGCGAACTAAGCGGCCGCTTAGGGCCCCCACGCCACCAGGGGGGCCCCTGTCCTCGGGAAAAAATAGTCACTCACTTTCTGTGTAGTGCGCATTCATATCGAGTGCAAATAAATGTGCAAATCAACACGGAGAGCTTGACTTGGTCATTTTGGGGTGGGAACTATTTTACAGTGCGGAAAAACACAGCCGAAGCACACACCACGCTGCGTAACAGGGGAACTCCCAACGTGGTGCATAACAGGGATTCCCCCTGTCAGCGTGGTCAATATCGATATGAATGCGCACTACACAGAAAGTAATTGGGAAAAGCATCGAGCAAATTAATTCCTTTTGGCCGAAATCTTTCTCTGGCGACATTAGACTCCAGTCTAACGCGGAGTAGCTGCAGCTGCGCGCGGCGGTCAGTGCTGACAGACTCGGACAATGACTGGGTGACCAGGAAAACGCTTTCCACCACTTATTTTAGTCTCTGGACTGTGGGGAGATGCCCAAGTTTGACCTGGGGGTGGCATATCCCTTTAAGAAGAGTTCAGAAATCAATATTTGCTGCAATAACCCTTATTTTTAATCACAGCTTTCATGCGTCTTGGCATGCTCTCCACAAGTCTTTCACATTGTTCTTGGGTCCTAGTTTAGACCTGGTTCAGTCCAAGTTTAGGCTTGATTTAATCCAAGTTTAGTCCTGGTTTAGCCCTGGTTTAGTCCTGGTTCAGATCTGGTTTAGTCCTAGTTTAGACCTCGATTTGCTATAGAAAATGATTTTTCTTTAGTACTATTGTAGGATATGGTAGTTCCTGAGGCTGCACTCGCATAGCTTTGGTCCTGATTTGATCCTGGTTTAGTTCTGATATAGATCTGGACGTTTAGTTGTGTAGTCCTGGTTTAGTCACATTCAGGTCCAGCTTAGTTTTAGATTTAGTCCCAATTTTAAAGGTCCTGTATCCGATATTTCCCATATATTTAAGCAAAAATGTGTCTTGCTCCAGTACAGATGTATTGTATTGGCAGCTCTCGAGGTCAAAATAAGTCTGCTGTGTGTTGTTTGCATCTAATTAGAACTTGTTTTATTGCCCAATAATCAGGAAGTATGTGTTAGTCCTAGTTTAGACCCGTTTTAGTCTTGGTTCAGACCTGGTTTAGTCCCAGTCTTTCACATTGTTCTTGGGTGACTTTATTCCACTCCTGGTGTAAGAACTGAAGTAGCTCAGCTTTGTGTTTGTGTTGGAATTCAACAGACGCTGGAATGGAATGGCTGTAATACATGTAGAGATGCTGATTTCAGAAAAAAATGCAGTGGTTTCTTACTTTTTTTTTCCCCAGAGCTGTAAATATATTTTAAAAATGTCAGTATGCCAGGACACTAAACATGTATTCAACATTCCTATAGCTTGTACATTAACTTTTTGTCTGTTTCTTGAGGGCTCTTATTTGCATTTTTAATCAACGTAGCATAAACAGTGATCAGAGCAAATCTCACAATCCTCCAGACAAATATTAATTACAAATGTGTTAACTTTAGCGTTAGTACGAGGCTACTGTCCACACAGATCAATTCACTAAATATTGCAGTGTGTAACAGTGTAATTCTCTGACAATTTCCTCAAATAATTCAAGTCTCCTTAAATAAAACAAGTCTTAAATGCTTTCAAACGGCCACGTGTGTGTGTTTGGTAAAGAATAAATGCAGTTTTGGCGGTGAATCCGCCTCGAGTCGTGCAGAAGTCTTGGGAGGCTTTGGAGAATCCTCACATGCCTCGCAGAATGGAGCAGCAGCTTGGCCATACATTATGTCCAAACTTGTAATCCTTCAGAGCTGTACAACTGCTCTGCTCTTGGCCACGGTTCAAACCAAACCCACGAGAAACATGGAGCTGGGAAATCCACGGACATACATGGGAAATACATGGGAAATACATGCAGGCAGTTATTAACCCAGAGATTGAGACACGGATATTCTTGCTTCTTTGAAAATTAAAGATTTAGTGAAGCAAAAGCATGTTATTTTTTAAATTAATTACAGAAAACGAAAAAAAACTCATGTCCTTGGCCACGGTGCAAACCAAACCAGAGCCACATGGAGCTGGGGCGCACATGGACAGTACATGCAGTCATTTACTAAAGCAGGAATTGAACCACAAACCCTCTTGTTTCTTTGAAAATGTAAGCTCTAGTGCAGGGGTGGCAAACTCATTTTGGTCTGTATCCAACCTACTTTGGGGCCGGATCAGAAAACTCATGGCAAATATACCCCAAAAATAGCAATAAGTCCAAATATTTGTCCAGAGAAACACAAATCTATTACAGAAGCCTTTTTTATTTGATGAACTCTTTCTTTTACAAAATCGTATAATATTATGAACAACCTGAAACTTTAAGAAAAATGCCATTTCCACACAATGTTTTAAAGATCCCATGACATGGTACTTCTTGATGCTTTTATATGGCTCCTTAATGGTTCCCTAATACTGTAAATGAATCCTTCTTCAAAATCAAACCTCAGTGCATGAGATGACTCTGACTGTCTTCATGAGGCTAAATATCTCTCTGAAACACTTTATTCTGGGCGTTGTTGCTTGAATGCAAATGAGGAGGACAGAGACAGGCCAGTGCAGCGGGTGGGGGTGTGGCCAAATACACCACTGTTTCCTGGATTAGCGGTGCGATGTGCGCTGTCACCCACTTCCGTGTTTTAATCACGGAGGCAGATATGAGACGCATTCCATTAATAGAAAACACATTTCCACAGAAAATAAAATTAAACCACTGCTGTTTCAGAGGTTCGGAGGCTCGGATAAAGGACATCCGAGCCTGGAAACACTCACGTGCCTCTAGGCAAATAAAAAAACGCATCTCGCATTTCGTAGCTTGTTCGCGGTCCAAACTCTCTGGGTGTGATTTCCAGAGACGGTGGGTGGACATCTGGGGGGGGGGGGGGGGTGGAAACCTTTCGGCGAGTGTGACGTCAGAAAGTTCCCTTGTTCCCGTTTGGGCTGTCTTTTTTTCAAACGTGGAAAAGGATCGTAAATGCTCAGTTTACACATTTCGCAACTTTTAGCCATGGGGGGGTGGCTAAACGGGGTAGGGGAGCTCACATGAACGTTCAATGTGAGCATGAGATTTTCAGAAAATGAAAATCTCATGCCATGGGACCTTTAACATTATCTTTTATGTATTTCACAGAATTTAGTCATGCTTTAGTCTTCATTTAGTCTTCATTTCTGCTGCTACTGTTACCTGTGCAATACCCACATGCAATACTTATACTAAATTATGTGCAATATGAAATCCACATGCAACACTTATACTACACTATATTATGTGCAATCTGTGAAATACTCTAATTACACCTTATTTAATCCTACCTGTACCTTTGTACATTGTACTTTGTATTTTTATTACATTTTATTACATATTTTTATTATATTTACAGGTGACATACCAAGATACAGTTTTGCTTTAAAGTAAAAAAAAAAAAGGTATAAGGTAAGGTACGCTTTATTCCCGTTTACCGGAAGACGTTTGGTCTAAACCAGGACTAAACCGGGACTAGACCAGGTCTAAACCAGGATTAAATCACCCCGTGCGGCTCTTTGCTGGTTTCGTGCGGCTCTTGCGTTTGTTTGTGCGTGTTCGGTTTGTGACTCGGGCTGCGAGGACGCGGTCCTCAGGGGAAGGCATGGTCCGGGCGCCGCGGTTCGATCTCGTGCTCGCAGCCCGTGCGGCCTTGTGCCGGTCGTGCTGCTCTGTCACGGATTAGACCACGATGAGGGGTGCACGTGTCGCGCACTTCTCCAAGGGGTTGGTGCGCGTCGCGTCCCGGGATGTGGCAGTGCCTTTGGATGAGCGCAGTGCTTCCTGCGGATCCAGTGACTCATGTCTCCGAGCTCCTCGCACATCCGGTGGAGCCCCCACGCTTCACTATTAATACATTTTGTTGAAAATCTACGAAAGTTTTAAGTGTTTAAACGAGAGAGAAATGTGAGAAAACGTTAATTCCAGTGTTTTAAGGCGTTTACAGCCTTAAAACATGTACAAAAATTGTAAAATATAAAGTTGTCCTACTTCGCGGATTTCACTCATTACGGGTTATTTCTGGAACCTAACCCCCGCGATAAACGAGGGACCACTGTAGTTCCTGACACTGGGCGTGTGGAAAAAAAAACGTGGATTAAGCAGCAGCGTCTTCACAACCTGCCAAAGCTTTCCATGAGGGACGGGACTCGAATCACGAGTTCGATGTCTCTTACAGGCAGCTGTTTTTTTTGTTTTTTTTTTATTAGACAAATTATAATACACAAATGAATAGACAATTTATGAACATGAACATGTTTTAAGGCTGTAAACGCCTCACCACACACATTATACGCTTTTCTCAGACTGGAATTAACCTTTTCTCACATTTGTCTCTCGTTTAAACACTCAAACTTTCATAGATTTTCAACAAAATGTATTAATAGTGACGCGTGGGGGGAGACATGGCCCCAGAAGCCCCGCCAGACGTGCGAGGAGCACTGCCACGTCCCTGGACGAGACGCGCACCACCCCCTTGGAGAAGCTCCACACGTGCACCCCTCATCGTGAACAAATCCGTGACAGAGAAACGTGACCAGCGCGACGCCCCGAGCACGAGATAGAACCGCTGCGCCCGGACCACGTGCTCTCAGACCGAGCCACAAAACAGCCGCGCGAAACCAGGAAAGAGCGGTTTAATCCTGGTTTAGACCTGGTCTAGTCCCGGTTTAGTCCAGGGCCAGTCCAGGTTTAGACCTGGTTTAGTTCTGGTTTAGACCTGGTTTAGTCCATGTTTAATCCTGGTATAGTCTCATAGCCAATCAGGACGCAGAACACAATGTTACACTATTAAAAAAAATTGAGAAAAAAAATCAGCGAAAAAAAATCTGCGAAACAGCAAGGCCGCGAACAGTGAACCGCGATAGAGCGAGGGTTCACTGTACCTGCGATTTATATGTAATATATACAATGGCTAAATAGATGAACCAGGTTTTAACTAAGACCAGCAGGTGAATAAAACTAAATTATGTGTGTCGAATCCCTCAGTCGTCCAGGTAGAATCCACAGCAAAAGGAGAAATTCAATTTGTCAACTGGACAAAAGTTTATTTGGTCAAATACGTTTCGCAGTTTGTATTTGCCATGAAACTAAATTATGTTCGACTTTATAGGACAAATCCGTGGATAAACCCAAAATGATCTCTAGCATTAAAAAGTGCATCTCCGTAGAGCTCATAATGACAGGAGCTGATGTTCTTCACATATTTTTGCATTTAAACTTGTTTGGGACTAAATGTACGTACTATAGTGGAGAACCACATGTAATATTGCTTTACTTGGAATGTGTTACATGTGCATTAAACTTCTCCATCTCCATTATAGGTCAGATCTGTGGAGATGTGACCCTGCTCACGATAAGAATTCATTTTTTTTGTTTGTTTTTAGGTATTTTCTAAGCGAGGATTTCAGATAAACCATCATAAATAGTGTGTCCAAGTCCAAGCTCATGACTGAACCAGATCTTAACTGTCACACCGTCTGTTTCTCTTTCATATGGCTTCTTATAACAAATCTTACATCTTTTACATAATTATAAAACGGTGCATTCAAATGACGTGGGCACTATCGGCGCCTTGCATCAGATAAACAGGATGTAAAACAATAGTGTTAATCTGCAGATCTGGGTCTGCGTAATCCACCAGTGAAAGCCATTCTGTGGAGGGAGGAGAGAAAGAAAAGAAAGAGAGAGAGAGGGGGATGGAGCTTAAACTAAAACAATCCAAACTGCTCTGAACGCTGTGAGGAGATCAATGCAGGATTCATTACAGGACTAAGATGGATAACCCGCTCGCCTCCAACACACCCGCTCTCTGGAGAATAATCTCTGGAGACTTAAGACCACACAGCTCTCAAACAGGACTGGACCAGGTCTGGACCAGGTCTGGACCAGGTCTGGACCAGGTCTAAACCTGGTCTAAACCTGGTCTAAACCTGGTCTAAACCTGGTCTAAACCTGGTCTAAACCTGGTCTAAGCAAGGTCTAAGCAAGGTCTAAGCAAGGTCTAAGCAAGGTCTAAATCTCGTCTAAATCTGGTCTAAACCTGGTCTAAATTTGGTCTAAATCTCGTCTAAATCTGGTCTAAACCTGGTCTAAACCTGGTCTAAACCAGGTCTAAACCAGGTCTAAACCAGGTCTAAATTTGGTCTAAACTAGGTCTAAACCAGGTCTAAACCTGGTCTAAACCTGATGTAAACAAGGAGTTGACTATGATTAAACCTGGTCTAAACCAGGTCTAAACCAGGTCTAAACCAGGTCTAAACCAGGTCTAAACCTGGTCTAAACCTGGTCTAAACCAGGTCTAAACCAGGTCCAAACCAGGTCCAAACCAGGTCCAAACCAGGTCCAAACCAGGTCCAAACCAGGTCCAAACCAGGTCCAAACAAGGTCCAAACAAGGTCCAAACAAGGTCCAAACAAGGTCCAAACAAGGTCCAAACAAGGTCCAAACCTGGTCTAAACCTGGTCTAAACCTGGTCTAAAACTGGTCTAAAACTGGTCCAAACCTGGTCTAAACAAGGTCCAAACCTGGTCCAAACCTGGTCTAAAACGGGTCTAAACCGGGTCTAAACCGGGTCTAAAACAGGTCTAAAACAGGTCTAAACCTGGTGCAAACAAGGAGTTGACCATGGCTAAACTAGGTCTAAACAATTTCTATATCAGGAATTTCTATAAACAAGGGCTAGACCAGTGCTAAACCAGGTCTGAACCAGGTCTAAACAAGTACTAAATCACATCTGAACAAGTATACAGTATGAATAAACCAGGTCTAAGGACTGAGAAAGGACTAGACCAAGAATAAACCAGGTCTGTTGGACTAAAAAAGGTCTAAATTTGGTCTAGATTAGGATTACACCAGGTATAAAGTATAATACCAGGATTAAACCAGGAGAGGACTAAACCAGGTCTAAACAAGTACTAAATCACATCAGAACAAGTATACAGATGGTCTAAGAAAGGACTAGACCAAGAATCAACCAGGTCTATGGGACTAAACCAGGTCTGAACCAGGTCTGAACCAGGACTGATGTATTCCTGGTTGCAATTAAACAAGAGTAAACATAACCTGAACAGAACTAATCAGAAATCAAGACTCCACATCTCTGGCCTTTCTCTACGTTTCTCTCGGATTCTCCCGCTGGTTTCCTCCACCCAGGCGCCCCCACCCGTCGCCCACCCACACCTACCGAAGGGCAGGTTCCTGGGGGCCTCCGGGTGCCCTAAAGATCAGTCACGTGCGCATGAATCCTGGTCCGTTCAAAGCCTCGGCTTCTTCAGTTCTGGTGCTGTGTTTTGACGCTCGGAGGTATGGAGCTGTGGAGCTGTGGTCGTTGGCAGTTCTTCTCAAACATCTTGAGCGAACGGCCTCAGGAGTCCTCCCCCCTCGCTCCGATGGACAGAGTTATAATCTTTGTTTTGGTGTAAATATAGAAAAAACATGGAGAAAACACACAGATATAAGATGGAACTGGAAATACGTGTTGACAGATGGTTGTTCATGTTGTGTGTAAATAATGATGTGAATTCTCTCGACGTTATATAGTAAGACATATTTTTATTTTTATATTTTATTATTATTTATATGGTACAAAAAAATATAAAAAAAACATAATAATAATAATAATAATATTTGTTGTTTATTTTGGTTAACAGTTGCAATACGAATATTTTATGTTTTATATCTTATTAATTTTGTGTATTTTAGTTTTACATAAATACATAAATATGGTCAAACATGGTCAAAATAACTCAAGTTATGTATTTATGTATTTATGTATTTATTTAAAACAAATACACTAAATTAATAAAATTATATTATACAATAATTATACAATAAAATTATGTATTCATATTGCGACTATTAACCAAAATGTTTTTTTTCATATTTTTTTATATTTTTTAATATTTTTCTATTTTTATTTATTTTTATTAATATTGTGTATTTTTGTTTGTTATTTACAGACTTATTTTGATCGTGTTTGTGGTAATATCCTGACTAAAGTTTTTAAATCAAGTTATCAGTTTATGTATTTATTCAAAACTAAAATACACAAAAAATAATAAGAAAAAAACATTAATATTCGTATTGTGATTATTAACATATATATATATATATATATATATATATATATTTAATTTAATTTATTTATATTGGTTAACTGTTGCAAATACGAACGAATATTTTTTGTGACATTAAACATAAATATCTTACATTTATTCAAATACAGGTGTTTATTTGTAAATGTTGTACTATAACGATAGGATCACTCTGGAGTTTGGTTGTGTTCGAGTTTAATGGGTCTTTCCCTCTGCCTGAACTGACTCCGGGTCGTTCTATCTGGAGGCACTTTTGTGATTGAAGTGGTTCTGAAATAGACCCGTGGTTCAGTGTGACAGATCCATTCACTCTGGTACCGCCCGGTGTGGTCTATAACCTGAACATATAAAAGAAGAAATAAACACATCACTGTACCTGGTCTGACCTCAAGTCACTGAGCCCCTCTGATCTACTACTACTACTACTACTACTACTACTACTACTACTACTACTACTACTACTACTACTACTACTACTACTACTACTACTACTACTACTACTACTACTACTACTACTACTACTACTACTACTACTACTACTACTACTACTACTACTACTACTACTACTACTACTACTACTACTACTACTACTACTACTACTACTACTACTACTACTACTACTACTACTACTACTACTACTACTACTACTACTACTACTACTACTACTACTACTGCTACTACTACTACTACTACTACTACTACTACTACTACTACTACTACTACTACTACTACTACTACTACTACTACTACTACTACTACTACTACTACTACTACTACTACTACTACTACTACTACTACTACTACTGCTGCTACTACTACAGCTACTACTGCTGCTACTTCTGCTGCTGCTACTAATACTACTGCTACTAATACTACTGCTACTACTATTATTACAGCTACTACTGCTACTGTTGCTACTACTACTGTCGCTACTACTACTACTAGTACTAATACTGTCGCTACTATTACTACTACTATTACTGCTGCTGCTGCTACTACTGCTACTACTACTGCTACTACTACTACTACTCCTACTACTACAGCTACTACTACACCTATTATTACTGCTACTACTACTATTAATACTACTAATACTACTGCTGCTACCACTAGTATCACTACTACACAGGGGGGTTGCTCAGGTTGCCTGGGCAACTGCCCCTATGCCCTCCTGGATTGACGTTGCCCTTCTGAGTGGAAAAAAAATAAATAACTAAAAATAATAATAATAAATCGTTCAATGGATACAGAATTTCATGTAGGCCTAGATTTGAAAATGAAAAATCGCTGTGACAGAGCAGGCCCGTCCCTCAGCACGAGCATGTGAAGACGCGCGCGCCCGTTTCCTTATCTGCTGTGCTTTGCGCGCCAAACCCTTTTCATTATCCACCATAAACTAATTCCCATAACCTTTGCTCTGCCATGACTAAGGATGCACACTTAGAAGCACCAGTTTTGCCCATCCAAATCACGCTAAACCCGATTACTTACCCGCGAGCCGCCTACTCCCTCTTCCCGTGGTGCGATCTGGCAAACCCGGACACATCTGCACCGGGAGTTTAAATTCTCCAGTTTCGCGGGTTCTGGTGGTCATGTGAGCCACGAACAATTTGCATGGGCAATTATTCGTATTCTCCGTGCATTTGAAGTGTTGTATGTGACTTATTGATTTTGTATTAACGCTATTGTCCGTGCACAACTTTTGGTACGTAAAATATTAGTCATTTAATAGTGGAAATGGTGTAAATAATGTTTCCAGTGCATGTTATGTAATGTGGGAGGGGGAATGGGGGTATATAGGTGCACTCTGCAGGTCTGCCAGCAGTCTTGTCTTGGTTACTGTGGAGGTAACGTGCACGGAGAGAAAGAGAGTGAGCGAGCGAAAGACTTAAAGACTTAAAGGGGAAGTCTGCAGAACTTTTTTTTTTATCACTACATCACTGTAGAAACGCTTATCCCATTCTTTAAGAGTTCTTTAAGAATCCCGCCACAATCACCAATTGGGGGGGGTTCATTTGCCCTTTCTTCAGGTCAGAGCAACTGCCCCTCAAAATTCCTGTGCACGTCCCTGCTACTACTACACCTACTACTACTACTACACCTACTACTGCTACTGCAGCTACTACAGCTACTACTACTATAGGTACTACTCCACCTACTACTACAGCTACTACACCTACTACTACTGCTACTACACCTACTACTACTACTACTACTATACCTACTACTACTGCTACTACACCTACTACTACTGCTACTACTATACCTACTACTACAGCTACTACACCTACTACTACAGCTACTACACCTACTACTACTGCTACTGCAGCTACTACAGCTATAGGTACTACTACACCTACTACTACTGCTACTGCAGCTACTACAGCTATAGGTACTACTACACCTACTACTACAGCTACTACAGCTACTACTACTATAGGTACTACTCCACCTACTACTACAGCTACTACTACTGATAATACTACTACTACTAATGATACCACTACTGCTGCTACTACTACACCTACTACTACTGCTACTGCAGCTTCTACAGCTACTACTACTATAGGTACTACTCCACCTACTACTGATAATACTACTACTACTGATAATACTACGACTACTGATAATACTACGACTAATGATACCACTACTGCTGCTACTACTACTACTACAGCTACTACAGCTATAGGTACTACTCCACCTACTACTACAGCTACTACTACTACTACTGATAATACTACTACTACTGATACTACTACTGCTACTATTACTGATACTACTACTCCAGCTACTACTACACCTACTACTACTGCTACTACTACTGCAGCTACTACAGCTACTACTACTATAGGTACTACTCCACCTACTACTACAGCTACTACTACTACTACTGATAATACTACTACTACTGATAATACTACTGCTACTACTACGACTACTACTAATGATACCACTACTGCTGCTACTACTACACCTATTACAGCTACTATTACTACTAATACTACTGCTACTACTACTACTACTACTACTATTACTGATACTACTACTCCAGCTACTACTACACCTACTATTACAGCTACTACTACTAATACTATTACTGCTACTACTACTACTACTACTACTACTACTACAACAGCTACTACTACTAATACTATTACTGCTGCTACTACTACTACAGCTACTACTACTAATACTACTGCTACTACTGCTACCAGTACTACTCCTACTATTTCTACTACTACTATTGCCACTAGTGAAGTTAACTTGTTATATCCTGTAATAACTTTATGTCTTAATGAAAAATCGTTGAGTCGAGGGACGATGTTGATGAATAAAAATCCTCTTCCTCATATGAACCTGCTCCAGATTCAGCCTGTAACTGCTGGCCTCATGAGCTTCATTTGACTGGATCGTAACGCTGTGGGTGACGTCCACTTCTTTATACAGTCTGTGGTTCTCGATTATCGAATTTTTCAGTTTTTTTGGTTTTGTCGAGGTTTAGCAGGTCAAAAATGCAATCTATGAAGAAAAAACAAATAATCAAATCAAATAAATATAAAAAAAACTATAATAAATAAATGACAAAAGTATAAAAAGCATGTAGTACTCATTTATTTTATATATGAACTTAAATCTAAACAAATCTTTCAGTATCTTCTGTATTCTGCTGAAGTTTGTAGATCCACTGTGGAATCTCTCTGCTTTTACTCCCGTTAGAAATCCACTCCTCCGCCGCTCGAGTGTTCGTGACGACTGCGCGAACACTTCGACCTTCGACCTCTGCAGCGGCGCCCGAGTTGAAACGGTGAAACGTGTGAACTCGGCTCAAACAGAAATGCCACGGTGCGTTTGTCTAGTGATCCGGAAAGTCCAGATGCAAAAACACTGGATCGATACGGCAGAGTCCACAGTCCGGAGAGAGCCGGAGAGGGAGACGGAACTAGAGAGCTGAAGAGGGAGCCGGAGAGAGAGCCGGAACGAGAGAGCCGGAGAGGGAGCCGGAACAAGAGTCACAGAGAGAGCCGGAACGAGAGAGTTTGAGAGGGAGCCGGAACAAGAGTCACAGAGAGAGCCGGAACGAGAGAGCCGGAGAGGGAGCCGGAGGGGGAGCCGGAACAAGAGTCACCGAGAGAGCCGAAACGAGAGAGCCGGAGCGAGAGAGGTGGAGAGGGAGCCGGAACGAGAGAGCTCGAGAGGGAGCCGGAACGAAAGAGCCGGAGAGAGAGCCGGAGAGAGAGAGACGGAGAGTGAGCCGGAGGGGGAGCCAGAACCAGAGTCACAGAGAGAGCCGGAACGAGAGAGCCGGAGAGGGAGCTGGAACGAGAGAGCCGGAGAGAGAGAGACGGACAGTGAGAGACGGACAGTGAGAGACGGACAGTGAGAGACGGACAGTGAGAGACGGACAGTGAGAGACGGAGAGGGAGCCGGAACGAGAGAGCCGGAATGAGAGAGCCAGAACGAGAGAGCTGGACTGAGAGAGCCAGAGTGGGAGCCGGAGAGAGAGCCGGAGAGGGAGTCAGACTGAAAGAGCCAGAGTGAGAGAGCTGGAGCAAAAGAGCCAGAGAGAGAGCTGGAGAGGCAGTCGGACTGACAGACAGAAGGAGAGCTGGAGAGAGCCAAAGCGAGAGCCAGACTGAGAGAGCCTGACTGAGAGCCGGAGTGAAAGAGAATGAGAGAGTGAGTGAAATGTCACACTTTCAACAACTGTGTATAATTCAGTTTGTTTTAAAGAAAATAACGGCACTGCTATCAAAACCCGCGTGTCTCCTGTTATCATCACAACAAAGACCAAGGTCTAAACCAGGACTAAACCAGGACTAAACCAGGACTAAAGCAGGACTAAACCAGGACTAAAGCAGGACTAAAGCAGGACTAAAGCAGGACTAAACCATAACATGTATAACAGAGAGAGGGGGAAAGAGAGAGAAAAAGAGAGGAGGGGAGGAAGAAGAGGGAGGAAAGACAAAGGGGGAAAGGGAGAGGGGGAACAGAGGGATAGAGGGAGATGTGTAGAGAGAGAGAGAGACTGAGATGAGGACAGCCAGAGAGGAGGTGTGGAGACAAAGAGACGGGAGACAGAGGGAAAAAAGGCAAAGAGAGAGGGAGGGAGAGAGACCCACGGCATTAAATCAGCAGGAGGGGGAGAGAGAGAGAGAGAGAGATGGATCCAAGATGGCGGCGCGTGAAGACGCAGCGGCCCCTCGTCCGGCCGATAGCGTAGTGTTTTCACCGTCTTTGTCTAGTCTATCTTGTTCGTCTTCAGTGTTTTCTAACAAGTACAGTAGGCAGTTCTTGCTGGACATAGGCAGAACTGGCCAGCACAACTCCCTGGACACTGTACTAGAGGAGAAGCTGGCGCGCTTCGGACTACTCCGCCGGCCTGCTGCTAATGCTGCTAACGCTGCTACACCGGACTCGCCTGCCGCCCCCCGCCCGGAGAGGAGACGCCGCAAGCGGTGTGAGAGGAGGCAGAAGCGAGGCCGGCGCGGCGGTATCAGAGCTAGGCTAACGGCTAGCCCGCACCGGCCGGCCATTCCATCCATTCTCCTCGCCAACGTGCAGTCTCTGGACAATAAAATGGACTACATCAGACTGAGGGCTGCCCAGCGCGACGTGAGGGAGTGCTGTGTTTTTGTTTTTACGGAAACATGGCTCCATGACAACATCCCGGACTCAGCGGTGCGCCTGGACGAGCTAACATGCTACCGCTCGGACCGAGCTAGCGGTGTCCCCGGAGTTAAATCCCGCGGAGGGGGTTTAATAATTTTTCTTCGGGACACTTATTGTCGGGACGCTGTGGTGGTATGTAGACACTGTTCACCCCTAGTGGAGTTTATGATTCTGAAGTGCCGGCCTTTTTATCTCCCGCGTGAAATCACGGCAATATTGCTAGTGGTTGTTTACGTCCCCCCATCACCGAACAGCGCTGATAGGAGGGAGGCACTGTATGAGTTGTATAACTCTATTAGCGAGCAACAGACTGCTCACCCGGACGGATTTTTTATCCTTGCCGGGGATTTCAATCATGCAGACCTCAAAACTGTCATGCCACAAATGCATCAGCATGTTGATTTCCCAACCAGGGGAAACAACATTTTGGACATGGTTTACACTACACACAAGGGAGCATACAAGGCTTACCCCCTCCCCCACATAGGCCTCTCTGACCACATCTCTGTTGTGCTCAGACCGGCATACAGACCACGTGTAAGGGTCTCTAGGCCGGCTCTGAAGCAGATCCAGGTGTGGCCAGAGGGGGC
Source organism: Paratrypauchen microcephalus (assembly GCA_036785185.1). Classification (NCBI taxonomy): domain Eukaryota; kingdom Metazoa; phylum Chordata; class Actinopteri; order Gobiiformes; family Gobiidae; genus Paratrypauchen; species Paratrypauchen microcephalus. Next base: position 1,173,122 of record JAVJIX010000240.1, on the reverse strand, counting down.
CTCGTCTGCACTACAGCACTGCCTCGGTACAACAGACTGGGCAGTGTTCAAACAGGCCGCCACATACAACAATCACACTGACATTGAGGAGTACGCAGACACTGTGACCTCCTACATCACCAAATGCATTGGTGATGTCACACACACAAACACCATCACCACCAGGGCTAACCAGAAGCCATGGCTGACAGGGGAGGTTCACAGGCTGTTGAGAGCCAGGAACGCTGCCTTCAGAGCTGGGGATGTCCCCCATCTGAGGGCAGCAAGAGCCAACCTGTCCCATGGAATCAGGAAAGCCAAACACAAATACACACAGAAAATAACCGGACACTTTAGAGATAGCAGGGACACACGGAGTCTGTGGCAGGGCATCCAGAACATCACGGATTACAAACCCTTGCCACAGACCTGTGACAATAATATCACCCTGCTCAATGACCTCAACAGCTTCTTTGCACGGTTTGAGGCAGGAAATGACACCCGGCCCCAAAAACTCCACCACCTCCCCACGACCAGCCCCTGTGTGTGTCTGCAGCCAGCGTGAAGAGGACACTCTCCAGGATCAACACCCGCAAGGCTGCAGGCCCGGACAACATTCCTGGTCGTGTGTTGAAAGACTGTGCAGAGGAGCTCAAGGATGTCTTCACAGACATCTTTAATGCTTCTCTGAGCCAGGCTGTCGTTCCCTCCTGCTTCAAAACCACTACCATCGTTCCCGTGCCAAAGAAGCCCACTCCGGCCACTTTTAATGACTATCGCCCTGTTGCACTGACCCCCATCATCATGAAGTGCTTTGAACGGCTAGTCATGGCACACATCAAATCCATCCTCCCCCCACCCTAGACCCATACCAGTTTGCATACCGGGCCAACCGCTCTACCGAGGATGCAATCTGTTCTGCACTTCACCCGGCTCTCACCCACCTAGACAATAAAGACTCATATGTGAGAATGCTGTTCATAGATTTCAGTTCAGCATTCAACACTATAATCCCACAGCAGCTCATTATCAAACTAGACCACCTGGGGCTTCAGACCTCACTGTGTAATTGGCTGCTGGACTTCCTCAGTGAGAGGCCACAGGCAGTGCGGGTCGGCAGAAACACCTCAAGCTGCATTAGACTGAGCACAGGAGCCCCCAGGGCTGTGTGCTCAGTCCGATGCTCTTCACTCTGCTGACCCACGACTGCTCACCAGCGTTCAGCACCAATCACATAGTGAAGTTTGCGGACGATACGACTGTGGTGGGTCTCATCTCTAATAACGATGAGACAAACTACAGGAGTGAGGTGAGCCTTCTGACCCAGTGGTGCAGCAATAACAATCTCCTTCTTAATGTTGAAAAGACCAAGGAGATTGTTGTTGACTTCCGGAGAGGCCCCACCCAGCACCCCCCACTGTCCATCAATGGTGCTGCTGTAGAGAGGGTGAGCAGCACCAAATTCCTGGGGGTGCACATCAGTGAGGACCTCTCCTGGACAGTGAATACTGTATCACTGGCAAAGAGGGCTCAGAAGCGCCTCTATTTCCTCCGCAAACTGAGGAGAGCTGGAGCCCCTCCACCCATTATGACCACCTTCTACCGAGGCACCATTGAGAGCGTCCTGACCAGCTGCATCACTGTGTGGTACGGGAGCTGCACTGAACAGAACAGGAAAGCTCTGCAGCGCATAGTGAATGCAGCTGGGAGGATCGCTGGTGTCTCTCTCCCCTCCCTCCTAGACATTTTTAACACCCGGCTCACCCGCAGAGCGGCCGAGCATTGTGGGTGACGCGAGCCACCCCACACATAGCCTGTTCTGCCTCCTGCCCTCGGGGAGAAGGTACCGGAGTCTCCGGGCCCACTCCACCAGGCTTTCAAACAGCTTCATCCACCAGGCTGTCAGGAGGCTGAACTCACACCTGAACTCACACCCGCACTCACACCCAACCTCCCACCTTACCCATCTCCCACCCCCCACCCCCCATATTGGCATAACCTGTATTCCATAAAAAGACCTATCACTCTAGACACTTTAAAAAAAAAAAAAACTGCTGCTAAGGACGACTGTTGCACTGTTGCACATTTACATTTACTACTGGATTTTACTCCTGTTGCACTGTTGTTTACTACTGTTATTGCACATTTACATTTACTACTGGAATTTTAGTACTGTTGTTTACTCCTGTTACTGCACTAGAATTACTACTGTTGCACATTTATTTTTATTTTATCTTAACTCCTATGCACATTCTACTGCACATGACCAAGTCACTGCTGTATCTTCCATTGCACATTTTTGATGCACACTGCACACTTTGGAAATCTGTATATAGTATAGGTTATTTGTTATTTATTATGTTGCACTGTTTTAAGATTTTAGATCGTAGACTTTAGTTTTAACTTTAGATCTCTGTCTTAGATAGTTTTTTGTTGTGTTTTGTCTTCATATTGTATTTTGTACACTGTCTTTTTGCACTACTTGGCCAGAGAGAAACAAAATTTCGATTCACTGTATGTTGAACACATATGGCAGAATTGACAATAAAGCTGACTTTGAACTTTGAACTTGAGACAGATGCCCACAGCAGAGAGAGAGAGGAGGAAAGAGGGAAAGGTGGAGAGAGAGAGAGGCATTAAAGCAGCAGAGGGAGAGAATCAGAGATGGCGAGAGAGAGAGAGAGGGTCACAACATTAAAGCAAAAGAGAGGAGTTAGGAAGCGACAGACAGAAGGAGAGAGAGAGGGAGGGAGAGAGACCAACGGAATTAAATCAGCAGAGGGAGAGATAGAAGGATGGAGAGATGGAAAAGAGAGAGAGAAAGAGAGAGAGAAAGAGAGGGGGAGAGAGAGGCCAAAAGCATTAAAGCAGCTGAGAGAGAGAGTTTGGGAGAGACAGAAGAAGGGATGGAGAGAGGGAGGGAGACAGAGAGAGCGATCCACAGCATTAAAGCAGCAGAGGGGTGGATGGAGAGAGAGACAGCGATGGAAAGAATAAAGGAGACGCAGATGGAGAGATGGAGAGAGAGCGGCTCACAGCATTAAAGCGAAAGAGAGGAGGAGTTAGGGAGAGAGAGGGAGAGAGAGACCCATGGCATTAAAGCAGGAGAGAGAGAGAGAGAGAGAGAGAGAGAGAGAGAGAGAGAGAGAGAGAGAGAGAGAGAGAGAGAGAGAGAGAGAGAGAGAGAGAGAGAGAGAGAGAATGAGAATGAGAGAGAAAGGGAGAGAGAGGCCCACAGCATTAAAACAGCAGAGAGAAGGATTCAGGGAGAGAGGGAATGAGTGGGAGAGAGAGACCCTTGGCATTAAAGCATCAGAGGGAGAGATAATAGTGATGGAGAGAGAGAATGAGGGAGAGACCCACAGCATTAAATCAGCAGTGGGAGAGATGGTGATGGAGAGAAGGAGAGAGAGAAAGAGAGGAGAGAGAGGTCCTTGGCATTAAAGCAGCAGAGGGGTGGATGGAGAGAGACAGGAATGGAAAGAATAAAGGGAGAGATGGAGAGACAGGCTCACAGCATTAAAGCAAAAGAGAGGAGGAGTTAGGGGGAGAGAGACAATGAGAGGGAGAGAGAGACCCGTGGCATTAAAGCAGCAGAGGGAGAGATAGAAAGATGGAGAGATGGAGAAGAGAGAGAGAGAGAGAGAGAGAGAGGCCCACAGCATTAAAACAGCAGAGAGAAGGATTCAGGGAGAGAGGGAATGAGAGGGAGAGAGAGAGACCCTTGGCATTAAAGCATCAGAGGGAGAGATAATAGTGATGGAGAGAGGGAGAGAATGAGGGAGAGAGAGACCCACAGCATTAAATCAGCAGAGGGAGAGATAGAAAGATGGAGAGGAGAGAGAGAGAATGAGAGGGAGACAGAGAGGCCCTTGGCATTAAAGCAGCAGAGGGAGAGATAGATGGAAAGGAGAGAGAGAGGCCCTTAGCATTAAAGTAGCAGTTGGAGAGATGGTGATGGAGAGAAGGAGAGAGAGAATGAGAGAGGAGAGAGAGGTCCTTGGCATTAAATCAGCAGAGGGAGCAGAAATGTAAAGCCTTTTATCAGATGCTCAGCGGGGGCCGTGATTGCAGAGCCACACCTGAAACGTTCACTCCAGACTCCAGCCACAGGGGCCAAGTGCAAAACGCTGCTTTTGGAACGCTCGGATTTCCATACAAACAGTCTGCCGGACGAACGCTTAAGATCTGAACGACACGCAAATGTTCAGGTTTATGTAACGCCGATTCTGTGTAAATTTAAAGGACCCGTGCCCCATATTTTTACATGTATTTGAGCAGCATTCGTCACACAGTACAGACGTGTTCTAAAAGCAGCCTCGAGCTAAAAAAAAAGTGTCTGCTTTCTTCTGTTTTTATCGAATTATAAAGCGGTTTAGTGTCCGAGAATCAGAAAGTATGTGTTAGCATGCTAGTTGTTGGTATTACCTCAGTTGTGAATATTTAGGATGCTCGTAATACGACACTTGGGGGCAGGGGACAGACCCAGATTATGGCCCCAGACTTGAGAGTTGGTCTTGGACTCAGACTTGGGTCTTGGACTCAGACTTGGGTCTTGGACTCAGACTTGGGTTTTGGAACCACACTTTTATTATGGAATACAACCAGGGAACACACAGATACCCTACCCAGGGACACTGCACTGTCTCTGGGACACTTGGACTAGCCTTCTGAAGCTGGAGCTCCGGGAGAACCAGGGGACAGACCCAGGCTGGCCTCAGACTTGGGACTTGGGTTTTGGACTCGGGTCTTGGACTCAGACTTGGGTCTTAGACTCAGACTTGGGTTTTGGACTAAGACTTGGGTTTTGGACTCAGATTTGGGTCTTGGAACCAGACTTGGGTTTTGGACTCAGATGTGGCTCTTGGACTCAGACTTGTGTTTTGGAACCAGACTTGGGTCTTGGAACCAGACTTGGGTCTTGGACTCAGATGTGGGTCTTGGACTCAGACTTGTGTTTTGGAACCAGACTTGGGTCTTGGACTCAGACTTGGGTTTGGACTCAGACTTGGGTCTTGGACTCAGACTTGGGTTTTGGACTCAGACTTGGGTCTTGGACTCAGACTTGGGTCTTAGACTCAGACTTGGGTTTTGGACTCAGACTTGGGTTTTGGACTCAGACTTGGGTTTTGGAACCAGACTTGAGTTTTGGAACCAGACTTGGACCTTGCACTCAGACTTGAGTTTTAGAACCAGACTTTTATTATGGAATACAACCAGGGAACACACAGATACCCTACATCCCTACCCAGGGTTTTCTCGTATTTAAGACCAGATTAACATTCAGTAGGTCCAGGTGGTGCCACTGCCTCCATTTTGGTTGACTCTGAACAGATTCTAACTTTGTAAATGCTGATAAAGCTGTGAAAGTATGACAATCGCTACGCAGAAACCTCACTAACTTCTGTTTTTACTCGCTCACTTTACTTCTAGACCAATAAATACACATTAAATTCTAATAAAAAGCTGACATTCACGTTCCTGTCTGCACTTGAATCAATGTGCGTGGTTTTAAATGGCATTGTAACCGACAGGCTGTCTACACAAATACCTGAGTCAGTTTCATATTCAAACCGCAGGGAGAAAGTTACATAGGGCGGCTTTAAATCAATGCTAGAAATGTCTGTGTCATTTGAACTGTCTGTGCACCGGCCCCGTTTGTTTGTCTCTGGCCCATCCGCCTTCGTTAGACTCATAATGTAATCAGCCGATGTCTACGCAGGAACATTACAGCTCCAGCCCAGTGAAGATGGAACGCTGAGGTGGTACAGAGATTTCACTGACAGGTAGTACGTTTGGAGATCTGGGAAATGAATATCAAACAATATTATAGCTACCCAGAATTAATGGTGATTTTTACTTAGAGTGCATATAGCAGATTTTGATGTTTTTCTAATTTTGACTTCATTTGGTTTGGTAATACCTGTTGTAAATATCAATTATGTATTTTTACAGTAAAAGATAAGTAATTTGCTGGGAAAATATGTTGAAAATGGCCATGGATCTATAATAAAATCTGGATGAGGCCCCTCCAGGTGGCCGCTCCAGGTACTGCAGCTCCCGGGAGTTTGGGCCCAGAAAGAATTCTCCCGTAGAGCGCAATACATTTTGGGAATTCAAACTGCCCGTGTTGTGACAGGGCATCCGGCTTTCACGAAGGTCGGATTTTGTAGGATTCTTTTCTATTTTCACAACATAAACTTTTGAATTTTTTTAAATCCTCAAAGTGCTTAAAAGATAGTTTTGTTAAACTTAGCCTCACCCTGATCTGAGCTGCGGTCGCTTCACTCTAGCAGCTCTCACTCTGATTGGTCAAAACGCTCCACGTTGTTCTCTGATTGGTCCACACCGTGCTCTGATTGGTCCAAACGTTTCGTCGTTCTCTGACTGGTCCACACTGTGTTCTGATTGGTCCAAACGTTCCACACCGTGCTCTGATTGGCCCAAACGCTCCACGTTGTTCTCTGATTGGTCCAAACGCTCCACACCGTGCTCTGATTGGCCCAAACGCGCCACGTTGTTCTCTGATTGGTCCACACCGTGCTCTGATTGGTCGAAACGCTTCGTCGTTCTCTGATTGGTCCACACTGTGTTCTGATTGGTCCAAACGCTCCACGTCGTTCTCTGATTGGTCCACGCTGTGCTCTGATTGGTCCAAAAGCTCCAGGTCATTCTCTGATTGGTCCACGCTGTGCTCTGATTGGTCCAAAAGCTCCAGGTCATTCTCTGATTGGTCCACACTGTGTTCTGATTGGTCCAAAAGCTCCAAGTTGTTCTCTGATTGGTCCACACCGTGCTCTGATTGGTCCATACGCTCCACGCTGTGCTCTGATTGGTCCAAAAGCTCCACATCATTCTCTGATTGGTCCATACGCTCCACGCTGTGCTCTGATTGGTCCATACGCTCCACGCTGTGCTCTGATTGGTCCAAATGCTCCACGGCGTGCTCCGATTGGTCCGAATGCTCCACGGCGTGCTCCGATTGGTCCGAACGCTCCACGCCGTGCTCCGATTGGTCCAAATGCTCCACGCCGTGCTCTGATTGGTCCAAGCGCTCCACACCGTGCACGTTACAGATGTCACACAGGTGGGAGGAGCTCGTCCGGATTGAGGAAGTAAATGTGGAAGAGAAAATTCTTTTTGGGCCCATGCACCAATGAAAAAAGGCCACTGAAAACAACATGAAAGCGTCAGAGTTCAGCTTCAGATTTAATCATTCTATGAAAATTACAGGAAGTTCTATTTTGGAGAGTCTCACACTGATGACTGATCAAAATTTCAGCGCAATTTACACGAGAAACACATTTTTTCCTACACTTTAAACACAAATTCAACTAAAAACCTTTTTAAGTACATCTAGTTTGTTTGCACTTAAAGATTTTTATTTTATTTTTATTTACTCACAATTTCCGTTGTGTTTCAATAAAGTTTGTCTAAGTCTATAAAGGTGTTTTATTATAATTTTATTTGTCAAATCCGAATTTCTGTTACATTACTGGAGTTTTGGCCCAGTTCACCACATGGTTGCTAGGTAACGGCGTGATGTCATGATTTCCAACCAGGAAGTAAAATTTGAAAACCTAAAAAGTGGCCAAACTGAAAAAGAAATCATCAAATTATGTAATTATGAAATTTTAAATATAATCTTAACTTTTCACCAACTACTATCATGCTATCTGTGCACTTCCTGATTTAAGTGGTGGGCTAAATTAAAGTGGACAAATGTGGTTAGATTTCCATTTTGGCTACAAATTAAATGTGATGTCAACATATAATATTGCAACATACAATTAAAGGGACACTGCGTAACATTTCTGGTGGCGGATCCAACACCTTGTTGTGTCTATAGAGATATCAGTTTGCTTGGAATGTTTCACAGTATGGCATTAAACAGATCTTGTACAGTGGTACCTCACCTTACGAAAGACCCAACAAACGAAAATTTCAAGTTACGAAACGCCTTCACGTTAAATTTTGGTCTCTAGATACGAAAGAAATGTCAAGTTACGAAATGCGAAATCTCAAAAATTCAAATAATGCGCGCTCAGCCACACACATTATACGCTTTTCTCAGACTGGATTTAAACTTTTCTCACATTTGTCTCTCGTTTAAACACTCAAACTTTCATAGATTTTCAACAAAATTATTAATAGTGAAGTGTGGGGGGAAGCGGGAGGGGGGAGAAGACTGCGCTCTGACACGTGTGATAGCGCACATGACCCGGCGCGGGGCTGCCAGCAGGTCTAGACCTGGACTAAACCAGGACTAGACCTGGACTAGACCTGGAGGATTAAAGCGCCGCGCGCGGGTCTATTTCCTGGTTTCGTTTCGAGTCACGGCTGAGGCGAGCAGCGAGGGGGACCAGGTCTAGAGGAGGCACGGTTTGAGCACGGGTCTCGTTCATGCGCTCAGACTGCGTGCGGTCCCCCTCGCTGCTCGCCTCAGCCGTGACTCGAAACGAAACCAGGAAATAGACCCGCACGCAGCGCTTTAATCCACCTGGTCTAGTCCAGGTTTAGTCCAGGTTTAGACCTTGGTCTAGACCTGGTATAGTCCACGTTTAGTCCTGGGTCTACAGTCTCTACGCTGAACACAATGTTACACTATTAAAAAAAACTTGGATCGGGGCCTTGGAACGAATCAGGCTTTTTCCATTGAAATAGCTGCTCAACTTACGAAAAATTCACGTTACAAAACCACTTCTGGAACGAATTAATTTTGTAAGGTGAGGTACCACTGTATTTATTCAAGTACAAGTGTTTTATTTAATTCCTTGAAAAAAAAACAGAAACATCTCCACAGATCTGACCTGTAACTTGGCCTGGAATCATGAAGCTGAACGCCACATCCCAATCAAAGCAACAGCATCTCCATGGAGACGAGAAGGTATCAGACCCTCCACCGTAAGCGTAAAACCTCCTGTACTTTTTATTACAATATTTTATCGCCTCATGTTTATCTCAAGGCTTCTTCTGTTCCACCGAGGCCTTCACCCTTCGCTTTACCGCCTTGACCCGCGTCACAGCTGAACACAAGCGCAGTGAATATGACGAGCTTCTCCACTCCGCCAATAAAGAAACCGTCCAACTCAATCCCAGACCCCATCAACACCTCCACGGCGCAATCACCAGGCCGCTAGGGGCATTACACAACCAAGGTAAGAACACTTTGAAACAGGGACGTTATGAACAAACAAGTTACCTTAATGTGCATGTGACGGGTTTTCATGTTTTCGTAATTATGACCTGGTTTAGTGGGATAGTACCTGTAAATATTTGTCATAGTTTTACATCAGTTAAATGGCAGTTTGTGGGAAAGAAGTTGACGAAAAGTACAAAAATGCAGGAAGTTCAGAATCCCTCTACTTATGTCATCAAACTACCGAAAATTATGTCCAAAACTCTGACAATTTACACAAAAGGAATGCATTTTTTCAGACAATTTAAACCTTAATTTAAAGAAAACATATTGTGCTCAGGACAGCTACAGTATATACATTCTAATGTATGACCCCTGGATCATCGTCATCATTAATTTGGACGTTTTAATGTGCAAATATTTATCAAAAATGACCGCTGACTTCTGTGTTAAAAAAGTCGTTGTGTCCAATTGGAGCTGACATCACCATAAAAGTCATTGCGACAAAGATCCGATTTACACATCACACTAGCGATATGCATCTCACGGTACGATACTTATTACAATATTTTGTGGAGGTGAATACTTTTTCCTTTTAAAATGCCTCGACGAGCTTTTGGTCATAATCCATAGAGCTAAAATTTGTGCTTATAACAGTTAGTTTTCATGTAGTCTGGACTTAGAAAAGGATCATGGCGACTGACATTTCTTAATTTGTGCCGGAATAGCTCGACGTTGCTGAATCCTGCTTGTATCACAATTAAGAAAATCAAATTGGAGAAGGAAGTGCGTACGTCAGAGGGCGTGTACTGGTGCAGGTGAAAACGGGGACTGATCAAAGCAGTGGTGTCATGAATAGGAGAATAAAGATTACTCAAACATAGTAATAGTAAATAACAACACGAACTAACACTAAATAACATGAACTAACAACACTAAATAGCACTAACAACATTAAATAACTAACAACATTAACTAGCAACACTAAGTAACTAACAACACTAAATAACACTAAATAGCACTAACTAACAACACTAAATAACTAACAACACTAAGAAATTAACAACACTAAATAGCACTAACTAGCAACACTAAATAACACTAAATAACTAACAACTAAATAACTAATAATAATAAAACAATACAAATATGAATACTAATAAAACAACAATTAATAATAATAATAAAGAGCAATAAATATAAATTCAAAACAAAAATTCATATAAATAATAAAAACAATAGAAATTAATTATAATAATGCATGAGTCTTATTTCGTGCTTTTCCAGATGCTCATAGCAATTCCTCCAATGAATGAATAAACTCCTATTTTAGCCACAGCTGTCCTGAGGCAGACTGACAGAAGCGAGGTTGCCACCTGCGCCATCGGCCCCTCTGACCACCACCAACACTCACGCTCACACTTTCACACTAGGAAATATAGGTAAAGTGTCTTGCCTAAGGACACAACGACCGCGTTTTGCCACTGGCGCCCCCCTGTGGCTCCTGGTGTTCCCAGTGTCTCCCAACAAAATACAAACCAGACCCAGAGACGTAACCGATAATACTCCCTAAGATTGTATATAGCTGTGATTTGATATTTTATTTGATATTTTATTACTTATTTTTCTAATTTAAAGAAAACATATTGTGCTCAGGACAGCTACAGTATATAGTCCTAATGTATGACACCCGTGGATCATCGTCATCATTACAGTAAATAACACTAACACTAAATAACTAACAACACTAACTAACAACACTAACAACACTAACTAACAACATTAGATAACTAACAACACTAACAACACTAACTAACAACACTAAACTGACAACACTAACAACACTAAATAACTAACAACACTAACAACACTAAATAACTAACACTAACAATACTAACGAACAACATTAAATAACTAACAACACTAACAACATTAAATAACTAACAACACTAACAACACTAAATAACTAACAACACTAACAACACTAAATAACTAACAACACTAACAACACTAACTAACAACACTAAATAACTAACAACACTAACAACAATAAATTAAAGCCGCAAGCGGCGTTGGTCGGGACCTCGCACCTGCGTTTGTTCGTCTTACTGAGACGCACAGCCATACCAAATTTCGTGTGCCTGGCACAATTAGCTCACTTCCTGTTGGGCGTGGCCATGACATTGTAGATACCCTGTCAGAACAGACCCTGTCAGACCCTGTCAGACCCTGTCAGACCCTGTCAGACCCTGTCAGACCCTGTCAGACTCTGTTAGACCCTGTCAGACCCTGCATGTGGCCTCCATGCTGAGGCCTACATGAACCTTCGATGCTTGTCCCCACATTGCTGCTTGCAGCTATATCAGATCAAAGGTACAAAGATCAAAGACCTTTGATCAGGGCGTTGCCTAGCAACAAATACCTCCCATTCATAACTCATCACTCCCATTCAATAAATACCTAACTTTATCGATCCGCCGTATCGTCATATTACCGCCTATTTGAAAAACCTTCGCAATTTAACATCTCCAACGTCTTAAGATTATGTTCACCAAAATTTAAGCCTATCTGAGGTACGGTGTAGGAGAAGTGTTTCAAATTCCATACCTAACTTTATCGATCCGCCGTATCGTCATATTACCGCCTATTTGAAAATCCTTCGCAATTTAACATCTCCAACGTCTTAAGATTATGTTCACCAAAATTTAAGCCCATCTGAGGTACGGTGTAGGAGAAGTGTTTCAAATTCCATTCTATGTCCAATACCCAAAAATCACACAAAAGCCCAATTATCTCACTTCCTGTTGGGCGTGGCCATGACATTGCAGTGAGGCGTTTGTTCGTCTTATTGAGATACACGTCCCTACCGAATTTCATGCGCCTATCTTAAACGGTATGCCAGCCCCGAAAGACAACGCGCTAGGGGGCGCTATCGAGCTCCTGGGGGTCACTGGGGGACGGGACTTTGTGTGGTCGTACTGGCAGCACTTTGTGATGCCCGTGCAAAGTTTCGTTCGTTTTGAAGCATGGGAACATGCTCAAAATTGCCCCAGCGAGTGTGAACAAGAACAAGAATAATAATAATAATAATAATAATAATAATAATAATAATAATTAAAGCCGCAAGCGGCGTTGGTCGGGACCTCGCACCTGCGTTTGTTCGTCTTACTGAGACGCACAGCCATACCAAATTTCGTGTGCCTGGGACAATTATCTCACTTCCTGTTGGGCGTGGCCATGACATTGTAGATACCCTGTCAGAACAGACCCTGTCAGACCCTGTCAGACCCTGTCAGACCCTGTCAGACTCTGTCAGACCCTGTCAGACCCTGCATGTGGCCTACATGCTGAGGCCTACATGAACCTTCGATGCTTGTCCCCACATTGCTGCTTGCAGCTATATCAGATCAAAGGTACAAAGATCAAAGACCTTTGATCAGGGCGTTGCCTAGCAACAAATACCTCCCATTCATAACTCATCACTCCCATTCAATAAATACCTAATTTTATCGATCCGCCGTATCATCATATTACCGCCTATTTGAAAATCCTTCGCAATTTTACATCTCCAACGTCTTAAGATTATGTTCACCAAAATTTAAGCCTATCTGAGGTACGGTGTAGGAGAAGTGTTTCAAATTCCATACCTAACTTTATCGATCCGCCGTATCGTCATATTACTGCCTATTTGAAAATCCTTCGCAATTTAACATCTCCAACGTCTTAAGATTATGTTCACCAAAATTTAAGCCCATCTGAGGTACGGTGTAGGAGAAGTGTTTCAAATTCCATTCTATGTCCAATACCCAAAAATCACACAAAAGCCCAATTATCTCACTTCCTGTTGGGCGTGGCCATGACATTGCAGTGAGGCGTTTGTTCGTCTTATTGAGATACACGTCCCTACCGAATTTCGTGCGCCTATCTTAAACGGTATGCCAGCCCCGAAAGACAACGCGCTAGGGGGCGCTATCGAGCTCCTGGAGGTCACTGGGGGACGGGACTTTGTGTGGTCGTACTGGCAGCACTTTGTGATGCCCGTGCAAAGTTTCGTTCGTTTTGAAGCATGGGAACATGCTCAAAATTGCCCCAGCGAGTGTGAACAAGAACAAGAATAATAATAATAGGGAAACAAAGCAACAACAATAGGGACCTTCGTCCCCCTTCGGGGCTCGGTCCCTAATTAAAGCCGCAAGCGGCGTTGGTCGGGACCTCGCACCTGCGTTTGTTCGTCTTACTGAGACGCACAGCCATACCAAATTTCGTGTGCCTGGCACAATTATCTCACTTCCTGTTGGGCGTGGCCATGACATTGTAGATACCCTGTCAGAACAGACCCTGTCAGACCCTGTCAGACCCTGTCAGACCCTGTCAGACTCTGTTAGACCCTGTCAGACCCTGCATGTGGCCTACATGCTGAGGCCTACATGAACCTTCGATGCTTGTCCCCACATTGCTGCTTGCAGCTATATCAGATCAAAGGTACAAAGATCAAAGACCTTTGATCAGGGCGTTGCCTAGCAACAAATACCTCCCATTCATAACTCATCACTCCCATTCAATAAATACCTAATTTTATCGATCCGCCGTATCGTCATATTACCGCCTATTTGAAAATCCTTCGCAATTTAACATCTCCAACGTCTTAAGATTATGTTCACCAAAATTTAAGCCTATCTGAGGTACGGTGTAGGAGAAGTGTTTCAAATTCCATACCTCGGACTTTATCGATCCGCCGTATCGTCATATTACCGCCTATTTGAAAATCCTTCGCAATTTAACATCTCCAACGTCTTAAGATTATGTTCACCAAAATTTAAGCCCATCTGAGGTACGGTGTAGGAGAAGTGTTTCAAATTCCATTCTATGTCCAATACCCAAAAATCACACAAAAGCCCAATTATCTCACTTCCTGTTGGGCGTGGCCATGACATTGCAGTGAGGCGTTTGTTCGTCTTATTGAGATACACGTCCCTACCGAATTTCGTGCGCCTATCTTAAACGGTATGCCAGCCCCGAAAGACAACGCGCTAGGGGGCGCTATCGAGCTCCTGGGGGTCCCCGGGGGACGGGACTTTGTGTGGTCGTACTTGCATGTGCCTGTTTGTGATGCCAGTGCAAAGTTTCGTTCGTTTTGAAGCATGGGAACATGCTCAAAATTGCCCCAGCGAGTGTGAACAAGAACAAGAATAATAATAATTAAAGCCGCAAGCGGCGTTGGTCGGGACCTCGCACCTGCGTTTGTTCGTCTTACTGAGACGCACAGCCATACCAAATTTCGTGTGCCTGGCACAATTATCTCACTTCCTCTTGGGCGTGGCCATGACATTGTAGATACCCTGTCAGAACAGACCCTGTCAGACCCTGTCAGACCCTGTTAGACCCTGTCAGACTCTGTTAGACCCTGTCAGACCCTGCATGTGTCCTACATGCCTACATGTAAGGTTCATACCTTCGATGCTTGTCCCCACATTGCTGCTTGCAGCTATATCAGATCAAAGGTACAAAGATCAAAGACCTTTGATCAGGGCGTTGCCTAGCAACAAATACCTCCCATTCATAACTCATCACTCCCATTCAATAAATACCTAATTTTATCGATCCGCTGTATCGTCATATTACCGCCTATTTGAAAATCCTTCGCAATTTAACATCTCCAATGTCTTAAGATTATGTTCACCAAAATTTAAGCCCATCTGAGGTACGGTGTAGGAGAAGTGTTTCAAATTCCATTCTATGTCCAATACCCAAAAATCACAAAAAAGCCCAATTATCTCACTTCCTGTTGGGCGTGGCCATGACATTGCAGTGAGGCGTTTGTTCGTCTTATTGAGATACACGTCCCTACCGAATTTCGTGCGCCTATCTTAAACGGTATGCCAGCCCCGAAAGACAACGCGCTAGGGGGCGCTATCGAGCTCCTTGGGGTCACTGGGGGACGGGACTTTGTGTGGTCGTACTGGCAGCACTTTGTGATGCCCGTGCAAAGTTTCGTTCGTTTTGAAGCATGGGGACATGCTCAAAATTGCCCCAGCGAGTGTGAACAAGAACAAGAATAATAATAATTAAAGCCGCAAGCGGCGTTGGTCGGGACCTCGCACCTGCGTTTGTTCGTCTTACTGAGACGCACAGCCATACGAAATTTCGTGTGCCTGGCACAATTATCTCACTTCCTGTTGGGCGTGGCCATGACATTGTAGATACCCTGTCAGAACAGACC
Organism: Paratrypauchen microcephalus; assembly: GCA_036785185.1. NCBI lineage: Eukaryota > Metazoa > Chordata > Actinopteri > Gobiiformes > Gobiidae > Paratrypauchen > Paratrypauchen microcephalus. The sequence continues at coordinate 1,157,784 of JAVJIX010000240.1, read as the reverse complement.
CTGTCAGACCCTGTCAGACCCTGTCAGACCCTGTCAGACCCTGTCAGACCCTGTCAGACTCTGTTAGACCCTGTCAGACCCTGCATGTGGCCTCCATGCTGAGGCCTACATGAACCTTCGATGCTTGTCCGCACATTACTGCTTGCAGCTATATCAGATCAAAGGTACAAAGATCAAAGACCTTTGATCAGGGCGTTGCCTAGCAACAAATACCTCCCATTCATAACTCATCACTCCCATTCAATAAATACCTAACTTTATCGATCCGCCGTATCGTCATATTACCGCCTATTTGAAAATCCTTCGCAATTTAACATCTCCAACGTCTTAAGATTATGTTCACCAAAATTTAAGCCTATCTGAGGTACGGTGTAGGAGAAGTGTTTCAAATTCCATACCTAACTTTATCGATCCGCCGTATCGTCATATTACCGCCTATTTGAAAATCCTTCGCAATTTAACATCTCCAACGTCTTAAGATTATGTTCACCAAAATTTAAGCCCATCTGAGGTACGGTGTAGGAGAAGTGTTTCAAATTCCATTCTATGTCCAATACCCAAAAATCACACAAAAGCCCAATTATCTCACTTCCTGTTGGGCGTGGCCATGACATTGCAGTGAGGCGTTTGTTCGTCTTATTGAGATACACGTCCCTACCGAATTTCGTGCGCCTATCTTAAACGGTATGCCAGCCCCGAAAGACAACGCGCTAGGGGGCGCTATCGAGCTCCTGGGGGTCACTGGGGGACGGGACTTTGTGTGGTCGTACTGGCAGCACTTTGTGATGCCCGTGCAAAGTTTCGTTCGTTTTGAAGCATGGGAACATGCTCAAAATTGCCCCAGCGAGTGTGAACAAGAACAAGAATAATAATAATAATAATAATAATAGGGAAACAAAGCAACAACAATAGGGACCTTCGTCCCCCTTCGGGGCTCGGTCCCTAATTAAAGCCGCAAGCGGCGTTGGTCGGGACCTCGCACCTGCGTTTGTTCGTCTTACTGAGACGCACACCCATACCGAATTTCGTGTGCCTGGCACAATTATCTCACTTCCTGTTGGGCGTGGCCATGACATTGTAGATACCCTGTCAGAACAGACCCTGTCAGACCCTGTCAGACTCTGTTAGACCCTGTCAGACTCTGTTAGACCCTGTCAGACTCTGCATGTGGCCTCCATGCTGAGGCCTACATGAACCTTCGATGCTTGTCCCCACATTGCTGCTTGCAGCTATATCAGATCAAAGGTACAAAGATCAAAGACCTTTGATCAGGGCGTTGCCTAGCAACAAATACCTCCCATTCATAACTCATCACTCCCATTCAATAAATACCTAACTTTATCGATCCGCCGTATCGTCATATTACCGCCTATTTGAAAATCCTTCGCAATTTAACATCTCCAACGTCTTAAGATTATGTTCACCAAAATTTAAGCCCATCTGAGGTACGGTGTAGGAGAAGTGTTTCAAATTCCATTCTATGTCCAATACCCCAAAATCACACAAAAGGCCAGTTATCTCACTTCCTGTTGGGCGTGGACATGACATTGCAGTGAGGCGTTTGTTCGTCTTATTGAGATACACGTCCCTACCGAATTTCGTGCGCCTATCTTAAACGGTATGCCAGCCCCGAAAGACAACGCGCTAGGGGGCGCTATCGAGCTCCTGGGGGTCCCCGGGGGACGGGACTTTTTGTGGTCGTACTGGCAGCACTTTGTGATGCCCGTGCAAAGTTTCGTTCGTTTTGAAGCATGGGAACATGCTCAAAATTGCCCCAGCGTGTATGAACAAGAATAATAATAATAATAATAATAATAATACGGAAACGAAGCAACAACAATAGGGACCTTCGTCCCCCTTCGGGCTCGGTCCCTAATTAAAGCCGCAAGCGGCGTTGGTCGGGACCTCGCACCTGCGTTTGTTCGTCTTACTGAGACGCACAGCCATACGAAATTTCGTGTGCCTGGCACAATTATCTCACTTCCTGTTGGGCGTGGCCATGACATTGTAGATACCCTGTCAGAACAGACCCTGTCAGACCCTGTCAGACCCTGTCAGACTCTGTTAGACCCTGTCAGACCCTGTCAGACCCTGTCAGACCCTGTCAGACTCTGTTAGACCCTGTCAGACCCTGTCAGACCCTGTCAGACCCTGTCAGACTCTGTTAGACCCTGTCAGACCCTGCATGTGGCCTCCATGCTGAGGCCTACATGAACCTTCGATGCTTGTCCCCACATTGCTGCTTGCAGCTATATCAGATCAAAGGTACAAAGATCAAAGACCTTTGATCAGGGCGTTGCCTAGCAACAAATACCTCCCATTCATAACTCATCACTCCCATTCAATAAATACCTAACTTTATCGATCCGCCGTGTCGTCATATTACCGCCTATTTGAAAATCCTTCGCAATTTAACATCTCCAACGTCTTAAGATTATGTTCTCCAAAATTTAAGCCCATCTGAGGTACGGTGTAGGAGAAGTGTTTCAAATTCCATTCTATGTCCAATACCCAAAAATCACACAAAAGCCCAATTATCTCACTTCCTGTTGGGCGTGGCCATGACATTGCAGTGAGGCGTTTGTTCGTCTTATTGAGATACACGTCCCTACCGAATTTCGTGCGCCTATCTTAAACGGTATGCCAGCCCCGAAAGACAACGCGCTAGGGGGCGCTATCGAGCTCCTGGGGGTCACTGGGGGACGGGACTTTGTGTGGTCGTACTGGCAGCACTTTGTGATGCCCGTGCAAAGTTTCGTTCGTTTTGAAGCATGGGAACATGCTCAAAATTGCCCCAGCGAGTGTGAACAAGAACAAGAATAATAATAATTAAAGCCGCAAGCGGCGTTGGTCGGGACCTCGCACCTGCGTTTGTTCGTCTTACTGAGACGCACAGCCATACCAAATTTCGTGTGCCTGGCACAATTATCTCACTTCCTGTTGGGCGTGGCCATGACATTGTAGATACCCTGTCAGAACAGACCCTGTCAGACCCTGTCAGACCCTGTCAGACTCTGTTAGACCCTGTCAGACCCTGCATGTGGCCTGCATGCTGAGGCCTACATGAACCTTCGATGCTTGTCCCCACATTGCTGCTTGCAGCTATATCAGATCAAAGGTACAAAGATCAAAGACCTTTGATCAGGGCGTTGCCTAGCAACAAATACCTCCCATTCATAACTCATCACTCCCATTCAATAAATACCTAACTTTATCGATCCGCCGTATTGTCATATTACCGCCTATTTGAAAATCCTTCGCAATTTAACATCTCCAACGTCTTAAGATTATGTTCACCAAAATTTAAGCCTATCTGAGGTACGGTGTAGGAGAAGTGTTTCAAATTCCATACCTAACTTTATCGATCCGCCGTATCGTCATATTACCGCCTATTTGAAAATCCTTCGCAATTTAACATCTCCAACGTCTTAAGATTATGCTTACCAAAATTTATGCCCATCTGAGGTACGGTCTAGGAGACCCCCCACTGGGGATCCCCCAGTGGGGGGTCTCCCAGGGACCCCCAGGTCCCCCAGGGACGAGACTTTGTGTGGTCGTACTGGCAGCACTTTGTGATGCCCGTGCAAAGTTTCGTTTGTTTTGAAGCATGGGAACATGCTCAAAATTGCCCCAGCGTGTATGAACAAGAATAATAATAATAATACGGAAACAAAGCAACAACAATAGGGACCTTCGTCCCCCTTCGGGCTCGGTCCCTAATTAAAGCCGCAAGCGGCGTTGGTCGGGACCTCGCACCTGCGTTTGTTCGTCTTACTGAGACGCACAGCCATACCAAATTTCGTGTGCCTGGGACAATTATCTCACTTCCTGTTGGGCGTGGCCATGACATTGTAGATACCCTGTCAGAACAGACCCTGTCAGACCCTGTCAGACTCTGTCAGACCCTGTCAGACCCTGTCAGACCCTGTCAGACCCTGTCAGACTCTGTTAGACCCTGTCAGACCCTGCATGTGGCCTACATGCTGAGGCCTACATGAACCTTCGATGCTTGTCCCCACATTGCTGCTTGCAGCTATATCAGATCAAAGGTACAAAGATCAAAGACCTTTGATCAGGGCGTTGCCTAGCAACAAATACCTCCCATTCATAACTCATCACTCCCATTCAATAAATACCTAACTTTATTGATCCGCTGTATCGTCATATTACCGCCTATTTGAAAATCCTTCGCAATTTAACATCTCCAACGTCTTAAGATTATGTTCACCAAAATTTAAGCCTATCTGAGGTACGGTGTAGGAGAAGTGTTTCAAATTCCATACCTAACTTTATCGATCCGCCGTATCGTCATATTACCGCCTATTTGAAAATCCTTCGCAATTTAACATCTCCAACGTCTTAAGATTATGTTCACTAAAATTTAAGCCCATCTGAGGTATGGTGTAGGAGAAGTGTTTCAAATTCCATTCTATGTCAAATACCCCAAAATCACACAAAAGGCCAATTATCTCACTTCCTGTTGGGCGTGGCCATGACATTGCAGTGAGGCATTTGTTCGTCTTATTGAGATACACGTCCCTACCGAATTTCATGCTCCTATCTTAAACGGTATGCCAGCCCCGAAAGACAACGCGCTAGGGGGCGCTATCGAGCTCCTGGGGGTCACTGGGGGACGGGACTTTGTGTGGTCGTACTGGCAGCACTTTGTGATGCCCGTGCAAAGTTTCGTTCGTTTTGAAGCATGGGAACATGCTCAAAATTGCCCCAGCGAGTGTGAACAAGAACAAGAATAATAATAATAATAATAATAATAATAATAATAATAATAATAATAATAATAATAGGGAAACAAAGCAACAACAATAGGGACCTTCGTCCCCCTTCGGGCTCGGTCCCTAATAATAGGGAAACAAAGCAACAACAATAGGGACCTTCGTCCCCCTTCGGGGCTCGGTCCCTAATAACTAACAACACTAACAACACTAACTAACAACACTAAATAACTAACAACAATAAATAACACTAATAACACTAAATAACTAACAATACTAACTAACAACACTAACAACACTAAATAACTAACAACACTAACAACACTAAATAACTAACACTAACAATACTAACTAACAACATTAAATAACTAACAACACTAGCAACACTATGTAACAACACTAAATAACACAAACTAACACTAACTAACAACATTAAATAACTAACAACACTAACAACATTAAATAACTAACAACACTAAATAACACAAACGAACAACACTAAATAACTAACAACACTAACAACATTAAATAACTAACAACACTAACAACACTAACAGCATTAAATAACTAACAACACTAACAACACTAACAACATTAAATAACTAACAACACTAACAACACTAACTAACAACACTAAATAACTAACACTAGCTAACAACACTATGTAACTAACAACACTAACAACATTAACTAACAACACTAAATAACTAACAACACTAACTAACAACACTAACTAACTAACAACACTAAATAACTAACAACACTAACTAACAACACTAAATAACTAACACTAACTAACAACACTAACTAACAACACTAACTAACAACACTAAACTAAAAACACTAAATAACTAACAACACTAACAACATTAAGTAACTAACAACACTAACAACACTAAATAACTAACAACACTAAATAACTAACACTAACAACATTAAGTAACTAACAACACTAACAACACTAAATAACTAACAACACTAACAACACTAAATAACTAACAACACTAAATAACAACACTAAATAACTAACACTAACAATACTAACTAACAACATTAAATAACTAACAACACTAACAACACTAACAACACTATGTAACTAACAACACTAAATAACACAAACTAACAACATTAACTAACAACACTAAATAACTAACAACACTAACAACACTAACAACATTAAATAACTAACAACACTAACAACACTAACTAACAACATTAAATAACTAACAACACTAACAACACTATGTAACTAACAACACTAAATAACACAAACTAACAACACTAACTAACAACATTAAATAACTAACTGCGCTAAATAACGCAAACGAACAACACTAAATAACTAACAACACTAACAACAATAAATAACTAACAGCACTAACAACACTAACTAACAACACTAAATAACTAACAACACTAACAACACTAAATAACTAACAACAACAACACTAACAACACTAACTAACAACACTAACAACACTAAATAACTAACACTAACAATACTAACTAACAACATTAAATAAGTAACAACACTAACAACACTAACAACATTAAATAACTAACAACACTAACAACACTAGCAACACTATGTAACAACACTAAATAACACAAACTAACACTAACTAACAACATTAAATAACTAACAACACTAAAAACATTAAATAACTAACAACACTAAATAACACAAACGAACAACACTAAATAACTAACAACACTAACAACATTAAATAACTAACAACACTAACAACACTAACAACATTAAATAACTAACAACACTAACAACACTAACAACATTAAATAACTAACAACACTAACAACACTAACAACACTAAATAACTAACACTAGCTAACAACACTATGTAACTAACAACACTAACAACATTAACTAACAACACTAAATAACTAACAACACTAACTAACAACACTAACTAACAACACTAAATAACTAACAACACTAAATAACTAACAACACTAACTAACAACACTAAATAACTAACACTAACTAACAACACTAACTAACAACACTAAATAACTAACACTAACAACATTAAGTAACTAACAACACTAACAACACTAAATAACTAACAACACTAACAACACTAAATAACTAACAACACTAACAACACTAAATAACAACACTAAATAACTAACAACACTAACAACACTAACAACACTAAATAACTAACAACACTAACAACACTAAATAACAACACTAAATAACTAACAACACTAACAACACTAACAACACTATGCAACTAACAACACTAAATAACACAAACTAACAACATTAACTAACAACACTAAATAACTAACAACACTAACAACACTAACAACATTAAATAACTAACAACACTAACAACACTAACAACATTAAATAACTAACAACACTAACAACACTATGTAACTAACAACACTAAATAACACAAACTAACAACACTAACTAACAACATTAAATAACTAACAACACTAAATAACACAAACGAACAACACTAAATAACTAACAACACTAACAACATTGAATAACTAACAACACTAACAACACTAACTAACAGCATTAAATAACTAACAACACTAACAACACTAACTAACAACACTAAATAACTAACAACACTAACAACACTAAACTAACAACACTAACAACACTAACTAACAACATTAAATAACTAACAACACTAAATAACACAAACGAACAACACTAAATAACTAACAACACTAACAACATTGAATAACTAACAACACTAACAACACTAACTAACAGCATTAAATAACTAACAACACTAACAACACTAACTAACAACACTAAATAACTAACAACACTAACTAACAACGCTAAATAACAATACTAACTAACAACATTAAATAACTAACAACACTAGCCAACAACACTATGTAACTAACAACACTAAATAACACAAACTAATAACACTAAATAACTAACAACACTAAATAACTCTAAGAACACTAAATAACTAACAACACTAACAACACTAAATAACAACACTAAATAACTAACAACACTAACTAACAACACTAACTAACAACACTAAATAACTAACACTAGCTAACAACACTATGTAACTAACAACACTAAATAACACAAACTAACAACATTAACTAACAACACTAAATAACTAACAACACTAACAACACTAAATAACTCTAAGAACACTAAATAACTAACAATACTAACTAAAAACACTAAAACTGTAATTTATTTCTTGGTTTAATCATAACTGTTGTGCAACTTAGACATATTTTGACCCTTGTTTACATTATGGTTAGTAGGTAATAGTTATATAATTATTATCTCTGCTTCTCTGTCCAACCAGAAAATAAAATTATATTAGACTTCGGAAAAAAGGTCAAATTAGGGAAAATATGTTGCCATTTTTTACACAATTGTAATAAGAATAATTTAGTGAAATGAGTAGTCTAATCTGTCATAAACACTTCCTCCACACTAAAGCAATTCCTCCACAAACACGCCGTAACCTTCATTATCTTGTGTTTTATTATCTCAAGACGCATTTCTGAACTCAATTAAAACCGAAAACCTCCAATCACCAGCGGCGCTAAAAGCATTAGCAGCGTTCGAAAACCTGGATCATTTAAAACCGGGACTGGCTCATATAGCAAAGGTTAATACCAAATCGTTAAACATTTTTTACGAGCCGTTTTGCATGTTTATAACTGTTTTTGGGTGTGAGCGTGGCATTATCGCCGGGTTCATTTGCACTGGCAGGTCCGTAATGCGTTTTAATGTTGTAATGTTGCCAAATGCTGCTGTAAAAAATGGAGAGAAACGGCGAAAAGCTCAGAGGTACGGGGTAAATGGGTCTGTGGAGGCAGGACAAAGTCATAATAAGTTTGGTTTTAGCAGAGGACAAGGAAGTACAAGAGGAGGGAAGGGATAGTTTAAAACCGCAAGCAGCAATGGAGGGTCTCAAGGACGTTTTTTGAAACATTTTGCGGCAATTCAGCCGTCATGTTTGGTTAAAAAAAAGGTGGAGAATTGGTGCATTGTGTAACTTTTCTCCGTGGAGATGTTATTGTCTTGTCTGGAATGGTTCACAGTATGGACTTATGGACATTCTATCTTCAGGGAGACTAAACCAGACCAAGTTACAGGTCAGATCTGTGGACAGGCTCACAGTCAGAATGCAGGTTTTTCTACATATTTTCGAGCTATAAAACCACTTATAATTGAAATTTATGTCATACTGTGGAACATTCCAGGCAGAGCAATGACATATCCATAGCAACAAGCAGGTGACGAACCCACCCCCAACCAAAATGTTACATAGTGGATCTTTAAAGGCCCTGTGTCCGTTTATGTATGTTTTTTTTTTGTTTTTCTTTGTGTATTTGAGCTCAGTATAGACATAATATTAGGTATAACAGGGCTCTCAAGTCTCACGCATTGAGAGTGTGACACACGCAAATCGACGTGTTCACACGCTCACACGCCACACATGGCATTTCTCACGCTGAATTTTTTTTTTTTTTGTGCCCAGAAAATCGGTCTGTGTGGCTCAGTTTATGCAGGCACCGCGCGTTTTCAGCGGAAAAAACTCCTGCACGCAATTCAAGCGCCCCCCCCTTTTGCTTTTGTCAAAAAGAATTTTCCGTATGACAGAAAAAGTCAACGATGGCAAAACATAACCAATGCCATCACCAGATTCTTAGCCAAAGAGATGTTGCCGATGCAGTCAGACCTGCCAACATGTACGCATTTTGCGTAGCGGGCACGCAATTTTGACCTCCTTGTTCGCTTGTATGCTTTGTTGTTCTAAAATTACGCATATGGATCTCACATTTCGTCCGTTTCACTCAAGTTTTCATTGACTTTCACTGACTCTGCGGCTGAGACACAGATCCACAGATCTGCATGTAAACAGAGAACTTTCAGCCAATCAGAGCGCTTCATTTCCTCCCCACTCCCCCGCCCTGCCCCCCTCCACGCCACAGTTCAGATTCAGGGGTGTGAGACAGCGCCAGCTCCCCTCCTCACCCTCTGAGCCCGAAAAGTAAGATTAATACGTAGAGTTAGCCCGACACGTGCAGTGGTTTAAAGTTTAAATCCAGTCTGAGAAAAGCGTATAATGTGTGTGGCTGAGCGCGCATTATTTGAATTTTTGAGATTTTGCGTTTCGTAACTTGAATTTTCTTTCGTATCTAGAGACCAAAATTTAACGTGAAGGCGTTTCGTAACTTGAAATTTTCGTTTGTTGGGTCTTTCGTAAGGTGAGGTACCACTGTATAATGTTCTGTCTTTTGTATTGTTATATTTTCTGTTTTTAATTGTAAAGCACTTTGGTCACCATTGGTGTTGTAAAGGGCTATATAAATAAAGATTGATTGATGCTAAACTATTAATCGATCATTTATGAGACTCCTTGGCTGGTCGATGTGACGCTGCCATCCTGATCCCAAAACCTGCCTGAGCTTGTAGGCGTACCCCTTCGTTCCAAATCTTGTTGAGAGGGTTTACTTCGTCAAGGGGTCATCAAGGTCTAGACCTTGATCAAAATTAGAATCAGGACACCCCTCGCCCTCACATGAACGCGCAAAACCAAGGAGTAGGGGTAAGACGAAGGGGTAAGACAGAGAAATGGGAAGCAGCCTGAATATGCCAGATTATAGCAAAAAGTGATAGTTTCCATCTGTTCCTCAGCAGGTGACAGAAAACAATACCAAAAACAAAAACAAAAACGGTTACAAAGAGACAAAGACAAAGCAGTAAATGTGGTGTTTAAGTGTGGTGGTTGGAGAGGCCAGTGGCAGCTGTGGCTAGAAAAGACTTATCACTACTAGTGTGACATGAATATACTTTACCACTACTTTTAAAATTCAGGAGTTAAATTGCACTTTTTAACTCGTCTCTGCGCTTTTAAGAATAGAAAACGTGTCAAAAACGATGATTTTCAACACTAATGCCGTTTGAATTATCACTTTCGTTTTAACTACTTCTTTTCATAATTTTTTTTTTTGCAATCCAGCCCAAAATTTTGAAAATGTGACTATGCTAATTCCAGTACGAGCTGTATGACAACAGCTACTTTCAAACCTGTGAACAAAAGTCCTCTTATTCCCGTCTCAACCTGCGTATTTTCCTTTCAATCCTTCGCCAAAACCCTATTAAAACACATTAGCTCGTCTGCTTGGCTGCTTGTACGATTTCCGTAATACCCAATGACAACCCGGGCACATACTTGGCACATGGGACGGTTGGCACAGCTTGGGTTCTCGCGTACAGCTGAGTACACCGATAGACATGGCTATAGAAAAGCACAGAAAATCATACACAACAATATGGCTAATCCTCCCGTATTCTGCTCGGTAATAGCCGCGGATAAACGATGCAATGTTCTGTTCTGGATGGCGAAATACGAGGATAGACAGACGCATATAACGGACCAGCTAACATTTGATGGAAAATACACATTGGTATTCCGGTATTGCCTGGAGTAGGGTAAAAGGAGGAAAAAGCCATCCATATCTGAGAAAACGTATGGTAATTGACAAGTCCGCCATTTCTCCAAGTAAATTCTGAGTGATTATATTTAACTTGTAGAGCTGCGGAAATCACAAATTGCTAACCTGATGTCAAATTGCGCCCAGGGGGGATTTGAATGCAATCTCGTTCGGAATGTGAGTGGGCGCCGTGATGACTCTGGGCTTTTTGTTGATTCAGACAGGTCTACATTAAGTGACAGTGCTGTATGGGTGTATATCTGTTTTACGGCAGCCGCTTCTTCTTTATTGACATGGGTGTCTCGTATATACAGACACGTTCCGCCATTTGAAATAAGTATAGATGGATGCCAGATTGAATGTCGTGCGTGTTTGTGGATTTATGGGTTTGCGCCGGTTAGACTTGTTGCTCATGTTTGCATACATTGATTGGACTGTATGAATAAAAAAAAAAACCTCTTGTGTAAACATAGCATGCACTAGTAGTTATGTGGTATGTACTGTTCAACTTTTTAAAAAGAGGAAGTAAAGGAGGAGAAAATACATGTCTAACCGTTGGCAGTTTTCCAACCCAGAATAACTCCTGGGAAAGATATGTAATGTCAAGTAAAGCAGAACTGGGCAATAACTTAAATAAAAAGAGCTAAAGAAAGATGGTAAATACAAAATAGTGGAAGTAGATGTCCATAAGCATGTATGTTGAGCACACTTATAGTTATAGAAATCAAATTATAGTCAAATGAATGGGTATAAGATGGATATATTGTGCTATATTGACTTTGAAGAGCCTTTAACCATGTCATAATGGATTCTCCTAATTATTGGCTCACTTAGAGTTGTATTGATTCATGCATGTTAGAGTAATTCTATATTGGCCTACATTTGAGGCTTGAGTGCTCAGAAAAATATACATTTTACATTTTCACCAACCCCCTGTCCCTGCCCACAACTTTGGCCGCGTGTACACATACACATTTCCCTTCATTTGTACCCATCTTTTACGCGCAAATGGGGAATTCACCTCTGAAAATAAATCTTTCTAAAAACTCCAGCTAGACTGGAGATTCTGGAAAACTACGGTTTCACGTTTGCATGTAAAGTGAGATACCCATTCATACCTCTGGACCTGACCTGGCTAGCCCCTTTGTTTGTTTTGATTTAGGTTTGAGAATGGAATTATAGATGGGAGACAAGTTATGTCTGACTCCACCATTTCTGTTGAAAGAAGGATTATCTTTTTGGACAAAAATAGCCTCTTTAACTCCCCTCTCAAACCAGTTCTTTTCCCTGGCTGAGAGCCACTCATTTGAGGACAGTGAGGTTCAGATCTTAGCCAGGGAAAAGAACTGGTATGCTAAACTAGACGCCAGAGAGAAACTGAAAAAAACAAAAGACAGAAAGCTGAAAACAAAGCCTATGACGTCATGTCTGCCGGAATAGAATGTCCGCCATCTTGGATTTTGTGAAAATCAATCAAATTCTTCTGTTTCTACAACTTAACTTGTCATTTCCACAACAAATGGTGTGCACCCACATTCTAGACAGTCTCAAGATGCCCTTCAACAAATTTTACGTCCCCATCTCCAACCCTCTAGCGCCACCAGCAGGTCAAAGTTGCAGGTACATTTCGGCTTGTAAGTTTTGAACCGTATGTCTGATTTTCTAAAACTTGGCCTCCCTGGACTCCTTGGGGCAAGACGAATCCAACGCATTCTGTGATGTCATTTTCCGCGGGTAAGATTTTCCGCCATTTTGAATTTTATGAAAAAATGCTTCTCCTCCCTCAATTTTGGACCAATTTTGCTCCAATTTGGTACATAGCATCTTTGGACTGAACCTCATCAGAAACTTGCCTGGAGTTTTGATATCTCTTATTGTTTTGTCGTGAGAGCCAATCAAACGTGTCCTAAAAGTCGCCAAACAGGAAGTGAGCTCATATCTCGGGATGCCTTCACAGGATTATTTTCAAACTTTTCACACGTATTCTAGTCTGTCCCAGGATTCGCCACAAAAAATTACAGGGCCCCAGCTCAAACCCTCTAGCGCCACCAACAGGTCAAAATTTGAGGGGCATTTCTGCTTGTAACTTTTGAACCGTAAGTCAGATTTTCAAAAACTTTGTGAGGTGGGATAGTTTCAGAATAATTTCAGTGTAGTTGGCTCCTCCCTGCAGCTAGATATAAGCAGTGTCTATCAGCACTCTACCAGAACTGACAAAGCAACTCGGATGAGCTGCGAAACGTTTTCGAGAGAAACACGCTTTATTAAAGATCCCATGACATGGTACTTCTTGATGCTTTTATATGGCTCCTTAATGGTTCCCTAATACTGTAAATGAATCCTTCTTCAAAATCAACACTCAGTGCATGAGAAACAGAGATAAGATGAGAAAGAGTAATTTTTCTCTCTCTGAACAGTCCATAATGGGCGTTGTTGCTTGAATGCAAATTAGGAGGACAGAGATGGCCTATAGTAGAGGGTGGGGGCGTGGCCAAGCTCTCTGCTCTCTGCTGTCAGCTGTCCGCTCTGATCCATTTCCGTGTTTTTGCACGATTTGAAGCGTTCCATTGAAAAATAAACACATTTCCACAGAAAATAAAATTAAACCACTGCTGTTCAAAGGTCCAGAGGCTCAGATAAAGGACTTCCGAGCCTAGAAACACTCGGACGTGCCTCCAGGCAAATAAAAAAACGCATTTCGCATTGCCTAGCGCATTCGCAGTCCAAACTCTCTGGGCGTGATTGACAGAGACGCTGAGTACAGACAGACGGGGGTGGAACTGCATTTGCATTTCTTTTTTCGATCTGACGTCAATAAGTTTCCTTGTTCAAAATCACCCGTTTGAGCTCTGATTTTTTCTAACGCAGAAAAGGATCGCAAATGCTCAGTTTAGACATTTCGCAACTTTTAACCATGGGGGGGGGGGGCTAAACAGGGTAGGGGAGCTCACATTAACGTTCAAAAACCTCAGAAAGTGAAAATTTCATGCCATGGGACCATTAATGGACGACACTGTTGAAGGGGACGCCATACAGATTCACATTAAAAAAAAACAAAAAACGCACTATCCATTTAATGAAAACGTGCTGCTTGCTACAGGGAAATTACACGATGAAAAGGCAGGGCTAGCAGTCCCGATCTGTATTAGTTTTGAACAAGAAGTCGATGGACCTCATTTTGGCTCGATACTGCAGTCTAAATGATGCTCTGTACATTATAGTGTTTTATAAGCACCAAAACGCATCGTATATTTTCTGTTTACATGCCCAAATCGCCATGTGCCTTGTTACGATCCAAATGCCTGCAGTTATGTTCTATGTACTCGCCAAACATATGCAAACATTTGTCCAATCAGCTTGTAATGGCCTTTTAGGTACACACATCATTATGGGGGATTGCGTCGACTACTTCTATTCCCAACTCTATTATGGGCCCATTATCTGAAAGGACACGGCGCAGTGCTACAGAGTCATTTAAATACATGTACATAAATATGATCTCTCCCAGGCGCGGTCATTACAACTGAGGCCGGCCGTGTTCTTTGTTGTTCTTTTTATCTGCGACTCAAATGTATAAATTATTCTAATACACACGCCGTCTATTCTCTATAAAGGTCTTATTCTATGCCTTCGCTAAAAAAAGGTCAGGCGTTTAATGGCGTCGCCACGCAGCTTCAAAAGAGTCCGTTTTATCATTATTTTTGCTTCAGCGGGTGGAAAAACATCGGGCAAAAATGCACAAGTCGGACGTGTCAGGGCCTTTCACCGACCAGGACGTCTATCAACAAATGTCCCACTGTGGAAATGCTTAAAAAAGACAACTCAAAGAAATGAGTTATATACAGGGTTTGTGTGAAGAGAGTTTAGTAGTAGTAGTAGTAGTAGTAGTAGTAGTGGTGGTAGTAGCAGTAGTGGTAGTATTAGTGGTAGTAGCAGTAGTAGTAGTTGTAGTGGTAGTAATAGTGCTAGTGGTAGTAGTAGTAGCGGTGGTAGTAGTAGCAGCAGTAGTAGTAGCAGCAGTAGTAGTGGTAGTAGTAGTAGTAGTAGCAGTAGTAGTGGCAGTGGTAGTAGTAGTAGTAGCAGTAGGAGTAGCAGTAGGAGTAGCAGTAGTAGTAGTAGCAGTAGTAGTAGTAGTGGTAGTGGTTGTAGAAGTAGTAGTAGCAGCAGTAGTAGTGGTAGTAGTAGTAGCCATGGTAGTGGTGGTAGTAGTAGTAGCAGTAGCAGTAGGAGTAGCAGTAGTAGTAGTGGTAGTAGAAGTAGTACAGGGCTCTCAAGTTTTGAGCGGGGTCGTGCGTGAGATTGCGTAATTTCCGAGGAGCGGGAATTGACTGACTTTTTTCGCTGAAAATGCGCAGTGCCTGCATTATCTAACCGATTTTCTGGGCACAGAAGCGCTGTGCGCTGCGCTTGAATTGCGTAACTAAATTTCAGCGTGAGAAATACCATGTGTGGCGTGTGAGCGTGTGAACACGTCGAATTGCGTGTGTCACACTCTCAAAGCGTGACACTTGAGAGCCCTGTAGTACCAGTAGTAGCAGTAGTAGCAGTAGTAGTAGTGGTAGTGGTTGTAGAAGTAGTAGTAGTAGCAGCAGTAGTAGTAGTAGTAGTTTTAAATCTGCCTTGAAATGCCCCCAAAACAAAGAAATGTCTTGTATACAGGATTTTGGGACTAGATTTTGTGAAGAAACTTAAAGTAGTAGTAGTGATTGTGGTAGTGGTAGTAATAGTAGTAGCAGTAGTAGATAAATAAATTAATGTGCCAATCCACGTGCAGTACTTGTATTATGTACAATACGAAATTCATTTGAGCACTATCACCACCTGTGAAATACTCCTAACTTTGTATTTTATTACTTTTTTTTTAAATTATATTGTTCACTTTTTTTCCCTTGTATTTTTATTGCAGGTTATGAGCAGTGTTGGGCACGTTACTTTGAAAAAGTAATTAGTTACGGTTACTAGTTACTAATCCAAAAAAGTAACTGAGTTACTACACTATAAAAGTAACTAGTTACCTAGGAAAGTAACTAAATCGTTACTTTTTTTAGTTAAAAAATGTCAAATAATTTGGATTTTTTTTACAGTGCATTATACCGCTTTTGCTGCTTGGCTGGCGTGGCTCCGTCACCGTGGCCTTCATTGTTAATGGCACCGAGCATGCGATTATCATCATGGGGCCTGCTGGGGGCCACTAGTTTAACAGAAGCGTGCGCCGTCCAGAGATGCTTCATTAAATTCAAGTTGCTTATATTGGACGTGGACAAAGTCTTTGGTCTTTGACACAATGTGCACGTAATATGTAAGTTTTTACCTTTTACCTCAACGAGGTTAAAATACTGCCTATACTTCTGTCTTCGACTCGGGACTCGCCATCTGACACGGGGTGTGTGTATTGTGTGTGTGCGCTACTACTGTGTGCTGGGATTGTGTGTAGAACCCGCCCACCGCCCACTGGGTGTCTCTGATTGGCTCAACATGAAATCTTATTCTGCTTTAGCCAATCATCATTACTTATCCCGCCCTTACCAAAGGGAGAAAAAAATTCCCCTGTGCCTATGCGAGTCGCGCACATGATGCCAGTTTCAAAATGAGTAGGTTCAGTAACGCGGTAACGCGCCGTTTAGTAACGGTAATTGAGTTCCTTTATTTTAAAAGTAATGCGTTACAGTATTAGTTACTGTCAACAGTAACGGCGTTACTAGTAACGCGTTATTAGTAACGCGTTACTGCACAACACTGGTTATTAGTACTTCTTGACTATCTTAACGAGTCAACGGTTCTTTCAAACTAATTTCTGTGTGAGAATGTACGTAATAATAGCAGCAGTAGAAATGATGGTCGTGAAGTGTCCCAGTGTTGAATGAATGTTTATTTAAGAGCCTCTCAAAGAAATGGAGTTTTTAAGTATTTTGGCAGTAGATTTTACTTTGTAGTATATAGTATAATGATAGTATAATGATAGTATATGATGTACAATATTTAATTTGCCAAAACGAAAGATTAAGTAATACGTCTTTGTGGTCACTATTAGGCTTGTGTGGTCAGTGATAGGCCCGTGTGGTCAGTAATTGACCCCTTTGGTCAATAATAGGCCTGTGTGTGGTCAGTAATAGGTCTTTAGGTCATAGTTGCTTTATTGTCGAAAAACAATCATATGTACATGTACACAGAATGAATTCGAAATTTCGTTTCCCCACTAATTGGTCTTTGTGGTCACTAATAGGCCTGTGTGGTCAGTGATAGGCCTATGTGGTCACAATTAGGCCTGTGTAGTCAGTGATAGGCCCGAATGGTCAATAATTGACTCCTGTGGTCAGTAATCAACCTGGATGGTCAGTAATAGTCCTGTGTGTGATCAGTAATTGGCCTGTGTGGTCAGTAATAGTCCTGTGTGTGATCAGTAATCGGCCTGTGTGGTCAGTAATAGGCCTGTGTGGTCAGTAATTGGCCTGTGTGGTCAGTAATTGGCCTGTGTGGTCAGTAATAGGCCTGTGTGTGGTCAGTAATTGGCCTGTGTGGTCAGTAATCGGCCCTTGTGGTCAATAATCGGCCTGTGTGGTCAATAATCAGCCTGTGTGGTCAGTAATTGACCCCTTTGTTTAATAATAGGCCTGTGTGTGGTCAGTAACTGGCCTGTGTGGTCAGTGATAGGCCTGTGTGGTCAGTGATAGGCCTGTGTGTGGTCAGTAATTGGCCTGTGTGGTCAGTGATAGGCCTGTGTGTGGTCAGTAATTGGCCTGTGTGGTCAGTAATCGTCTGTGTGGTCAATAATTGGCCTGTGTGGTCAGTAATCGTCTGTGTGGTCAATAATTGGCCTGTGTGGTCAGTAATCCGCCTGTGTGGTCAGTAATTGACCCCTTTGTTTAATAATAGGCCTGTGTGTGGTCAGTAATAGGCCTGTGTGGTCAGTAATAGGCCTGTGTGGTCAGTAATTGGCCTGTGTGGTCAGTAATAGGCCTGTGTGTGGTCAGTAATAGGCCTGTGTGGTCAGTAATAGGCCTGTGTGGTCACTAATTGGCCTGTGTGGTCAGTAATAGGCCTGTGTGGTCAGTGATAGGCCTGTGTGTGGTCAGTAATAGACCCGTGTGGTCAGTAATAGGCCTGTGTGGTCAGTAATAGACCCGTGTGGTCAGTAATAGGCCTGTGTGGTCAGTAATAGGCCCATGTGGTCAATAATCAGCCCATGTGGTCAACAATCGGCCTGTGTGGTCAATAATCAGCCTGTGTGGTCAGTAGTAGGTCTTTGTGGTCAGTAATCGGTCCGTGTGGTCCCCCCAAAGCAGCGTAAACATTTTCTATGTAAATGCTGTGGTGGAAAGTCTACCTCCAGCTAATCTGTTACATCTGGAATTTTCCAGACAAAGCAGTATCTTATCTCCACGGAAACTAACAGTTGGACAAGTTAGAGGTCAGATGTGTGGAGAGGAGACCCCACTCACAATGTTTTTCAAGTTTGCAATAAGAAAACACCTTTGAATCGAAAGTCACAAAGTAAGAGAAGAACATCGTCATGGAGTCGAGCGTAGACCGCCTCTCCACAGATCTGACCTGTACTCGGCCTGGTGATATCACACGTAGAAATAAAAGTTTAATGTTCCAGACAAATCAACAACATCTCCATGGAGACAAACAGGTGCAGACCCTCCACAAAAACATCTCCTTCAGTCAAACTCGTCGACATTTATACATCCAGTATGCATACATTACATTAGACTCGACAAACATTGTTATTCGCGCCGTGCGTCGGTAGGAGCCCTGACTGTGCCGCTGAATGGAGTTTTAAAATGATGGACATTTGATTGACAGCTCATCAGACCATGTCCTCTCCAGATGCCTCCTCATGGAGATAAGCTGCACCCAATTCATCTTCGTCACCGAGCATGTCCCTTCCTCTGCCTCACACTGAGCCACTGGAGTCGGAGGGACTCGATACCGAATCGTGATTGGATTCTGACCACAGACTGTATAAAAAAGTGGAGTAAGTGAGTTCAGCTCCAGTCAAATGAAGCTCACCGAAGCTAGTGTGAGCTTTACAAAAAGGCAACAAAACAGGCTATTAGCTCTTTAATGTTGACTTAAGCGGAAACACAGGACATGATTACACCAGAACATCTCTCTCCAGTCGTCACACATCGTTTCCCATCGTCACACACAATCGTGTCCCTCGTCTCACACCACTGAAGCACCCGCAGCTACATACACTCAACAAAAATATAAACACTTTTGTTTTTGCTCCCATTTTTCATGAGATGGATTTAAAGATCTAAAATTCATTCCAGATACACAACACTACCATTTCTCTCAAACATTGTTCACAAATCTGTCTAAATGTGTGATAGTGAGCACTTCTGCTTTGCTGAGACAATCCACCCCACCTCACAGTTGCGCCACATCAAGATGCTGATCTGACATCATGACCAGTGCACAGGTGTGCCCCAGACTGCCCACAATAAAAGGCCACCCCGAAATGTGCATTTTTTTCTTTTGCTTTATTGGGGGTCTGGGGACTCAGAACCAGTCAGTATCTGGTGTGACCACCATTTGCCTCATGCAGTGCAACACATCTTCTTCGCATAGAGTTTATCAGATTGTCAACTGTGGCCTGTGGAATGTTGGTCCACTCCTCTTCAATGGCTGTGCGAAGTTGCTGGATATTAGTGGGAGCTGGTACACGCTGTCGTATACGCCGGTCAAGCACATCTCAAACATGCTCAATGGGTGACATGTCCGGTGAGTATGCTGGCCATGCAAGAACTGGGACATTTTCAGCTTCCAAGAATTGTGTACAGATCCTTGCAGCATGGGGCCGTGCATTATCTTGCTGAAACATGAGGTGATGTTCATGGATGTATGGCACAACAATGGGCCTCAGGATCTCATCACGGTATCTCTGTGCATTCAAAATGCCATCAGTAAAATGCACCTGTGTTCTTCGTCCATAACAGATGCCTGCCCATACCATAACCCCACCACCAACATGGGCCACTCGATCCACAACATTGACATCAGCAAAGCGCTCACCCACACGACGCCACACACGCTGTCTGCCATCTGCCCTGAACAATGTAAACCGAGATTCATCCGTGAAGAGAACACCTCTCCAACGTGCCAGATGCCATCGAATGTGAGCATTTGCCCACTCAAGTCTGTTACGGCGACGATCTGGAGTCAAGTTAAGACCCCGATGAGGATGACGAGCATGCAGTTGAGCTTCCCTGAGACGGTTTCTGACAGTTTGTGCAGAAATTGTTTGGTTATGCAAACCAATTGTTTCAGCAGCTGTCCGAGTGGCTGGTCTCAGACGAACTTGGAGGTGAACCAGCTGGATGTGGAGGTCCTGGGCTGGTGTGGTTACACGTGGTCTGCGGTTGTGAGGCCGGTTGGATGTACTGCCATATTCTCTGAAACGCCTTTGGAGACGGCTTATGGTGGAGAAATGAACATTCAATGCACGAGCAACAGATCTAGTTGACATTCCTGCTGTCAGCATGCCAACTGCACGCTCCCTCAATGCTTGTGACATCTGTGGCATTTTGCTGTGAGACAAAACTGCACATTTCAGGGTGGCCTTTTATTGTGGGCAGTATAAGGCACACCTGTGCACTAATCATGATGTCAGATCAGCATCTTGATGTGGCACGCCTGTGAGGTGGGATGGATTATCTCAGCAAAGCAGAAGTGCTCACTATCACACATTTAGACAGATTTGTTGAGAATGTTTGAGAGAAATGGTAATATTGTGTATCTGGAATGAATTTTAGATCTTTAAGTCCATCTCATGAAAAATGGGATCAAAAACAAAACTGTTGCGTTTATATTTTTGTTGAGGAGAGGAGGAGGAGAGGAGGAGAGGAGGCCAAATTTAATCCTCCTTCAGCAGAGAAACAAAACCAGGACTAAACCTGGACTAAACCACGACTAAACTAGGTCCAAACCAGGTCTAAACCAGGACTAAACCAGGACTAAACCAGGTCTAAACCAGGTCTAAAATCCACAGGATTGTGGTATGCTGGAATGCTGGTATGTACCACATGTAGTTTACAGCCCTTTAAGTTAGCCAATAGCAGAAGGAGTTAGCCAATAGCAGACGGATAGGAACAGGTGGATATCTCATTACACCCAATCTATGGAAACGTATATGGTTACACTTAGTTGCTTACCACAGCCTATGTTGCAAAACACACAGTTTCCACAGAATACTTGAAGACAGAAATATGAGTATACACATACATCTCAAAAATGAAATCCCACACTAGCAGTTATGGGGCGAGATTGGAGCCAGTTCTTTATTAGTAGCAAAGAATTTATTTATGGACACAAAAATAGCAAAATAAATAATAATATCTTTTCATATAAAATAGAACTTTGTTGAGGCTTTGTCTGAGGCCCAGAGTACAGACCCATAATAAAAACTAATACACACACGCACACGCTCACACACACACACACGCTCACACACACACACACACATATATATATATATACTGTATATGTACATACACACAAGCCCATGCATAAACCTTTACACACACAGCTACACACGCGCGCACGCACACACACACATACAGGTATAACTTCATTCATTACAATTACCACACAGCAGCATCACTGCTCCAAGTCAGTAAACTTCTTCTTTGGCGCTGTCGTAATTCTGATCAGAGTTCCTGCTCCGCGTAGCGGACACGCCCCCAACAGATCTCGGCACCGACCTCGCTGCTTGATCCGGCTTGTCTCTGCGATCCTCTGATCCTCTGATGAAAAAGACGTCTCCGGCAGTCAATGAGTTAAACAGCTCTACTTAACATTTACTCAATTACAGAGGGTTTTATAGCTCAAAAATCTCTAGAAAAACAGGCATTCTGACTGTGAGATCTGGGGGTCGCCTCTCCCCAGATCTGACCTGTACTTGGCCTGGTGGTATCACGCATAGAAATAGAAGTTTAATGGCATACAGCGGAACGTTCCAGGCAAATCAAAAACATCTTCATGGAGACAAACAGGTCTGTAAACCTGATGACTCTGTAGAAGCGAAACGCGTTGTTCGCTAAGCCCAATAAAGAAATGAGACTAAAGTCAAGCGAGTCTACGGGAAACTTCTTTTCCAATGTTCCTGCTGTTACCAGCACCTGGAAGCTGTGCATGGAGTTTTGAACTTTTGAATTTACGTTGGGAAACACTGCAGGAAGTTTCCTCTCCGTTTGCACGCTTCGTCTATCGTCTACCGGCATGGATACACAAACCAAGCACTTAAATCAAGCGACTTGCTTCTCCTTCGAAGACTCGGACGCAGAGAGGATAATTTCTCAACAGTCACTCTTTGACTATCCACTACAAGAAACCCCGACAGTAAGTTTGGAGAACGAAAAGACCAAGATGTCGTATTTGGAGAAGAAAGAAATACGCCTGAAATGGCACACCATCCCATTATGGGAATATTGGCGGAATAAACAAATCCCAAGAGGACTGAGAATGAATAAAAAGATGACACTGGGCAACCAGGACCCTGAATTTCAAAGTAAATGGGAGCAGATACTGAATAAGTGCTCAATGGACTTGACTTTACTTGTTATCGAACAAGCAAAAAAGGAACCTGATGACGCTGTAGAAGCGAAACGCGTTGTTCGCTAAGCCCAATAAAGAAATGAGAGTAAAGTCAAGCGAGTGTACTGGTAAACTTCTTTATTTTCTGGAATTATTCAATGTTCCTGCTGTTACCAGCACCTGGAAGCTGTGCATGGAGTTTTGAACTTTTGAATTTACGTAAGGTCTGTAAACATGTTCCTTAGATCCCAAATGAGCTGTTAGGTTGCTGTTTGTTGTGCCATACAACAAAGCACTACTTATTTTCCACTCTATTCTTCGTCCAGGCAAAATAGTCATCTCCATGGAGACGAGCTAGTGGAGGGTCTTTACACAAGGCTATTAATCAGTGAATAATGGGGAAATACATCTCAAACTCAAGATGGATATTGTGGAATTCTCTCTCTAACCTCCACAGTGAATCTTGGTGCTCCCAGCTCACGGTCAAACCTCTTCCTCTTCATTCTCGGCCTTATTTCTGTGTAAATGTCTCAGAGCCACAGAGCTGTGTTTATGTCAAATGAAATGCGATTACAGGAGGCCAAACGGAGCGTGTGATTGGTGGACGGAAGACCACAGGAGCCTAATTAGAGCGTGTGATTGGCTGACGGTAAACCAGGCGGGGCTGGGTCTTTGCTAATCAAGTTATGGCTTTGGGAATGGAAAGGGCAGCTGTGGTCTGTGGACATAAATACACTGGGAGCAAAATCACAGACTTTGTAAAAGAGACTGTTTCAGAAGGAGGAGAGTGTTTGTGTAAGTCTGTGTGTTTGAGCATAATTTTCCGTACATTACAGTAAACGCATTGTGATTTCAGTACATACAGCTCTGGAAAAAAAATAAGAGATCTCTGCAAAATGATCGTTTTTTTCTGATTTTGCTACTTATAGGTATGTGTTTGGGCAAAAGGAACATTTTTGCTGGAGTCTATAAACTACTGAAAACATTTCCCCCAAATTTAAAATAAAAATATTATCGTTTAGAGCATTTATTTGCAGAAATGTCAAAATAACAAAAAAGATACATGTTTTCAGACCTCAAACAATGCAAAGAAACAAGATCAAATTCATTTTAAAACAACATAATACTAATGTTTATACTTAAGAAGAGTTCAGAAATCAGTGCAATAATCCTTATTTTTAATCACAGCTTTCATGCGTCTCGGCATGCTCTCCACAAGTCTTTCACACTCAATGCGTGCACATGGTAGGATCGGATTGGATTTCTCCAAATCTGATCCCGTTACTCGGTGGGTGGTCTGTCCTTAGATCCCAGTGCACATGAAACTTGTGTAATCGGATAATGGTCAGCGACCTGGCCGGCTCCGCTACGCTATGTGTCGCTGTAGTCCATCTACTTCCAGGTGATGGCTACTCAATAAAAACACAACAAACTATGTGGCGGTATACAAAGATGGCGCTCGAGGAGTTTGACGGAGCAGCATTGGTGTACGTGTTGTACATTCTTTCTTCACAGCCATGATTTCGTCTGACTTTTCCGGCAACAATCGCTACTTATGACGGCGTCTGCGCCTCCTGCCACTTCCGAGTGAAATCCCTGACGAAAATTCCCGCGCATGCGCAGTACGCCGATCCGATCCAATATCGTGCACAAGGCGGCACCAAGCAGATTACTATCGGCCTAAGCCAGGGGTTCCAATCGGATTCGGGAAACCAATCCCTATACGATCCTTAGCCTGTGCACATGAATTTGATACGATCCCAATCCGTTTGCAATCGGATTACACTCGTCCATGTGCACGCAGTGATTGTTCTGGGGTGACTTTATTCCACTCCTGGTGCAAGAACTGAAGTAGCTCAGCTTTGTGTTTGTGTTGGAATTCAACAGATGCTGGAATGGAATGGCTGTAATACATGTAGAGATGCTGATTTCACACAAAAATCCAGTGGTCTCTTATGTTTTTCCAGATCTGTAGGTGAGGTGGTCAAAAGGATTCAAAAAAACGTATATTTTCCTACCCCTTAAAGGAAAAGTAACGTTTTTTTACAATCTGAGCCTTATTTCGGTAATAAAACAAGTTGTTTTACTCACCCATATCACTTTGGTGTCATATGGAGCATTTCCGGAGATGTTTTAGATTAGCGTTAGGCTAACACCGTTAGCCTAGCGCGACTTATAGCCATAGCTCGGGGCACATGTTTGCAGGCTCCAAATAACACAAACTTTAGCACTTTTCAAATCATAGAAGCTCGATGTCTACGATTTCGTTTGAATCAAAAGTGGCCTGTAATCCGAGATTTATCCATAGTTTACAGCTTTGCGTTCCATGTCTGGGTCCCGGGAGCTGAGAGCACAGTCCGCGCATGCGCACTGGCGTCCAAACATGAAACGCTAAGCTGTAAACTATGGCTAAATCTCGAATTACAGGCCACTTTTGACCAAACGAAATCGTAGACTAAAGACATCGAGCTTCTATGATTTGAAAAGTGCTAAAGTTTGTGTTATTTGGAGCCTGCACGGGGCATATTACATGCTCGGGGAATGCCCCGAGCTATGGCTATAGCTTAACGCTAGGCTAACGGCGTTAGCCTAACGCTAATCTAAAACATCTCCGGAAATGCTCCATATGACACCAAAGTGATATGGGTGAGTAAAACAACTTGTTTTATTACCGAAATAAGGCTCAAATTGTAAAAAACTTTACTTTTCCTTTAAGTAAGCTATAAGGATGCAACAATATTCTACATAATATCAAATCGTTCGGTGGTCTCAAGAGTCGATACATGTGTTGGGTCGATACACACTTTTCCCTCTATGCGCTCTGTGTTATTTATTTTGGTCCAAAATGAAAACGGCTATCGCAGCGTCCTTCTCAGATGCAGCAAGAACACAGCTCCACAGGGACTTACAGCTGAAATATTCTAACCGAGGAGGGTTTTATCTTTCAGTCACGTTTTATTTTACGTCGATCGACCCATGAATGACAAAGATATTAACTCTGAAATACTTTGGAATTGCTTTTGGCTTACATCGGCTTACATCGTAACATAATATAGTTTGAGTGTCCAGAAAGAGGAAGGAGAGCGCAGACTGTAGCAGGGCAGTGAGAGGACTCAGGAGGGAAAGAAATCATCAAATCATCATCAAAAAAGGAAACGTCTGATAGTGTAACTCCCCTACAACTTTATATTAAGAGTAGACTGGATATATTATAAAATAGCCTGAGAAAGCACTATTCGTATTTTCACTGAATACATTTTCTAAGCTGTAACCCAGTGAACCAAATAAGCGAAAACACTTCCCTTCTAAACTACATCTGTACAGTACTGTGCTGTAATGTGTCTGTATGTTTCATTAACATCGTAGTGTTAATATATTATACTCATTAGCAGAAAAAAATTACATGAGATATTTTTTTGTGTCTTAAAACTGATCAAAATCAAATCGATATCATGACCCGTGTATCGAGATACTTAGACAAACTTTACTGATCCACAAGGGAAATTGTTTTGGGTACGGTAGCTCACTCATCAAATATAATATATGATATATAACAGAGGGTAAAAGAAAAAAAAGAAAAATTGATGGAATAGCAACCAAAGAGCAATAGACCTGTGTCAGATGAGACACAATTATATACACAAGATAATTATAATAATAAAATATATATGTACAAATCAAATACATATTGTATTGTGGGAAAACCATATAGTTGCATCTCTAGTTAGCTGCTGTGCTATGTCTGCAGAATTAATTGCAATTCAGAGTATATATCCATCCATCTATTTTCTTCTGCTTATCAAAGTTCAAAGTCAGCTTTATTGTCAAAAACCGTATGTACAGGTTGCACACACAGGATTTGAAATTGCAGCGGCCCCTAGGCCCACAGTGAACATAAAACACCTGATAAACAAGACAATAAACACCACGACTAAGGGCGTATTCACACCTGCCTTGTTTGGTTTGTTTAAAACGAACCAAAGTTCGTTTGCTCCTTTGATTCTGACCTTTTGCACTGGTGTGAATAAAAACCAAAAATCTCGATCCGGAGCAAACAAGTGAACCGAGACCGCTTAAAAAGCTCGGTCTCAGAACGGTACCATTCGAACTCTGGTGCGGTTCGTTTGAGGTGAGAATGCAGACCGGACTCAATCCGACACAAGTTGGCGTTTTGTACATAACGAGCTCCCGTCGTATGTCGAGCATTATGGGAAACCGAGGGTGACGAAACTAAACGAAACTAAACAAGGCTTACTTACGTTTTGCGTGAAGAGCAAGAGTCAGAACTTGATGCGCACATGAGCTCTGTCCTCCGTAGTCGTCTTGCCCTGTGTCTTCGTCGTTTGGAAATTGATTGTAAAATAATGTAAACCTCACGATGCTGCTCAAACATTTGTGCGAACTGTAAAAACTGAGCAAACCATATCGCTATGACTAATAATTCATAGCATTCTTCATAGTGTTTATCTAGCGCCTTTCGTGACACCCAAAGCGTTTAACAATTCATTGTTCATTCATTCCACGCTTGGTGGTGGTAAGCTACTTTCTGTAGCCACAGCTGCCCTGGGGCAGACTACATTGAAAACAGCACGCAACGCCATGATTCTCCCCCTTCACGTGTTTGGACACAGTGCTTTGACATGGCTCATTTCTGTCCAATGGCTGAATGACCTCAGCACACTATTCAGTCCACTTACAAAAAAGTACAGTGTTAAAGCAAACCAAAATTAAAAATTAAAAAATTTGGTCCGACCCAAAGCAAGTGAACTATCAGACTTTCCTGGTGTGAATACGCCCTAAAACATCACATATACCCCCAGCAAAAGTACAGTAAACTTGTATATAATACAAATCGGTAAAACACACTGTGTAATGTAATAAAGCTCAAATGGTGTCATTTAAGCAGCAGTGTCATTGGGGAAGGGAGGGCAGGTGGATGAAGCTGTCTTTCAGTCTGCTGGTCTTGGCCCTGAGGCTCCTCAGTCTCCTTCCTGATGGCAGCAGACTGAAGAGGCAGTTGGATGGGTGGGTGGGATCACCCAGAGGGCTTTGCGGGTGAGGCGGGTGCGGTAGATGTCCTGCAGGGAGGGGAGAGAGACACCCACGATTCTCTCAGCTGCTCTCACTACTCGGTGTAGCTTTTTCCGACAGGACACGGTGCAGGTGCCATACCACATCCGGGTTCGGGTGGCGGGGCAACAGTCTAAAGAGATCTGCAGCCCAGATCTCCCTGCACCAGCCCCCGTGGATCCTCCTGCAGGTGGTGGGGCCATGGGAGGAAATTTAGAGTATATAGAAATATTTATACATACAGTATGTCATCAGCAGTACAAGAATTAAAGTGAAAAATTCAAAAATATACAATGCAACAATAGTCCAATTTCAGTTCTCTGCACCAAGTGATTGGAACTACCTTCAACAGACTTTAAAACTTAGTTCACGTTTATCTCTGTCGACTTTTAAAAACGAGGTACAAATCATCTTGGTGGACCCGTGTTGTCAAATGAAAAATGTGTATCCGAAGTCGTAGTGAGGGGCCCCTCCTTGAACCGGGCCTTGGGTAAACAGTGCTCTTTACCCCCCCCACTGTGGATAAGGTAAGTGAGGAACAACTTTGGACCACTGCAAACTCATTCTGTTTTCCACTGTTTTTTAAGACTGCAGTAGAGTAGATGAGAGTGAAGCAGTTATTAGACACAGTGGGAGAACTAAATGAATTGCTGAATTGTCTTGTGTTCAAACGCCCTCCTCCAGTCACCTGCAGAGTCCGGGGGGAGCCTTTAGAGCTGCTCCCCTGTGTCAGACCAGCCCCACTGAGCCTGTGAGGATCTGCTGATGTAAATGGAGGAGAAAACCACAGTGAGACCTGCATTAAGCCAATTATCAAAACACTCCAGTGGGTTAAGCTGTGCATTAGACTTTAAAGCATATATAAGCTCTCAGTGGAAGCTAATTATGGAGGTAACACTAGTATTCATTCAGCTGGCGTTTGAAAAGGGTGTTTAGGAGAAAATGGCAAGGCTATGTCGGCTTCCTTGATTAATTTACAGTTCTTTTTATTCAGTATTTGAAAACTAGAAACACGTTTTAATGATATTTTCCATCCGTTAACGAGTCATGTTTGACATAATTGTTCATGGCCTTAATGAGTAAATGCGTCAGACTGCTCATTTCACTAAAACACTGCTAACGTTATTATTATAGGTTTTCCTCATCTGATGTAATTTACAATTTGATGAAGAAAATGACTTCATTTACTAAAAACCTGCAGCAGGGACTACAGGTGGAAATTAGCTCTGGTGCTATAGCCTGGCACAAAGCATCTCTGTTGTTAAGGTTAATGTAGATTTTGCTTTTGCTTAAAATAAAAGGGCATATATTAACTTTTACCTGTTTTTACTGTTCATATTTTATTTATTTTGAACTAATGTTGAGCTATTATTTTTTAGGATTTCCAGTGTTTCCTCTGTAGGGGCCTCTGCATTGGGAGCGGTGGTCGGTTGCGGCTGCCGGGGTCTGTCCCGTGGGCTCCTGGTGGGGGGTGGTGGTGCTTGGGCCTCATCTCTCCTCTGGGTTCTGTGTCCTGGTGAGGGGTGGTGCTTGGGTCTCATCTCTCCTCTGGGCCTTGTGTCCTGTTGGGGAGGGGGTGGTGCTTGGGCCTCATCTCTCCTCTGGGCCCTGTGTCCTGGTGGGGAGGTGGTGGTGCTTGGGTCTCATCTCTCCTCTGGGCCCTGTGTCCTGGTGAGGGGTGGTGCTTGGGCCTCATCTCTCCTCTGGGCCCTGTGTCCTGGTGGGGGGTGGTGGTGCTTGGGCCTCATCTCTCCTCTGGGTTCTGTGTCCTGGTGGGGAGGTGGTGGTGCTTGGGTCTCATCCCTCCTCTGGGCCCTGTGTCCTGGTGAGGGGTGGTGCTTGGGTCTCATCTCTCCTCTGGGCCCTGTGTCCTGGTGGGGAGGAGGTGGTGCTTGGGTCTCATCTCCTCTGGGCCCCGTGTCCTGGTGGGGAGGGGGTGGTGCTTGGGCCTCATCTCTCCTCTGGGCCCTGTGTCCTGGTGGGGAGGGGGTGGTGCTTGGGTCTCATCTCTCCTCTGGGCCCTGTGTCCTGGTGAGGGGTGGTGCTTGGGCCTCATCTCTCCCCTGGGCCCTGTGTCCTGATGAGGGGTGGTGCTTGGGCCTCATCTCTCCTCTGGGCCCTGTGTCCTGGTGAGGGGTGGTGCTTGGGCCTCATCTCTCCCCTGGGCCCTGTGTCCTGATGAGGGGTGGTGCTTGGGCCTCATCTCTCCCCTGGGCCCTGTGTCCTGATGAGGGGTGGTGCTTGGGCCTCATCTCTCCTCTGGGTTCTGTGTCCTGGTGGGGAGGGGGTGGTGCTTGGGTCTCATCTCTCCTCTGGGCCCTGTGTCCTGGTGGGGGGTGGTGCTTGGGCCTCATCTCTCCTCTGGGTTCTGTGTCCTGGTGGGGAGGTGATGGTGCTTGGGTGTCATCTCTCCTCTTGGCCCTGTGTCCTGGTGAGGGGTGGTGCTTGGGCCTCATCTCTCTGGGTTCTGTGTCCTGGTGGGGAGGTGGTGGTGCTTGGGTCTCATCTTCGCAGGCATTTTTTGTGATTGTTGCGGGCTAAAATGCCTGAATTTGCGTGAGCTTTTCCAAAAAGTTGCGATGAAAGTTGCGGTGCTTTTAAGGTTTTTGTTGCGATTTTGTTGCGGGAGGAAGTGAAAGTTGCGATAAATAGTTGTGATTTTCTCTTTTTGTAATTAAAATTGAGTAATATTTTGAATACTGAGTTATTACTGACAAAGAATAATACAAAGACACAGAGATCACAGATATGGTCCTAAAACAACCTTACCAACATCGAAAATAAATTACTACTAGGAGGGGAACTGTTTCGCGCGGTCTTTTGCTGTTATTTTTGTGGGCAAATGGCGCCGCAGACATGTTTCTTTGCCATTAGAAGCCGTGTCCCAATTCCCAGAGTGCACAGTTCGGAGCGTGGTTTGAAGGGCATGTGCGTCATTTCTTTTTTGTCCCATGCACAGTTAACACGCGGTCCGAAGACCACAGTCGTTTCCATGGAAATCGGGGCGTGGACCAAGCTCGTGAAAATGCACGCTTCGCACACTCATATATCCCAGCATGCACCGTGCGCTTCTTCTTCTACGGGAGAAAATGGAGTCGGCGGCTGCTTCCCGTAGTTGCGAGACCTGTCGTATTTCGCAGACGGCCATGCGGTCCACGGAGTGCACTCAGGGCTGAGCAAGTGTGCACCGCCTTGACTGCAGTCTGAGCTCCCTTCAAACCACGCTCCGAACTGTGGACACGGCCGCAGTTTCGTTTCGTCACACGGAAGTAAGGCAGAAGGAAGTTGGTCGACGTGAGTTCAATACGTTGCCGATGACTGGTCAAAATTGATAAAAATTGTGGAAAAGTTGCGGTGATTGGTCAAAATTGCAACACCGGGGATTGGCTGAAGTTGCGTTGAAGTTGCAAATCGCAACATCGCGAATTCCTGGAGGGTCTGCATAATAGACACAGCATATAAGAATTGAATAAAATGGATAAATAGATAAAAAATGAGTTTAATTTACAACAATATACAAGTAAATCTATAAAACACTACACTGTCACTGTCATTGCACAGTAGAGCCATATTGCAATGAATAGATTTTTCAAAACGCATTGCTGCAGACACATTTCCTACTGTTTATGAGCTGTTAAAATTGTCCCCAACTCAAAGACGATCTCTGTCTCTTTATTACCATGTTGGACACTTGTCGTCCCTGAGCAGATGCAGATTTATCATTCCGTTTTGCACCTTTTCGCATCTCTTGGCGCTCTCTTCGCGCCGACCTTCTGGGCCATTGCACATGATGGATTAGGTGGCTAACAGCCGCTTTAATATTTCTGTTTGTTCCGGAGAGTGTCTGAGTCAGCAGGGCATAGCTCCCACTCTTAATGGGCCAAAATAAATGGGCACGCCGAGGCAAGGATACAGCGCTAATCACACCATTAGCATTGAGCCGCTAAAACTAGTTTCAAGTGCCCAGGAATGAACTCAGGGTGGACCACATTAAGGGACTGGGACCAAGACAAGGAGCGAAAAGTCACTGGATTTCTGTGTTTTCGAATTTTGTGAAAGCACTGGGAAACGTCCTAATGGGGTTTATTGGAGTGTGCCGTGATTTGATTAAAAAGTGTTCAGTGGAATCAGAAGCAGAGATGCAAAATATAACAGTCCACTCAAGAAAAGCATTGTCAATTTGTATATTTTAGAATATATAAATAAATAACAGAACTCAAAAATATGAAATGCATTTGCATAAATTGAATATAAATTTGGGAAAAAAAACACAATAAAATGAATAAAATAAAAAAAATAAACACTTTTTTTGCTAAATTCGTTAAATGGGGCATTTATATTTTAACTGTATTATATCATTGAATAAAAAATGTCCAATATTATATTTATTTAAAGTCAATATTTATTATTTAGTATTTATTAATTTATTTTCAAATCTTATAACTACATGTACACTGGTATTTTAAAAAACAGAGACATTTCCCTTCGTTTGTGCCCATCTTTTACACGCAAACGGCAAATTCGCCTCCGAAAATGAATATTTCTGAGATTCTGGAAAACTACGGTTTTACGTTTGCGTGTAAAATGAGATAAACAGAGTTTTAGGCAGCTGACGCACCAAAAGTGTGATTCTGATTGGCTTGCAGAGCGTTCTCCTTCGTTTTCAGTGGTGAATTC
The DNA here is from genome assembly GCA_036785185.1 of Paratrypauchen microcephalus. Classification (NCBI taxonomy): domain Eukaryota; kingdom Metazoa; phylum Chordata; class Actinopteri; order Gobiiformes; family Gobiidae; genus Paratrypauchen; species Paratrypauchen microcephalus. The sequence goes on along the minus strand of JAVJIX010000240.1, from coordinate 1,125,289 downwards.
GCCGTTTGCGTGTAAAAGATGGATACAAATGAAGAGAAATCTCTCCGTTTTTAAAAATACCAGTGTACGTGTAAACAGGGCCTTTTTTTAACATACCCTAAACTTACATTTTATACACCCTTCTAAAATAATGGCCTACGTCACTTTTTCATTTTTCAGAAGATGCAAAAAACTGAAAGTGTACAGCGTGTGATGAGACGTATGGTATGGTATAGTATGGTATGGTTTATTTGTACAGGGAAAATGCACAACATTTCGTTGACCTTTGAAATAAACAAAAGAAAGATGCAGGTGCCAGGTTATAGCAAAAATGCTAATTTCCACCTGTAGTCCCGGGACAGGTTAATGTTAATTAAATATACTATGACAGAGATTGTAAATGGGTAATGGACCAGTTCAATTATTACATATGTGCATACATATCAGATAAAGTTCAACCCTCACTATGGGCAGGGCTCTCAAGTTTTGGGGGGGTGCGAGTGAACAATTTTTCCCGAGGGGGGGGGGGGGGGGGGTTGAATTGCGTGAGAAATGCCGTGTGAGCGTGTGAACACATTGAATTGCGTTGAATTTGTCTAAAGAGCAAACTTAAACTACAAAGCAACTAATGATACTATAAATGAAGTTATTACCTGATGGTTCTCAGTTTGTTTTATCATCACCGTCAGTCGCTGTGTGCGCTTAGCAGCTGAAACTAGTCTGCCCAACAACAGAACAATCTATTTTCTGATTGGCTGAAACTGAGATTTTTTTTCCGGGGAGCGGGGCGGGGAGGAGGGGGGAGTTTTTTTCCGCTGAAAACGCGCGGTGCCTGCATAAACTGAGCCACACAGACCGATTTTCTGGGAACAAAAAAATAAAAATAAAAAATAAATCAGCGTGAGAAATGCCACACGTCGAATTGCGTGTGTCACACTCTCAATGCGTGACACTTGAGAGCCCTGCTATGGGTCAAATGCAGAAGTCAAATTTCTCCTGTGTGTCACTGTGTGTCATTGTGTGTGAGACCAAATAAAGACGTAAATCTTTTTTAAAAAATCTAAATCTTAATCTGTTTCTAATGATCCTAACAGAAGCTAACATACATGAACACAGACAGTGGCTCCCTCTTTTCTGCATCACTCGAGGAAAAACTAAAACTAAAACAAAACACTACCCACTCCAGTCCATCTTTCCCACAATCAGGGAATAATTTAGCTCCATAAAATGTTTTCAAACGTTTGCACATCAAACAAATGGCTAATAACAAAGCAAATTTGCAGTCATTAGTGATGAATGTGTGTGAGAGAAACTAGGACTGGTGAGTGTGTGTATGGATGTATAAAGATGACTTTTTAAAATGTTTTTAGAAATGGCGGGTCATTTCTATACGACCTATAATCCCATTTGGCAAACTATTCCACTGACTCATGGCAATAAAAGACGAGGCAGGGAGAGGTCCTACATGTTGGAGCGCTGCACTGTCCTCTAGAGGTCGCCCTAGTGACTCGAGTTGTTTTTTTCAGAGCTCAGTCACTGCGTGCACATGGTAGGATCGGATTGGATTTCTCCAAATCCGATCCCGTTACTCGGCGGGTGGTCTGTCTTTAGATCCCAGTGCACATGAAACTCATGTAATCGGATAATGGTCAGCAACCTGGCCGACTCCGCTATGCTATGTGGCGCTGTGGTCCAACTACGGTGATGGGTGATGGCTACTCACTAAAAACACAACAAACTATGTGGTGGTATACAAAGATGGCGCTCGAGGAGTTTGACGGAGCAGCATTGGTGTACGTGTTGTGCATTCTTTTGTCGCAGCCATGATTTTGTCTGACTTTTCCAGCAACAATCGCTACTTATGACGGCGTGAGCGCTACCTGCCACTTCCGGGTGAAATCCCTGGCGAAAATTCCCGCGCCAATCCAATCCGATATTGTGCACAAGACGGCACCAAGCGGATTACTATCGGCCTAAGCCAGGGGTTCCAATCGGATTCGGGAAACCAATCCCTATACGATCCTTAGCCTGTGCACATGAATTCGATACGATCCCAATCCGTTTGCAATCGGATTACACTCGTCCATGTGCACGCAGTGACTGTGACAAAATTTCTCAGAGAAGACTCAGCAATACATGTGATGTTTCAGTACAAAACAATAGAATCATTTCTCATCTATTAGTTTTATCATTTCAATCGCGTAACACAAAACCGCAAAATGACTTCAGCTTTTTTTCTGACCAGCGTCTTGTGACTTTTTTGAAACAGGACTTAGCCATGTTTTCGATGACCTCTGATCGGATGAATGCTGTCGTTGTGTCCTCGGGCAAGACACTTAACCCGCCTCGCCCCAGTGTCTGCGTACACTGGTGTGTGAGTGTGTGAATGGGTGAGCGGTTCCTTGACGTAACGCGCTTTGAGAGCTTTAAAAGTGATACATAAAAATGTGAGTGTGACCAAGTGTGTCCTTTTCACTAAACTGGCATAAGTCACGCTCTTGACACAGAACAAAAGATTATCTGCAAATATATCATGACTCATTCAGCAGAGGAGGCTGACAGAGGTGGATGGTCTCGCACAGCTTGGATTCATGCAACAACAAAAAAAATCATTTTCACAAAGAAATTACTTGGGCCATTATTTTAGGACATTGATTTGAAAGTAAAATTGAATCCAAATGTTAGCGTAAATTAGGCTCAATACTTTACATGTATATATAGACATAGACGTATAGATTTATATATGATAAAAGAGGAAATTCAATTTGTCAACTGGACAAAGTTTGTTTGGTCGAAAAGGTTTCGCCGCTCATCCGAGAGGCTTCGTCAGTTCTGGTTAGAGTGCTGGTAAGACACTTGCTTATATCTCGCTGCAGGGAGGAGCTAACTAGCTAACTACTTTCCGAAACTATCTCGCCTATTGGTTTCTGTCTTTTGTTTCTCTGACGTCTAGATTACACGTCTCCCATCTATAATTCCATTCTTAAACCTAGATCAAACAAACAAAAGAAACAATAGGGCTAGCCAGGTCAGGGCCAGAGGTGTGAAAAACAGTCTTGCAGGGATGAATAGGTATGCTAATCTAGACGTAAGAGAAACAAAAGACAGAAACCAATAGGCGAGATAGTTTCGGAAAGTGGTTAGCTAGTTAGCTCCTCCCTGCAGCGAGATATTAGCAAGTGTCTTACCAGCACTCTAACCAGAACTGACGAAGCCTCTCGGATGAGCGGCGAAACGTTTTCGACCAAACAAACTTTGTCCAGTTGACAAATTGAATTTCTTCTTTTATCATGGAGTCTACCTGGACGACTGAGGGACTCTTCACGCAGAGATTTACATAGTTTATCTTCAGATTTCATTAGTCTCAGCCTGTTCTGTATCTGAGGTGTGCTAACTGTTATTGTAAATTTAACTCTTTATTTTAGTTGATATACATCGGGGTGCCCAATTCAGACTGCAGGTCTTAATGCTCATTTCCGATTTTTTTGTGAAATCTGATTTTTTTGCGAGGTCGTTCACATTTCCAATTAAATGCGACTTGTATGTGATCTCCAGTGTGAACTTTAAACACCCCAAAAGTGTCCCGCATGCCCCTTGGAGGACACGACGGCGTCACGTGCAGCGAGCGTGCTCAATTTTTACGGAAGTCGCCTAAAGTTGCTGTCGTACTGGAGCCAAAACATGTGCAGCTTATTTGTTTTAAGGAGGAGACGGAGAAAGAGAAGGACAAGGTTTTTGGCCACGGCGTTTTGTGGGGCAGTGGCAGCAACGTCTTCAGAAAGAAACGTGTTGGTGCGCAGTCGCAGACAAGAGTGGTGGGATTGCTACGTGCTTCGCCGCATCACTGATACGGAGTTTATATACTATTTTCGCATGACAAGAAGAACGTTTGCGTACATTTGTGAGCACCTACTTGTATCACTCTCGCTGGAGGAAACATGCCCAGGTCGGTTGAGCGCGACCTGGCCGTTCAGACTGAAGTCTCATGCCAAAAGATCGGATATGTATCAGTTTTAGGACCACATATCTTGGCCTACGTTCACACTGCAGCCTAAAGTGACCCAAATCCGATTTTTTCGCCCCTATGCGACTTTAAAAATAATGTCACTCCAAAAACCCATATTTGCCATGTCTAACAGGTCATTCTAAAATGATCTACAATGCAGGAAATCACATCTAAACCCCGCGTCTTGGTAGATCTCCGCCCACCCTCAGCCTCAAAAGTAGATCCCGGTTAAAAGAGGTTGAGCACCACTTATATACATAGTTATATACAGACTTAGATGTACAGAAAAGATAAGATAAGACTTTATTGATCTCACGCAGGAGAAATTTACTTGCCACAGTAGCTCCAGGACAGTTTGAACAAGAAAGAAAAGTGCATGCAGGCAAGAATGGCATAAAGATAAGTAATAATAATAATAAAATAAGTAATAATAGAATAAGTAATAATAATAAAACAGTACCAAGGAGAGTACTGATAAACGATATTGCACGTTGGAAAAATGATATTGCACCTTAGGACTATACAGTGGAGTTTTTTTAAGATTTAAGATTTAAGTCTTTATTTGGTCTCACACACAATGACACACAGTGACACACGGGAGAAATTTGACTTCTGCATTTGACCCATTCTTTTCAGGAGCAGTGAGCAGCCATCTTTCGGCGCCCGGGGGGCAGTACTGTGAAGGGTCTTGCCCAAGGACCCACTGGTTTTTGCTCATTGCCGGGGGGGAGGATTTGAACCCACATCCCACCAGGGAAAGTCAGTGACTTACCAGTTGAGCTAACCAGCCGGAGTTATACAGTCTGATGGCGGTGGGGATGAAGGATCTGCGGTAGCGCTCCTTCTTGCACTGGTGGTGCCTCAGTTGGCTGCAGAAGGAGCTGCTCAGCTCCTCTACAGTCCGGTGCAGAGGGTGAGAGGTGTCGTCCATGATGGACGTGAATTTGGCCAGTACCCTCCTCTCAGCCACCTCCTCCACAGAGTCCAGAGGACAGCCCAGGACAGAGCTGGCCCTCCTGACCAGCTTATAGAGTCTCTTCCTGTCCGTTCTGTGCTGCTCGGGGCCCAGCAGACGACAGCGTAGAGGAGAGCAGAGGCCACCACAGAGTCATAAAAAGTCTTGAGTAGAGGCCTGCACACTCCAAAGGACCTCAGTCTCCTCAGGAGGTGGAGGCGACACAGGCCCTTCTTGTACAGGGCGTCGGTGTTGTGGGACCAGTCCAGTTTATTGTTGAGGTGAACACCCAGGTACTTGAAACTGTCCACAGTCTCTATGTCCTGCCCCTGGATGTTCACCGGTGAGTGAGGTAGTGGTCTCCTCCTGAAGTCCATCACCAGCTCTTTCGTCTTACTGGTGTTAAGGCACAGGTGGTTGCGCCCACACCAGTCCACAAAGTCTCTGATTACCGAGCGGTACTCCAGCTTGTTCCCCTCACACAGATGTGTCTATATACAGTATATATAAACAACTGCTCTTCAGATTTCATTTTCCCCGGTCTGTTCGCTCGTTCTGAGGTGTGAGTGATCTGTGCGTTGATAATCACACAGAGGTGTGGTGGTTTTATGGCTCTGGAGCAGACAGAGCCTCGTACAGACTCCACACAGCTCCTTCACTCAGCCTTACGTTTTTATGAGGGGCATTTTCAAGCTTCGTTTAAGGACTCTGCTCTGTATCAATTACACTAATCTGTGGATGAGTCTCTCAGAACGCCACGGCGGCTCTCAACGAGTAACAGCACATTGTGTCTAATGCGTTCATATACGAGCTTAAATGGCAGTGAATATAGTTATGTTCCCATTTCAGCGTATTTGTTTAAGCAGAATGTGTCTTACCCCAGTACAGATAGATCATATAAGCAGCTCAAGGTCAAAATAAGTCTACATTTTATTTGATTTTTACTGGTTTTATTGTTTTAGGATTCGTATGATCACATTTTTAGCAATTTGCCTTCTTCTTGTTTCCGTTTTATGATTTCCGTGCAGCATTTGGACACTGCTTTGCTTGTAAAATGTGCTGTATAAATAAATAGTGGATTTGGATTGGCATCTATTGTCTGGTGATCAGGAAGTGTGCCTTAGCATGCTAGTGTGGGTCGTTGTTAAAAGCTCTTATAAACGCATTGTGGTGAATAATTAGGATGTTCAGAATGCATAAGATAAGTGAGGAATAACTATGGACCACTGCTAAAATGAATTTGTTCCATTTTTTTACATTTTAAGACCGTAAAATGTTCCACAGTATGGCATTAAAGTCAAAGTTACAGGTCTAATCTTTTTTTCCAAGTTGTTCTTCAAAGGTGGACTGTGTAACTTTCCGGTGATGGGTCCGACACCTGCTTGTTTCTATGGATACGTCATTGCTCTGCCTGGAATGTTCCACAGTGTGACATTAAACAGCTCTACTTTACATTTATTCAATTACAGGTGGTTTAACAGCTCAAAAATAGCTAGAAAATCAGGCGTTCTGACTGTGAGCGGGGTCGCCTCTCCACAGATTTGACCTGTAACTTGGTCTGGTTTGGTTTCCATGAAGATAGAAAGGTTTAATGCCATACTGTGAAACATTCCAGACAAGGCAATAACATCTCCATGGAGATAAAAGCCTTTGACGGACCCTCCACCAGAAAAGATACAAGATGCACCTTGAAAAAGACGTGTAATTGAGTGAGCGAAAGATATAGATATGTTTAAAGTTTGTATAGAGGATTTGTTTTTGTTTCAAATTGTCACTGATATCATAGAGATGTAGCAGCCTTGTAATTATGATGACCAAAAAAAAGAAAGAAGATCCATCACCTGTGGACGTGGTGGAGCCAGATAAACATTAGCCAATAGATAAATAGGCTACCTCGTTATCTATTGGCTCTTATGTTGTCAATCTTACTCCTAAGTTACTAGTGTAAATTACTCGCCGGTGCGCTGGGATTACGTGGTTTACGTTCTCCTCTCATGCATTCCACAGATGCAAGACGCAGTTTACTCGACCAACATCGCGGTTCTTAGCGGCTTTTTCCAACTGTAGCTTCCTCGCAGTTTGGACAAAGTTTATTGCGATGGCAGACGAGAATTCGCTATCAATTTGTCGCAAAAGAGAGTCAGTTTTTGAGGTTGCTGAAAGAAGAAGAGAAGGGGATAAGGAGCAAAGGAGTGAACAATTTTTCCCGGGGGGGCTTGAATTGCCGTGTGAGCGTGTGAACGCGTTGAATTGTCTCTCTTAATGCGTGAGACTTGAGAGTCCTGTGTAAATGTTTGTCTAAAGGGCAAACTTAAACTACAAAGCAACTAATGAGAGTTATATAAATGAAGTTATTACCTGATGGTTCTCAGTTTGTTTTATCATCACCGCAGTGTGCGCTTAGCGCCTGAAACTACACTCTACACTCTGCCCAACAACAGAACAATCTATTTTCTGATTGGCTGATTTTTTTCCGGGAAGCGGGACGGGGAGGAGGGGGAGAGTTTTTTTCGCTGAAAACGCACGGTGTCTGCATAAACTGAGCCACACAGACCAATTTTCTGGGCACACACACAAAAAAAAAAAAAAAAAATCAGCGTGAGAAATGCCATGTGTGGCGTGTGAATTGCGTGTGTCACACTCTCAATGCGTGAGACTTGAGAGCCCTGATGATGACGGTCTGAACAGAAGACGCAAAAGTGGCGTCGCGTCTTCACTTTTTATTCCATGTTTAGACAAGCGTTTTCGGGAGGAAATCTGCGTGCATACAGTGATGCAAAAGTGTGCGGAATTCGATTGGGTATGCATGCCAGGCAGCTAGGTGGCGCTGTGATACATTATCACTATGTCTGTGCGCATGCGTAGAATCATCTTTATTCTCATCTGCGCCGCGAAAAGCAAAACAAAACATGGCTACCGGTAGCAAAAAAAAATGTTTGTGGTCAGACGAATAAGTTCAACTATTGCCTCAGACCACGTTAGACGACAAAGCAACGAAGGCGCAACAAGGTGTGGTCTGGGAGTCCTGCCAAACAAAGTACACTGATATATGGACCGATGTGACGTAAACGTGTACGCAACGTAAGTAGATTTGACCAGAGTTTTGCTTCTTGGGCAGTGTAGACGAAAATGCTACGGCGGAGCGTATTCAAGTTTTCCACTTTGGAGGGTGGTTTCAGTTTTTTGCGTTTTAAAGCCCCAAAAACGCCATCACCGTCTAAACGAAAGGCACTTCCGATAAAATATTTTGTCGTTTTTACCCGTAAGCGTTCTCGTGTAAACAGGCCCTCGGGGAGCTGTGAGGTAGGGTGGAGGTTTCACGCATGCGCAATATTTGAAAACTGGATTTCTCGTTCCTTGGAAAATCCCCTATACAACCTTTAAAACCATACTCTGAAACATTCCAGGCAGAGTCTCCATGGAGACGAGAAGTTGCTACAAAAGACAGCTGTTTTTTTTTTAGCACTTTCCAGGCAAAAATTAAATGATTTTTAAAAACACGTGGCTGTGACTTTGCGTTGAGCTGTCACAAAGGACAGGTCTATTAGTGAATAAACGGCACCTTCAAGGATCAAATCTCCTAAATCCTAATGAGGACACACACCACTTAACTTTGAACATTTGGGACAGAAGCGTTGTCTAAAGTTGACGTTTTTTTTTTCCTCCATCTTTCCACCAGAACTATTAATGTTCTAAATTTAGATTCCAGACACCCCACAGGCAATTCAGATCCCAAGAAACACACTCCAGGGGCAGAGGGAGGTTCAATGTCTTGCTCAAGGACACGTCAGCAGCATGAAGGAGAGCGGATTAAAGTTTCTGTGTGGAGTTTGCGTGGCCCTGTGTTCTTATTATCCTCTGTGAGCTTTAAATGAGACACAGGTGAAGAGGAAAAAAGATATAAGGTGGTGGTAGTAGTAGTAGCAGCGACAGTAGTAGCAGTAGTAGTAGTAATAACAGTAGTAACAGTAGTAGTAGTAGCAGCAGTAGTAGTAGTAGTAGTAGCAGCAGCAGTAGTAGTAGTAGTAGTAGCAGTAGTAACAGTAGTAGCAGTAGTAGCAGTAGCAGCAGCAGCAGTAGTAGTAGTAGTAATAACAGTAGTAACAGTAGTAGTAGTAGTAGTAGTAGTAGTAGTAGTAGTAGTAGCAGCAGCAGCAGTAGTAGTAGTAGTAGTAGCAGTAGTAACAGTAGTAGCAGCAGTAGTAGTAGCAGCAGCAGCAGCAGTAGTAGCAGCAGCAGTAGTAGTAGTAGTAGTAGTAGTAATAACAGTAGTAACAGTAGTAGTAGCAGCAGCAGTAGTAGTAGTAGCAGTAGTAGCAGCAGCAGTAGTAGTAGTAGTAGTAGTAGTAGTAGTAGTAGTAGTAGTAATAACAGTAGTAACAGTAGTAGTAGCAGCAGCAGTAGTAGTAGTAGCAATAACAGTAGTAACAGTAGTAGTAGCAGTAGTAGTAGCAGTAGTAGCAGTAGTAGTAGTAGTAGCAGTAGTAGCAGTAGCAGCAGCAGTAGTAGTAGTAGTAGTAGTAATAACAGTAGTAACAGTAGTAGTAGTAGTAGTAATAACAGTAGTAACAGTAGCAGCAGCAGTAGTAGTAATAACAGTAGTAACAGTAGTAGTAGCAGCAGCAGTAGTAGTAGTAGTAGCAGTAGTAGTAACAGTAGTAGCAGTAGTAGTAACAGTAGTAGCAGTAGTAACAGTAGTAGCAGTAGTAGTAGCAGTAGTAGTAGTAACAGTAGTAGTAGCAGTAGTAGTAGTAGTAGTAACAGTAGTAGTAACAGTAGTAGTAGTAGTAACAGTAGGAGTAACAGTAGTAGCAGTAGTAGTAGTAGTAGCAGTAGTAGTAGTAATAGTAGTAACAGTAGTAGTAGTAGTAGTAGCAGTAGTACTCGTAGTAGTAGTAGTATCAGTAGTAGTAGTAGCAGTAGTAGTAGCTGTAGTAGTAGCTGTAGTACTCGTAGTGGCAGCAGTAGCAGTAGTATCAGTAGTAGTAGTAGTAATAGTACTAGCAAGTCCAGTCTGAGGAGGTAGAATCCACGGCAAAAGGAGAAATTCAATTTGTCAACTGGACAAAAGTTTATTTGGTCGAATATGTTTCGCTGCTTCTTCAGTTCTGGTCAGACGCTGGTGGACACTGCCTATATCTGCCTGAAGGGGGCGCTCACTACAATGAAATGACTCTGAGACTTCCACTACCGCAGATGGTACGGTTACAGCCCCGTGCTTCCAAATGACTTGTGGTGAAAGTCACTGGTTTGTGTTTCACGTCTGACGTTAAATTATTCAGTTAAAACCACAAACTACTCGTGTTTAGCCTCTCAGCCGTTCAACACTACCCACTTCCTCTGACCCCCGGACCTCTGACCCTGACCGTAACCTCAAAACAAAGCTTTATGTGAAGGAAGATTGGTCGGACCGATGCCATTTCACACTGCACTTGTTTTTATATTAAGAGCAATATTGAATTTGAACGCTCAATCGATACAAACAGCGCGCCTCCATTTGTTTTGAAGGCTCCGTGCACACGATGTGACGCCTTTTATAGCTTCTAACGGATTTCTGACATCGTTTTAATATAACTGCGGGCTGTTGTCAAAATACAAAACAATTCAATATTCATATGGAACGCCAGCTCTAAACGTCGCTAAGATGTGCAATATGAGGTTAGCTTCTTGTAAAAAGAGTCGCGCCGCGGAAACTTCTTTGTCTCTGGAAGGAAAAGTTCGTGACCCTGAAAAAGAGAAACGGGCGCAGGAACTGTTTGTGATGTTTGTGTTTTTCTAATACGAGAACCACAAAGTCCTCAAAGAACGAGGTGCAGCAGCACACATATTAGCAGTAGTAGCAGTAGTACTGGTAGTAGTAGCAGTAGTTGTGGTAGGTAGTAGCAACAGTAGTAGTAGTAAAAGTAGGAGTACTAGTAGTAGCGGTAGTAATAATAGTAGTTGTAGTAGTAGTAGTATATAGTTGTAGTAGGCAGTAGCAACAGTAGAAGTAGTAGTGGTGGTAGTAGAAGTAGTAGTTGTGGTGGTAGTAGTAGTAGTTGTGGTGGCAGTAGTAGTGGTAGAAGTAGTAGTAGTAGTAGTTGTTGTAGTAGTAGTATATAGGTGTAGTAGGTAGTAGCAACAGTAGAAGTAGTAGTTGTGGTAGTAGTAGTAGTTGTGGTGGCAGTAGTAGTAGTGGTAGGAGTAGTAGTAGTAGTAGTTGTTGTAGTATATAGGTGTAGTAGGTAGTAGCAACAGTAGTAGTAGTAGTAGTGGTAGTAGAAGTAGTAGTGGTGGTGGTGGTTGTAGTAGTAGTAGCAGTAGTAGTAGGAGGAGTAGTAGTGGTGGTGGTAGTAGTAGTAATAGTAGTAATAGCAGTAGTAGTAGTAGCAATAGTAGTAATAGCAGTAGTCGTAGTAGCAATAGTAGTAGTAGTAGTAGTAGTAGTAGTGGTAGTTGTAGTAGTGGTGGCAGTAGTAGTAGGTAGTAGCAATAGTAGTAGTAGTAGTGATCATAGTACTTGTTTTGTACATCGTCATGTTAGTAGTTGTAATAATAACCCAGAACTTGCAGTTTCCACCATGAAGTATCTTCAGTGTCACGTGAACCATTTCACACACTGAGAACCTCGAGGACCGGCTTCTGGCTATAGTCCTGGTTTAGGCCTGGTTTGGTCCTGGTTTAGTCCTGGTTTGGTCCTGGTTTGGTCCCGGTTTAGTCCTGGTTTGGTCCTGGTTTAGTCCTGGTTTAGTCCTGGTTTTGTCCTGGTTTAGTCCTGGTTTAGTCCTGGTTTTGTCCTGGTTTTGTCCTGGTTTAGTCCTGGTTTCATCCTGGTATAATCCTGGTTTAGTCTTGGTTTAGTCTTGGTTTAGTCTTGGTTTAGTCCTGGTTTAGTCCTGGTTTCATCCTGTGTTCGGCTTGGTTTGGATCTGGTTTAGACCTGGACTTCCTTCTGGTGCAATCAAGACCCTATGACATAAATTATATATTATCAAATTAAACACAATATTTAAAATTCTGATCTGGATAAAAATAGGTCAGGGTTTAGGTTAAGGTTCGGCAAGTACAAATTATGGTTTAGGATATAATTAGTCTCCAGGAAATTAATGTAAGAAGCATGGACACCCACACGTGTACATTGTGTAATGTTTGGTGTTATCCCTGTGCTAACCTTTCTATCTCCATGGAGACCAAACCAGACCAAGCTCCAGATCAGATCTGTGGAGAGGCGACCCCGCTCACAGTCAGAATGTTGTTTTTCTAGGCATTTCTGAGCCGCAAAACCCACTTGTAATTGAGTAAATGTAAGTTTGAACTGTTTAATGTCGTACTGTGGAACATTCCAGGCAAAGCAATGACATATCCCAACCAAAAAGTTACAAAATGTGGCTTTAAAGTTCTAATAAGGATAAAAAATAGGTTAGACAAGTAGAAATTATGGTTTAAGTCATAATTGGTCTCCAGGAAATTAATGTAAGTCAATGTAATGTCCCTAAGAAGCCTGGCCACCCAGGCTGTGTGTAGTGTGTGTGTTTGTGTGTGTGTAGTGTGTGTTTGTGTGCGTTTGTGTATGTGTGTGGTGTTGTGTAGCTTAAATTAGCTTTCCCTTTCTCGCTGCCCTTTTAATATCACATTGGGCAAACCCCTTCAGTCACTAACTAAATTTATACTGTTAAAAATATATCTTTTCTTTACTCTCCCGGTCGAGTCGCTCTCCCCACAGATCTAGATTTTCAAAATGAGTTCCTTTATGTTCATTTCTTCTGCTCATAAATCACCCGGACTCCCACTCGGCGAACAGGGCCCCGGAGTGCACCACTATTAATGTAAAACCAATACATTTCCACGAGTTTTTTCTTCTTTTCGGATCCAAATTTGAGCGAAGATGCCGGAAAATCAGACGGAAATTCCCCTCAGAGTAAAGAATATTTAATTTGGACGCTCTATATTTAGAAGAACAAACTAACGCGCGCACACAAAAGCGGGCTAATGTTGTTAAGGTTGTATTTAGCACGTCACGTTAGGTCTCCACGGAGATCTTTGTTTATCCAGCTAGAGGGATTTCCGCATTCTGTAATGTATTTTATCGGCGAGCTGTCAATATGAAACCTTTCTATTATACAGTAGTTTACCTCCAGTGATCTCTGTAGACTTCATCAACAGTCAATCAAAGCCGGTTTATGCATTGCCCCAATTCGCTATTCCTTCTTCCCTCCGCCAACACGATTCGAAAACCCCACCCGGGAGACGAGCAACACGGGCAGAAACGCATTAAGGATTCATGTAGGCTCCGCTTCCTGATCATGGAGGAGGTTTGTTCTGCCTGTGTCAGTCAATCAAAGGAGGTGCAGTGATGGGGAGGTATGGCGGAGAGGAGCGAGGAGAGCTGAGGCCAACCATCTGTCCAATTACAGAGTGTGCACGCTACAATCAGTGCAATTAGAACAAGGGACTACTTCTGTCTCCGCACATGACCAGCATATAAAGAAGAAACAGAAGGGAAAAAAAGAAGACATGGGTTGTTTTCAGGTGGTAGAATGTGATTACCGTGATTTCAAATGGAGGGAAGGGGCCCATGGGGGATTCACTGTTTTTGAAAGTAACCAGATAGTGCTTTTGTATTGATACTTTGAATCTGATGTGATCAATATTCCCTGGGGATTGGTTTATTGGTTTATTAGGACAGTGTACAATTACATTAAGCACAGTGGCAGAGATGTTTGTACCGCTGAATTTCCATCTGTAGTCCTGGGAAGGAGAGACAACACAAACACAAAACAACTACTGTATTTTTCGGATTATAAGTCTTTTTTTTTTTTTAAAGGTCCCTTGACATGGTACTTCTTGATGCTTTTATATGGCTCCTTAATGGTTCCCTAATACTGTAAATGAATCCTTCTTCAAAATCAACACTCAGTGCATGAGAAACAGAGATAAGATGAGAAAGAGTCATAAATATCTCTCTCAAACACTTTATTCTGGGCGTTGTTGCTTGAATGCAAATGAGGAGAAAAGAGCTGGCCTATAGTAGAGGGTGGGGGCGTGGCCAAACTCTCCGCTCTCCCGCTGTCAGCTCTCAGCTGATCCATTTCCGTGTTTTTGCACGGGGGAGAGATTTGAAGCGTTCCATTGAAAAAAAAAACACATTTCCACAGAAAATCAAATTAAACCACTGCTGTTCAAAGGTCCAGAGGCTCAGATAAAGGACTTCCGAGCCTAGAAACACTCGGACGTGCCTCCAGGCAAATAAAAAAACGCATTTCGCATTGCCTAGCGCATTCGCAGTCCAAACTCTCTGGGCGTGATTTACAGAGACGCTGAGTACAGACAGACGGGGGTGGAACTGCATTTGCATTTCTTTTTTCGATCTGACGTCAATAAGGTGCCTTGTTCAAAATCGCCTGTTTGAGCTCCGATTTTTTCTAACGCAGAAAAGGATCGCAAATGCTCAGTTTAGACATTTCGCAACTTTTAACCATGGGGGGAGGCTAAACAGGGTAGGGGAGCTCACATTAACGTTCAAAAACCTCAGAAAGTGAAAATTTCATGCCATGGGACCTTTAAAAGTTTTTTTCATAGTTTGACCGGGGATGCGACTTATACTCTGGAGCGACTTATATGTGAAATTATTAACACATTATTATATCATTTCACATGTTATTTTCACACTAAGCCACAAGAGGGCGCTCTAGGCCTGTGGACTGAAGATTTCATTGGATTCAGTGATTTGGAGTGACGCTGATGGTTTGGTAAACTTGTTAGCTTGTTCTTTATGCTATCGTTATCTGAATAACTCTTAATATGTTACGTTAACATACCAGGCACATTCTCAGTTCGTTGTTTATGCGTCATGTAACGTTAGCATACCGTACACTTATTCAGCCTGTTGTTCTCTATTCTATTTTTTATTTTAAATTGCCTTTCAAGATGACATGTCTGTTCTTGGTGTTGGATTTTATCAAATAAATTTCCCATGCAACTTATATATGTTTTTTCCTTCTTTATTATGCATTTTTGGCTGGTGCGACTTATACTCCGGAAAATACGGTGTACAATATACAAATATACAATAAAATAAATATTTACAAGTTAAAAGTGCAATGTATAATGTAATGTAATGTAGCACTATTGGTTTGGTGATCTGGGGGCCATCAGGTGATACCCACAGGGGAAACATCTGATGGCAAAATACCCATCAAAGTTATGTGATGTGAAGCTAACTGAAAGCACTACTACTGTTAGAAGCTCAGTTACTCAATCTTTACTTAATCTTAAAGGGATAGTGCTTTTTTTTTTGTTAATCTGTATGGGTTTCCTTCTAAAAGTTACGTGCGGTAACACCGGCTTACCTCTGACAGTTTGCGCTCAGCCCGGTTCTGCTCGCGTTCTGGAGCTCACGTAAGTAGGTCCAGTAAGTTAATAAAGCTTGTTTTTCTTCTCAAAACAAAACATTTGTCCAAAAGGTGATATATTTGCATCCCAAACAGTTGTCCACGAAAAATCTAGCAGCGTAGTTAGCATTTGCATATATCGTCTCGGTTCAAATCACTGCGCGCCTATTACTTATTATTAGCCTATTAACCTTTAGCGGAAGTGAACGACTGATGCGGACCACCGTAACGGGAAGTTTATGAGTGAACAGGCAACAGGCAGCTAATGTGAGCGCAGTGATAGGAATCGAGGCGAGAAATGCGAATGCTGACTATGCTGCTGAATGTTTCGTTGACAACTGTTTGGGACGTAAATATATCATCTTTCGGACAAATGTTTTGTTTTGAGAAGAAAAACAACCTTTATTACGAGTCCCTGCGAACTTACCAGACCTAATTACCTGAGCTCCAGAACGCGAGCAGAACCGGGCTGAGCGCAAACTGTCAGAGGTAAGCCGATGTTACCGCACGTAACTTTTAAAAGGAAACCCATACAGATTAACATTTTTATTTTTTTTAATCTCTTTAATCTTTATTTTAACACAATCTGACCAGGAAGAGCTCTTAGTTGGAAGGCAAAAGGACAAATTCAATTTGTGAACTGGACAAAAGTTTATTTGGTCGAATCCATTTCTCAGCTCATCCAAACTGCTTCTTCAGTTCTGGTCAGACGCTGGTGGACACTGCCTATATCTGCCTGAAGGGGGCGCTAACTACAATGAAATTACTCTGAAACTACCACACCTACTTGTTTACAGTTTGTTAGTTAGGTGGGCCTATTAGATCTGCAGTGGGAGTAGAGTGTGGATCTTGTTAGCAGAACCATTCAGGACCATAATGGTGTTTTCACTCCTCTGGACCTGACCTGCTGCACTATTGTTTTCTTTATTTGTTTGATTTAGGTTTGAGGATAGTTATAAATGTTTTCTTTTCAAGGAAGGATTCTCTTTCTTGACAAAAATAGCCTCTTTAACTCCCCTCTTAAACCAGTTCTTTTCTCTGGCCAAGATCTGGACCTCACTGTCCTCAAAGGAGTGGCCCGTGGCTTTTAGGTGGAGATGTACGGCAGACTGAGGTCCTTTTAGGTGGAGATGTACGGCAGACTTGAGGTCCTCTTAGGTGGAGATGTACGGCAGACTGAGGTCCTTTTAGCTGGAGATGTACAGCAGACTGAGGTCCTTTTAGGTGGAGATGTACGGCAGACTGAGGTCCACTCTGGCTCTCTCGTCTGTGTCGATAGATCCTCCTGTGAAGCGGCTGTTTTGTTTGGACGACTGAGGGATTCTACACTCTTACTTGAAACTCCAACAGGTGAGCAGATCTGTGAGCTGAAACAAGTCTCACTTCAAATTTCTGTCACAAGCTAGCTAGCAGTTTTTCAGTTAGTCGCTCTCACCTTTTTGTTGAAAATCAAACTAAACAGGACTGTGAACGCCCCTGTTCATCACAGGCTCCTGAAAGTGTGCTATTTAAATCCATTTTGTATATTTTGGGAGCTGCAGCAACTCAATAATTCCCCACGAGTACCAATAAAGAATTCTGATTTATTATTACTATTACTATTTTATTGCAATGAAAAAAAGTCAGACAACCATGCATTGTTAATGTGAGCGGACTTATCTCCATAAACCTGACTCGTGTTTGGCCTGGAGGAGGGCCTACTCCTGTTTCCATGCTGTTCCTTTGGCTATAATCTTCCACATTATGGCATAAAACGTATCTACCTCCATGGAAAATGCTCCCAAGTCTGGTTTAAACTTTTAGTAGGCGATGTTCGACCCCCACGAAGCACAAATTTCTGCTGACGGAGAAGATATTGAAATTTGTGTGAACTTTGATGGCCTCTCACGGACGACGACAGGGCTGCCCTTTATCTCCACTTCTGTTCATTATCTTTAGAGAGTGAATTTTTGCGAGCGTACATTTGAATTTTAGTCTGAGCTGTATCTGAGATGTTCTGTGCGGCCAGTCCAGGGTTTGAAGCTTAGATTGGTTCACGCATGAGTCGCCTAATCCATAGTTCTGCATTCAAGGCTGCACTTTATTTATTTTTCCTCCTTTTATCAACATTGCCGTTTACAATGCACGGTAGTGTTTTTAAGCTGAACACTTTATAACTAGGGGTGCATCGCGTTAATTACAATTTGCTTGACGTTAATTAATTCAAAAATAATAACGCATCTTAACGCATTCATAGTTTGCGTGTCAAACAACCCGGGCCGGAACGTTTGTCAGTGCACCATGTTCTGGTACACCAATTGTACTGACGCACACACTTCCTCCGGCTAGGAGACGGAATGGAGACAGAAACAAGTGAGAGCAGTTTGCTGGACGGTAAATTCATTTTAAAAAAACTACCAGATGGGAGAATAGACAAAGCCACCGTTTATTATAAACTATGCAAAAAAGAGTTCGCCGACCACAGAAGTGCTTCAACCTTCCGGTATCATGATAAAAGGAGAAATTCAATTTGTCATCTGGACAAAGTTTATTTGGTCGAAAACGTTTTGCCGCTCATCCGAGAGGCTTCATCAGTTCTGGTTAGCGTGCTGAAGGACACTGCTTATATCTCGCTGCAGGGAGGAGCTAACTACAATGAAATTATTCTGAAACTATCTCGCCTATTTGTTTTTGAGTTTCTGTCTTTTGTTTCTCTGGCGTCTAGTTTAGCATACCTATTCAACCCCTAAACGACTGTTTTTTCACACCTCTGGCCCTGACCTGACTCGTCCTATTGTTTGTTTTGATTTAGGTTTGAGAATGGAATTATAGATGGGAGACAAATTATGTCTGACTCCACCATTTCTGTTTAAAGAAGGATGGTAAACATGTCGAAGCGAGCACAGAAACTTCTCGCGGTAGCAGTTCTGGTCAGCAGCAACTTGACCAAATGGCGGGCTTTAGGAGGAAAATGAGCAAATCAACGTCGGAAACACTGACGAATGCACTTGCGAAGTGGATTGCCAAAGACTGTAGACAGACTGTAGATCAGTGGTAGAAGACAAAGGTCTGGATCGCTGCGTGTGATCCAATGTTTAAAATGCCGTGCAGAAAGACAAGAGTTTTGCACAGAGCCTTACATTTGTTTTCTACTTTGACATGCAATTCAGTGTCTTTTTTCAAGACATTTTTTCCAGCCATTAAATGAGCTTCAGTTTAAGTCATGTCTGTGTATATTATTTGATCAAGTCAATCAATACAATTTATTTGCATAAAATGTTGCTTTTGGGGGAAATGTGGTCATGTGATTCATTTAGATTAATTAATTACAAAGCCTGTGATTAATTATTTATTATTATCATTATTATTTTAATTTAATTTAATTTAATTTAATTTAATTTAATTTAATTTAATTTAATTTAATTTAATTTAATTTAATTAAATTTAATTTAATTTAATTTAATTTAATTTAATTTAATTTAATTTAATTTAATTTAATTTTATCAAATCAAGTCCCACCCCTATTTATAACAAAATTCTGCCCAAAAATCACAATCACAATGTTTTCTTTAAAGGGCATACAGTATATACAGCTCTGGAACAAAATAAGAGACCACTGCATTTTTTTTTCTGAAATCAGCATCTCTACATGTATTCCAGCCATTCCATTCCAGTGTCTTGCACCAGGAGTGGAATAAAGTCACCCAAGAACAATGTGAAAGACTTGTGGAGAGCATCCCAAGACGCATGAAAGCTGTGATTAAAAATAAGGGTTAATATTGTAACAGTAATGGGAGAAATAATAGGCTATAAAATATCTAATAATCCACGAGTCATGTACCTGGGACTGTCGCAAGAAGGACCTATTCAGACCGAAGACCTTTATTTGTTTAAAATCACACTGATGGCCAATAAGAAAGCTGTAACGAGGAACTGGCTAAAAAGTGACTCACTAGAACTGAAACAGTGGATGGAAATAATTGAGGAAATTTATTTGATGGAAAATATCACTTACTATCTGAGGTTGAAAGCAAGTAAATTTGAGAAAAGATGGTCTAAATGGATCGACTATAAGAATAAGATAAATGTATAGTGTGTTTTTTGTTTTTGTAGAACCCCACAGATTTTGTTTTGTTCTATACCTTTGTTTTTGGAAAAGCATAAATAAAAAGTCAAAAAAAAAGAAAGAAAGAAATTGATAAAATATTGATTTCTGAACTCTTCTTAAGTGTAAACATTAGCATTATGTTGTTTTAAAATGAATTTGATCTTGTTTCTTGTGTGGCTGGATCTAGAATTGGGCAGAGGTCGGCACCCAAAATGTTCTCCTGCCCACCCAATTGGTCAACTGTATTTGATGTCATTTCAACCTGCCTACCACGTTTTCTTGTTTGCTCTGCCAAAATTCCATGACGTTTGATTCGCCAGTAGGACAATAAGTATAGAGAGTCCAGTGAATCAGTCACCAGTCGCATATCTCTACAGTAAAAAAGAAAAAACACGCGAGCGAATCAAAGGCCGTTTCTGTTTGTTTCGGGCCCGAACAATGGAGCTTCAATCACGGAACATTTCAAATCATCGCCAGCGCAGTCGTATCGGGTTATTTACTTCATAGATAATCACTCCCAGAGTCCACGGTCCCTGCGTGCAACACAAAGTTGATTGGGCATCCGCTGGAATGTTGGTCGGGCTCCCTCCGCCTCGCAGCGCGCTCCAAAACCAAGATTTATCGATTATAATCTCAGTTTTATCATAGAATCCGACTCGATCATGTACTACATGCGCCTATTCGCTTTAGGGTCTCGACCGCGGCGTATAAATCCACTTAAAACACGTAATTTGGCGAGAGATGTCACCTCACCATCGCTCCAGCGCAACCTGAGACCGATATTGCACTGTTAATACTTAAAGGGATATGCCACCCCCAGGTCAAATTTGGGCACCTCCCCACAGTCCAGAGACTAAAATAAGTGGTGGAAAGCGTTTTCCTGCTCACCCAGCCATTGTCCGAGTCTGTCGCCACTGACCGCCGCGGTATCTGCAGCTACTCCGCCTTAGACTGGAGTCTAACGTCGCCAGAGAAAGATTTCGCATTCATATCGAGTGCAAATAAATGTGCAAATCAACACGGAGAGCTTGCCTTGGTCATTTTGGGTGGGAACTATTTTTCAGTGCGGAAGGACATGGCCGTATCACGCAGCACGCTGCCAGGGGAATCCCAGTTACGCACCGGGAAGGGAGTTCCCCTGTTGAACGTGGTGCGTGATTCGGCCATGTTCTTCCGCACTGAAAAATAGTTCCCACCCAAAATGACCAAGTCAAGTTCTCCGTGTTGATTTGCACATTTATTTGCACTCGATATGAATGCGCACTACACACAAAGTAATTGGGAAACGCATCGAGCAAATTAATTCCTTTTGGCCGAAATCTTTCTCTGGCGACGTTAGCCTCCAGTCTAAGGCGGAGGAGCAGCAGCTCGCGCGGCGGTCAGTGGCGACAGGCTCGGACAATGGCTGGGTGAGCAGGAAAACGCTTTTCATCACTTGTTTTAGTCTCTGGACTGTGGGGAGATGCCCAAATTTGACCTGGGGGTGGCATATCCCTTTAATGGGCCCCAAGCCACTCTGCACTGGGAAAACTGGGCCTCACCGTTAAAAAGGTTAAGAACCCCTGTATTAGAAGAAAAATGTTCCACATGAAACTCCACACTATGCCCCACCAAAATTTTGAAATGCCCCCCTCAATCTGTGCAGTCTAGATCCGGGCCTGTTTCTTTGCATTGTTTGAGGTCTGAAAACATGTATCTTTTTTATTATTTTGACCATTTGTCATTTTCTGCAAATAAATGCTCTACACCAGGAGTGTCAAACTCATTTTGGTCCGGGGGCCGTATCCAGCCTACTTTGATCCCAAAGGGGCCGCATCAGAAAACTCATGGCAAATATACTCCAAAAATAGCAATAAGTCCAAATATTTGTGCAGAGAAACACAAATCTATTGCAGAAGTCTTTTTTTATTTGATGAACTCTTTCTTTTACAAAGTGTTATAATATCATGAACAACCTGGAAAATGCTATTTCAACACAATGTTTTAAAGGGATAGTGCGGGTTTGTTTATGTTAATCTGTATGGGTTTCCTTCTAAAAGTTACGTGTGTTGACACCGGCTTACCTCTGACACTCTCAGCTGATCCCGGTTCGGCTCGCTTTCTGGAACTCACGTAAGTAGGTCCGGTAACTTCCCTGGAACATGAAATAAAGCTTGTTTTTCTTCTCAAAACAAAACATTTGTCCGAAAGGTGATATATTTGCGTCCCAAACAGTTGTCAACGAAACATTCAGCAGCGAATTTAGTGATTGCATATTGGGTCTGCCGACTCGTATTACTGCGCTAACGTTAGCGTATCAGCCTGTTCACCTTTAGCGGAAGTGTAGGGTCCGCCGCAAGGGGAAGTTTACAAGTGAACAGGCTAATACGGTTAGCGCAGTGATACGAGTCGGCAGACACAATACGCAATCACTAAATTCGCTGCTGAATGTTTTGTTGACAACTGTTTGGGATGCAAATATATCACTTTTCGGACAAATGTTTTGTTTTGAGAAGAAAAACAAGCTTTATTTAATGTTCCAGAGAAGCTACCGGACCTACTTATGTGGACTTGAGAAAGCGAGCCGAACCGGGATCAGCTGAGACTGCCAGAGGTAAGCCGGTGTCAACACGCGTAACTTTTAGAAGAAAACCCATACAGATTAACATTACAAAAAACACACTATCCCTTTAACATTAATTTGTCTGCATTTCACAGAATTTAGTCATGCTTTCCTTTTACTCCTGAAACTTGGCATCTTTAAGCTGCACAAGTGCATCAGTATCAGGCACCATGTCCTGAGTAACTGCAACTTCAGAATGTCATTCAACTGTTCTTATTTTTAGTGTGTTCGCTTTGAGCACAGCTTTGTTTTATTAATGTTCATTACTGAGAAAACCTGCTCACAAAGGTAGTCCTGAACATGCAAAGCCAGAAAGAGGCACACATTACCAATATTTTTTAATTGAAAATTAAAATGTAATTAAAATATTTTAATAGAAAATCAGCCAAGGGTCAGATTAAAGGTCTTGGAGGGCCGAATCTAGCCCCTGGGCCGCATGTTTGACACCCCTGCTCTAAACGATAATATTTTTAATTGGAATTTGGGGGAAATGTTGTCAGTAGTTTATAGACTCAAACAAAAATGTTCCTTTTGCCCAAACACATATCTATAAGTAGTAAAATCAGAAAAACTGATCATTTTGCAGTGGTCTATTATTTTTTTTTCCAGAGCTGTATTGCCTTGTTTTCTGTCGTTTTAATGTCATTTCCTCGTCACAAACAGACCTGGAGTTGTGTTTTGTTTCATTCGCATGTTTAGCACACACATCCTGCACATTTAGGCTGTGTTCTTCTCTCAAACTGTATAATCATGACATCACAAGGTGGAACAGAGCATTTGGAGCTTTGGA
>JAVJIX010000240.1:637500-1097500 GCA_036785185.1 Paratrypauchen microcephalus | reverse complement strand
ACATGATTTTCAATATGTTGCATTTTTCTGAGTGTCATGGGTCCCTGAGGAGCTTCATCATTGTTTTTGACATCTTTGAAGGTGTTTCCCTACCCCAAAGCCCACTTTTTCCTACAGGCTTTCAGGTGATTTTCACCCGGCGACAGTGAAAGAGGAATGTAAGAATTAGGGCTGTCTAACGCATTACTCCCCCTGTTTTTTAATTCTTGCTCCCCCCTTGTATTTCCCCCAGGTACCTGCTTGCCCCAACCCACCCCCTTCAAGTCCCTTAGTACCCAGTAGTGTTTGTTCCCATGCCAACATCCCCCAATGTGTCTTCTGAGTACTTTGCGAATGTTATTGTGGTTTTTAAAATATGTAACTTTAATAATAAAAGATTTTTTAAAAAATAACTCTTTTTCAGTCACATTAACCCCACAATGCTTTCTGAGTTTTACTTTCTTAACTTTGTATTAAGACACCACAATGTAGTAGTAGTAGTAGTAGTAGTAATTTATTTCAAGCATATGATACTTGTAGTGCACAGAAAATGTACAGTGTCATACAATTTAAATAAACAACAAAAAAAGAACATAAAAAAGAAAGAATATATAGACACAAATACATTTTTTTTTTTTTGCGTATATGTACTGTACATGCCCGAAAAGGAGTGGGTAGAAGTAAAACTTATTAAATCCCACCCCTTCTCCCAAAGTTAGTAGTAATCCTTATTTTTGTGTTTTTACATTTGTTTGCCAAATAATATAATACAGGATATGTCACAACATTTTTGTCCAACTGTCAAACTGTGTAGAAAAAAAGTCAAAGTTAGCATGGTAAAAGGAGAAATTCAATTTGTCAACTGGACAAAGTTTATTTGGTCGAAGACGTTTCGCAGCTCATCCAAGCTGCTTCTTCAGTTCTGAACTGACGAACTCATGAAGTAGTTTGGATGAGCTGCGAAACGTCTTCGACCAAATAAACTTTGTCCAGTTGACAAATTGAATTTCTCCTTTTACCATGGATTGTACCTGGACGACTGAGGGATTCTTCACACATCAGAGTTAGCATGTTTCGTGTTTTCTTTCTTGATCAGTGAGAGAAATCTCGCCTCTGTTGAGCTTTAACAAGTGCATCAAAGTCAAGTGGAGATGTGAAGCACGTCCGACAGATGATCAGTACAAATGCATCAGTACAAATGCATTATGTACAATTTTGAACGTAGGTTTTATTTTCTTAATTCCAAGCAACCTTTCGCGGGCCAGTCAAAGTTGGCCCCCGGGCCTTGAAATGCCCAGGTCTGCTTTAGAATATTGTGACTCCTCTCTCTGTAACTACTTGTGTCACACTCCTCATTTTGGTCTAAAAATGTTCCTATTAACCCACTCTACATCCTTTTTTTTTTTCTTGCTATTTTGTCTGTTAAAAAAATCCAACTGTATAGAGCCTGGATCCAAATTCGCTCCTGTAACCGTGAGTAACCCGAGCTTCGTTTACTGGAGCTGAACTCTGTGGGTGACGTAACACTCACTCAATTCTTTATACAAACACATAATACAAAAATAAACCCAAAGATGTTCATTTTGTCTTTACTTTTCTTTCTAAAGACAATGCAGTAACGTGTATTTACCTTGTTGACATGTTTCGGCTGCTGCTGCTGTTGTTATTTCCTGTAGGCGTAGTCGGCTGTTGTTACTTCCTGTAGGGTGTGGTCATCTGTTGTTACTTCCTGTAGGGCGTGGTCATCTGTTGTTACTTCCTGTAGGCGTGGTCGGCTGTTGTTACTTCCTGTAGGGCGTGGTCGGCTGTTGTTACCTCCTGTAGGCGTGGTCGGCTGTTGTTACTTCCTGTAGGCGTGGTCGGCTGTTGTTACTTCCTGTAGGGCGTGGTCGGCTGTTGTTACTTCCTGTAGGGCGTGGTCGGCTGTTGTTACTTCCTGTAGGCGTGGTCGGCTGTTGTTACTTCCTGTAGGCATGGTCAGCTGTTGTTACCTCCTGTAGGCGTGGTCGGTGGCCAGCGTTTGTTACTTCCTGTAGGGCGTGGTCAGCTGTTGTTCCTGTAGGGTGTGGTCAGCTGTTGTTTCCTCCTGTAGGCATGGTCGTGGCTAGCGTTTGTTACTTCCTTTAGGCGTGGTCAGCGTTTGTTACTTCCTGTAGGGTGTGGTCATCTGTTGTTACTTCCTGTAGGGTGTGGTTATCTGTTGTTACTTCCTGTAGGGTGTGGTTATCTGTTGTTACTTCCTGTAGGGTGTGGTCATCTGTTGTTACTTCCTGTAGGGTGTGGTTATCTGTTGTTACTTCCTGTATGGCGTGGTCAGCTGTTGTTACTTCCTGTAGGGCGTGGTCCGCTATTGTTACTTCCTGTAGGCGTGGTCGGCTGTTGTTACCTCCTGTAGGCATGGTCAGCTGTTGTTACTTCCTGTAGGGTGTGGTCCGCTGTTGTTACTTCCTGTCGGCGTGGTCGGCTGTTGTTACCTCCTGTAGGCGTGGGCAGCTGTTGTTACTTCCTGTAGGGCGTGGTCAGCTGTTGTTACTTCCTGTAGGGCGTGGTCCGCTATTGTTACTTCCTGTAGGCGTGGTCGGCTGTTGTTACCTCCTGTAGGCATGGTCAGCTGTTGTTACTTCCTGTAGGGTGTGGTCCGCTGTTGTTACTTCCTGTCGGCGTGGTCGGCTGTTGTTACTTCCTGTAGGCGTGGTCATCTGTTGTTACTTTCTGTAGGGTGTGGTCAGCTGTTGTTACTTTCTGTAGGGTGTGGTCATCTGTTGTTACTTCCTGTAGGCATGGTCAGCTGTTGTTACCTCCTGTAGGGTGTGGTCAGCTGTTGTTACCTCCTGTAGGCGTGGTCGGTGCCCAGCGTTTGTTACTTCCTTTAGGCGTGGTCAGCTGTTGTTACTTCCTGTAGGGCGTGGTCATCTGTTGTTACTTCCTGTAGGCGTGGTCAGCTGTTGATACTTCCTGTAGGGCGTGGTCGGCTGTTGTTACCTCCTGTAGGCATGGTCAGCTGTTTTTACCTCCTGTAGGCGTGGTCGGCTGTTGTTACTTACTGTAGGGCTTGGTCAGCTGTTGATACTTCCTGTAGGCGTGGTCGGTGGTCAGCGTTTGCTACTTCCTGTAGGGTGTGGTCAACTGTTGTTACTTCCTGTAGTTGTGGTCATTTATTTAATTTAATGTACGTATACAGTTATTTTTTTATTTCTATATTTATGACACCGGTCTCTTTCTCCATGTTTTTTGCCATTCCATCTATTTTTTTGTTACCTTTTTTATATATTGTATTTGATGAGTGAGCTACAAATAATTTCCCTTGTGGATCAGTAAAGTTTGTTAAAGTCTAAGTCTGAAAACTCAAGAAAGAAACACAAAATGGAGTAAAACAGTTCATTTTCAGGAGGGAAAAAGGTGAGAGCGACAAACTGAAAAACTTGATTTGAGAGGGTCTTGTTTAACAGCACTTTTGGTCACATCAAAATGGACTTACAACAATTCAATCATTTCAATAAGCTAGCTTTACTTCCAAAAATAAAGTGCACTTTCAAAGTTCTATTAAAGAAATCAATTAGTATTGGCATTGCAGCCTAATTCATTCAGTTCTTATGTGACGTGTGCATCGCATAAAAACTTCCATTCAAAACCTCATGGGTAAATAAGCGCCGAGACAAAAAAGTTACAGAAGTGCTGAAACGGGTCAAATTGAATCAAAATAAAGTATTACTCTATCGCTATAGCCTATGGCAAAACGTTCGGCTTTCATATAAACAAAAATAGAGTGGAAATTAACCTAAAGAGACTGTTCTTGGTCGCGCTGATCGCATTTGTTTCAATGCTAGCGTTAGCATTAGCTTAGCCACATTGTGAAAGGAGATCTGCGGCGCCACAATATGATCGCCACATGAAAGCTGAATTAGTATTTAAACATGTCCTAAAGTCTATACTTGCCTGTTGTTTGCCTCGTTGTCCGTGGATCACATATCCGCGCTCTTTCCCCTGTAAAGTATTCGATCGCATTCTGTACATGAGCTCCGGAGAAATGTGTCCCATGTCCCGAAGAGAGACTCCTTCCTTATGTTAGTCTGGTTAACACCTGACCATATCACAAGTGAGATATGGGTCTGGAAACTCGCTTCGAAAAATCCCGTAGCGGAGGTGTGGTTAGCGATTGCCAACGGCCGTTTATTGGGCGTTATGAATGTCTATCATTGAGCGTATACGTAAGTCCATAGCCAATCATGTCAGTTGTCAGTTCAAACTACAAGCTTCCGTTTGTCATGTGGTACGCGTCACCGTCTTGCCACACCTCCCCCGCTCTCTGATTGGGGCCCTAAATCTGGGACTCTCGCTTGGACGAGTTTCCAGGCCGCCTTCCAGTTCGAAACGAACGGAAGCGGCCTGGGAATTCCCAGGCTATCCTTATGTAGCATTTACAGTCAAAGTTAAGGATTTTTAAGTTACGGATGCAAATGCAGCCTATGAAATGCAGCTACATATTCAGGAGCTGCTCACAGCTGATAGGTGGAAAAAGTAAACAAAAGAGCGCAAATGTCACGTGATTGGTCCGCAGCGGTAGGATGGAAATTTAGACAGGCCTCGATTCTTTCCGAAAAACAAGCCAGTTTCACAGACAAAAAGTATGTTTTTTTTAAAGCAGCCAACGCTGTTATCTGAAATATGGAGTGGGTTTTTCATTATCTTATCTAGCACATTCTACAAAAAAAAAACAGAAAATCACAAATTTTGAAAATCTCCAATTCCCTAATGCCGAGATGCGGACTGAAAAGCCGTGGTGCGTCACAAATCAACTCATCTGTTCCAACTAAGTCACCTCTTTATGGTCAAATTGTCAGGTTAAAGTCTAATAGAACTTCGACACAAGTCTAATCCTGTCCGTGCTGCGTTTCCTGATTTCAGTGTCCTCCCTGATCCGGCGTTTGAACTTGTAATGATACAAAAACAGCTGTAGGATACGTTGGATAATACATTTTTTTGGATACAAGTTTAACAGAGCAGAATGAAACGCCACTTACGCCAATTACGATAACGTCCCCGATATTGCAGCTCAGTGGTCGCTGCCGCTCCCAAAGGTGCACTAACGGGGCGGGTTAGCTTCGCTTAAAATTGGAGTTGGCGTTGCTCTGGTGTGGGACTAGGGCGTCACGTGATCAATAACTTTCAGGTCACGAGCCAAGAATAAATATTTATGATTTAAAAACTGTGAATTATTAATAGTAACTGAACAAAGATGAATATTGTTATTATACAGTGAACCATAAACAGAATAAAATAGAAGAATAAAAGTGCTTTGTGCTCTACAATCAAACAATGTTAAAAATAATGTGCTGATAACATATTGATCATTTCAAACTGCATCTTTACAGGCTTTTATCATAGCACGCTAAATCAATACAAATACGTAGAGACACTGACTAAACCAGACAAAACCAGGACTAAAGCGGGACTAAAGAAGGACTAAACCAGGACTAAACCAGGACTAAAGCAGGACTAAAACAGGACTAAAGCAGGACTAAAACAGGACTAAAACAGGACTAAACCAGGACTAAAACAAGACTAAAACAGGACTAAACCAGGACTAAACCAAGACTAAACCAAGACTAAACCAGGACTAAACCAGGACTAAACCAGGACTAAAGCAGGACTAAAGCAGGACTAAAGCAGGACTAAAGCAAGACTAAAGCAAGACTAAAGCAAGACTAAAGCAAGACTAAAGCAAGACTAAAGCAAGACTAAAGCAAGACTAAAGCAAGACTAAAGCAAGACTAAAGCAGGACTAAAGCAGGACTAAAGCAGGACTAAAACAAGACTAAAACAAGACTAAAACAAGACTAAACCAGGACTAAACCAGGACTAAACCAGGACTAAACCAGGACTAAACCAGGACTAAACCAAGACTAAACCAAGACTAAACCAAGACTAAACCAAGACTAAACCAAGACTAAACCAAGACTAAACCAAGACTAAAACAGGACTAAAACAGGACTAAAACAGGACTAAAACAGGACTAAAACAGGACTAAAGCAGGACTAAAACAGGACTAAACCGGGACTAAAACGGGACTAAAACTGGACTAAAACGGGACTAAAACAGGACTAAAACAAGACTAAAACAAGACTAAAACAAGACTAAAACAAGACTAAAACAAGACTAAAACAAGACTAAAACAAGACTAAAACAAGACTAAAACAAGACTAAAACAGGACTAAAACAGGACTAAAACAGGACTAAAACAGGACTAAAACAAGATATGCCTTTATTAGTCCCACAGTGGGGAAATTCCAGTTCCAAATAGGACTAAAGCAGGACTAAAGCAGGACTAAAACAAGACTAAAACAAGACTAAAACAGGACTAAAACAGGACTAAAACAGGACTAAACCAAGACTAAACCAAGACTAAACCAAGACTAAACCAAGACTAAACCAGGACTAAACCAGGACTAAACCAGGACTAAACCAGGACTAAACCAGGTGTGTGTGCGTGTGCGTGTGTGTGTGTGTAGTGTCCTATACTATTTTGTATTGTATTAAATTGACAATACAGGTGATTTTTTTAACTTAACTTTTTAACTTAATTGAACTTAATTGTTGAATGATAATATGGACTTTTTGTTATAAAAGCATTTCCATTTTAACAAAGTATAATTCTGCACTAATTCTGACCTTTCCTGAATGTAAACTCCACAGTGATGTCAGTGATGGGGGAGGGCTGAGCTTAATGTCCTGCAAATAAGTTCTGAAGGCCTGGACAAGAGGATCTTTAGAGAAGCTTTTTTTTTTCCTCAAGATCATTATTTTGAGATGTCCCGCTTTCAGGTCAGATTGTCAGATTTCCATGTGTACGGCATCGTTGGAAAGCTTAGAATCTACACTTTCAGAATCTGTGAATAACTCAAAATGCCCCCGGGACGACTTGAGTCCAGTTTGGCTGTGGTCGGTCATATATGGCAGACTGTTGTAACTGGTGTATTACAAGATACTAGTCTGTCTCAAAAGACGTCATAATCGTCAAAATTTCACGAAGTTAATGCCTGAAAGCTTCACTCTGCATCATGAGTCTGTTTAATACTCTATTTGTGTGTGACTTTCTGAACTAAGTGACAAAAAATATGGAACTTTTTCATGTTATTGTTATTGTGATGGACTAGAAATTATATGTATCATTTGTTTCACTAGCAAAGACCACGCCCCAACAATGAAATACGATAAAGATGTTTATTGACAATGGGTTGATGTGATGGCTGTGGGGAGGCTGATTCGGACCCCCCCCCCCCCCCCCCCCGTTAAATAAGATATTTAACAGCTCTACTTTATATTTGTTCAATCACAGGTGGTTTTAGAGCTCAAAAATACCTAGAAAAACAGGCGTTCTGACTGGGAGTCGCCTCTCCACAGATCTGACCTATAACTTGGTCTGGTTTGGTCTCCGTTTAAAGCCATACTGTGAAACATTCCAGACAAAGCAGTAACAATTGATGGATCCTTCACCAGAAAAGTTACACAAAGCACCTTTCCAATCCAGTTGTAATCAAAAAAGTACAATAAATGCGTAAAAAACGCGCACAACATTATCCAGATCCAACAAAACAGTACAAACCATCTAACCTCTCCATCCTGTAAGATAAAAACCGTCCATTATCCTCCTCCGTCCTGTCCTTGGAGACACGGTGCATCTGCTCAGCGCTGCCCCTGGTGTCCGCGAGGCTCATGTGCGATTAGCGAGGAGGATCTGAGCGCACTTCACCAGCCGCGACTCCAACCTGCTCCATCCCTGAGGTGCCATCTGCTCTGAGCTCCATGTGGTGACGGAGAAGGTCCTGTTCCACCGTCCCGCACCACTCCACCTGTACACAAGCCCGCGGCTGCTTCGTTTCACCGTTCTGGGTTTTACCGTGTCGTGTTTGGAGATTTGAATCCTTGTGGTGTGAAATTAGAATGTGAAGATATGTTCAAATGTCGATATGGAACAAAACAGATATTTTTGTTGAATTTAGTTTGGAAATTTCATAATCTGAAATGGTGCCTTGGTGGTATAGTGGTTAGCCTCACAGCAAAAAGGTACCAGGTTCGACTCCCAGGTGTTTCTATGTGGAGTTTGCTGTGTCTGCGTGGGTTTCCTCTGGGCAGTCTCGTTTCCCAGATCGGAACATGCACAATAACCTCAAATCCTCCAGCTAAGGTCGTCCTGACGAAGACGACACTACACGCCAACCTCAACTTTAAATTCTGACTTTCAGTTATAATTTTTATTTATTAGGAGGCATATTCCATCGTATTCATATGGATGTTTGTTTCATAAAATGTGTGCTATGTACAGTACCTTATCTGCCACCACCTTTTTCTCTCCATGGAGATGTTTTAAATTTGCCTGTGATGTTCCGCAGTCTGGCTTTAACACTGAAACATTCATTAGTGTGAGTGAATTTGTTCTTTATAGCTCTGACCAGTAACTTGGCCTGGTGACTTCACACCGTATGTTTGTTTGCATGAAAGTAGATATATTTAATGCCATACTGTGGAACCATTCCAGGTAAAGTCATTACAGAAATAAGCAGAAAGGTTACATGATGTGTCTTTAAAGGTCCCATGGCATGAAATTTTCACTTTCTGAGGTTTTTGAATGTTAATGTGAGCTCCTCTACCCTGTTTATGGCCCCATCCTATGGTTAAAAGTTGTGAAATGTCTAAACTGAGCATTTGCGATCCTTTTCTGCGTTAGAAAAAATCAGAGCTCAAACGGGCGATTTTGAATAAGGAAACTTATTGAGGTCAGCTCGAAAAAAAGAAATGCAAATGCAGTTCCACCCCCGTCTGTCTGTACTCAGCGTCTCTGTAAATCACGCCCAGAGAGTTTGGACTGCGGAGGAGCTACGGAATGCGAAATACGTTTTTTTATTTGCCTGGAGGAACTTGCGAGTGTTTCTAGGCTCGGAAGTCCTTTATCTGAGCCTGTGGATATCTGAAACAGCAGTGGTTTAATTTTATTTTCTGTGGAAATGTGTTTATTTTTCAATGGCACGCTTCTCATCTCTCCCTCCGCGCAAAAACACGGAAATGGGTCAGAGCGCACAGGGCACAGCTGAAAAGGAAAGAGTGGAGAGTTTGGCCCCACCCGCTACTATAGGCCATCTCTGTCGTCCTCATTTGCATTCAAGCAACAATACCCATAATGGATTGTTCCAGCGAGATATTTATGACTCTTTCTCATCTTATCTCTCTTTCTCATGCACTGAGTCTTGATTTTGAAGAAGGATTCATTTACAGTATTAGGGAACCCTTAAGGAGCCATATAAAAGCATCAAGAAGTACCATGTCATGGGACCTTTGAGTGGAGTTAATATCTTTAACTTGGATTCAGGAGCTGGACCAGGCCTCAACCTCCTCACCAGCCAACCACAGCTCATCTGGACCACACCTTCAATTACCCAGAAGCCCTATTTATACAGCCTATCCCGACAACACCGTCCATGTCAGCTCTCGACCCTAACCCTAACCCTCGTCCATCCTTCAGCCTGAAGACATCATCTTTAAGGAGGGAGGGGGGGTTCTGAAACAGCTGGGTGACCATTTTGGATTGGAGACGGAGCCCCCGCCCTGAGTCTCCCCCCAAGCCGTCACATCTACCCACCGTCAATAAATATCTTTATCGTATTTCATTGTCGCGGCGTGGTTCTTGCTATAACAGACAACACCGTCCGCGTC
This sequence comes from Paratrypauchen microcephalus, assembly GCA_036785185.1. Lineage (NCBI taxonomy): Eukaryota > Metazoa > Chordata > Actinopteri > Gobiiformes > Gobiidae > Paratrypauchen > Paratrypauchen microcephalus. Next base: position 1,087,813 of record JAVJIX010000240.1, on the reverse strand, counting down.
AGCTCTCGACCCAAACTCTAATCCGTGTCTCTCGTCCATTCTTCAGCCTGAAGACAGGATGAAGACAAGATGGGTACAAATGAAGGGAAATGTCTCAGTTTTTAAAAAAATACCAGTGTACATGTAAACGGGGCCTGCAACTGTAATTAAAGAGTTATTGTCTGATAAGTGCACATTAGCATGCTAGTTGTTGTTATCTTTACCATGTGAGGAATAACTTTGGACGTCTGCAAACTGTTTTAAATGTGCTAGTCCTGTTTTCCTCATTTTTAAGAACGTACAAAGCTTTTCTGTTGAAGCTTTTATAGTTTAGTCCAGGGGTGCTCAACCTTTTTTTTAACCAAGATCTACTTTTGAGGTTGATGATGTGCCGAGATCTACCAAGAGGGGGTCCACTTTAGAATGACCTGTTAGACATGGCAAATATGGGTTTTTGGAGTGAGATTATTTTTAAAGTCGCATAGGGGCGAAAAAAACGGATTTGGTCCACTTCAGGCTGCAGTGTGAACGTAGCCCAAGATATGTGGTCCTAAAACCGATACATATCCGATCTTTTGGCATGAGACTTCAGTCTGAACAGCCAGACCTGGGCGTGTTTCCTCCAGCGAGAATGCTACAAGAAGGCGTTCACAAATGTACACAAACGATCTTCTCGTCATGTGAAAATAGTATATGAACTCCGTATCAGTGAAGCGGCGAAGCATGTACCAATCCCACCAGTCTTGGCTGCGACTCCGCACCAACACATTCTTTTCTGCAGACGTTGCTGCCACTGCCTCACAAAACGCCGTGGCCAAAAACCTCGTCCTTCTCCTTCTCCGTCTCCTCCTTAAAGATCCCATGACATGGTACTTCTTGATGCTTTTATATGGCTCCTTAATGGTTCCCTAATACTGTAAATGAATCCTTCTTCAAAATCAACACTCAGTGCATGAGAAACAGAGATAAGATGAGAAAGAGTCATAAATATCTCTCTCAAACTCTTTATTCTGGGCGTTGTTGCTTGAATGCAAATAGGCCAATAGTAGAGGGTGGGGACGTGGCCAAACTCTCCGCTCAGAGCTCAGAGCCCACAGCTGATCCATTTCCTTGTTTTTGCACGGGGGAGAGATTTGAAGCGTTCCATTGAAAAATAAACACATTTCCACAGAAAATAAAATTAAGCCACTGCTGTTCAAAGGTCCAGAGGCTCAGATAAAGGACTTCCGTGCTTAGAAACACTCGGACGTGCCTCCAGGCAAATAAAAAAATGCATTTCGCATAAGGTGCCTTGTTCAAAATTGCCCGTTTGAGCTCCAATTTTTTTAACGCAAATGCTCAGTTTAGACATTTCGCAACTTTTAACCATGGGGGGGGGGGCCTAAACAGGGTAGGGGAGCTCACATTAACGTTCAAAAACCTCAGAAAGTGAAAATTTTATGCCATGGGACCTTTAAAACAAATAAGCTATGTACATGTTCTGGCTCCGGTGCGACAGCAACTTTAGGCGACTTCTGTAAACACTGAGCCCGCTTGCTGCACGTGACGTTGTCGTGTCCTCCAAGGCGCACATGGGACACTTTTAGGGCGTTTAAAGTTCACACTGGAGATCACAGACAAGTCGTATTTAATTGGAAATGTGAACGACCTCGCAAAAAAATTGGATTTCACAAAAAAATCGGAATTGAGGATTAAGCCCTGCAGTCTGAACGTGAACGCGATTGACTGGTAGACCGCGATCGACCAGTTGGGCACCACTGGCTTAGACAAAACCAAAACCCAAACGCAGAACCTCGACCACAGACGAATCCCTTTACCCTGCTCTTTTTCTGCTCAAAGGAGGTCATCACTAACTCATCTCTGCGTTTACTGTTGTTTTCCCATTTACATTTGTCACAAGCTCTGGTCCCATCTCACATCCACAAAATGTAATCAATTTTCACAGCTCTTTGTTGGAGCGTCAGCGTTTTTCCCTCTCACGCCTTCACTGGGGCCTGGCTTTAATGTGCAAACTAAATCCTTACGTGCTGCTTTGTTCTGGTTATCTTCGGGGCATTTGAGTCTTTCTTTTTTCACATCTTTGTTTTATTCAAAGTGTTTGGAGAAGAAGTGCGCCGCCCACGTTTCGCCCGCCGCGCAGGTTTTTGCACATCTGTGAAGACGATTTTGCTTTCGCTGGTAAAGATTTGTTGTAGTTCTTGGGTTCGTTGTGGCCGTGGAAATACAAGGAGGGACTAATTAAAGCCATCTTCACGTGTGTTCTGTAAAATAGGTGAAATTCTTACTCCAACTTGATAAAAGACGAGAGTATGGGTAAACAAAAGGACAAATTGTGATCTCTAGCAGTATCAGGGAGGCTTAAGACCAGGTTCAGTTCTGGTTTAGACCTGGGTTAATCCTGGTTTAGTCCTGAGGTAGTCCTACAGCTCTTTTGGGGTGTTGTTTTTCCATGTTTCATCATCTGTCAAATGTGCTTTAGTCCTGGTTTTAGTCCTAGTTTAATCCTGAGTTAGTCCTGGTTTAGACCTGGTTTAGTCCAGAGTTAGTCTTGTGGTAGACCTGCTGCTCTCTTGGGGTGTTCCTTGTCCACGTTGCATCATCTGTCAGGTGTGCTTTAGACCTGGTTTAGTCCTGGGTTAGCCCTGGTTTAGTACTAGATTAATTCTGGTTTAGTTCTGGGTTAATCCCAGTTTAGACCTGGTTCAGTCATGGTTTAGTACTATTTAAGCCTGGTTTAAGGTAGGTTTAGTCCTGATTTAGTTCTGAGTTAGTTCTGGTATAGTCCTGGTTTAACCCCGGTTTAGACTTGATTTAGTTCTGGGTTAGTCCTGGGTTAATCCCCGTTTAAACCTGGTTCAGTCATGGTTTAGTACTGATTTAAGCCTGATTTAGACCTGGTTTAGTAATAGTTTAGTCCTGGTTTAGTTCTGGGTTAGTTCTGGTTTAGTCCTGGATTAATCCTGGTGTAGTTCTGGGTTAGTCCTGAGTTAATCCCGGTTTAGACCTGGTTCAGTCATGGTTTAGTACTATTTAAGCCTAGTTTAGGCCTGGTTTAGTCCTGGGTTAGACCTGGTTTAGTAATGCTGTAGTCCTGGTTTTGTCCTGGTTTAGTTCTGGGTTAGTTCTGGTTTAGTCTTGGATTAATCCTGGTTTAGACCTGGTTTAGTTCTGGGTTAGTCCTGAGTTAATCCCGGTTTAGACCTTGTTTAGTCCTGCTTTAGTCCTGGTTTAGTAATGGTTAAATCCTAGTTTAGTTCTGGTTTAGTCCTGGATTAATCCTGGTTTAGACCTGGTTTAGTTCTGGGTTAGTCCTGAGTTAATCCCAGTTTAGACCTTGTTTAGTCCTGTGTTAGTCCTCGTTTAGTAATGGTTAAATCCTAGTTTAGTTCTGGGTTAGTCCTGGGTTGATCCCCGTTTAAAACTGGTTCAGTCATGGTTTAGTACTGATTTAAGACTGGTTTAGACCTGGTTTAGTAATAGTTTAGTCCTGGTTTAGTTCTGGGTTAGTTCTGGTTTAGTCCTGGATTAATCCTGGTTTAGTTCTGGGTTAGTCCTGAGTTAATCCCAGTTTAGACCTGGTTCAGTCATGGTTTAGTACTGATTTAAGCCTGGTTTGGACCTGGATTAGTCCTGGGTTATTCTTACCTTAGTAGACAGACTAATAATGCAGGATTACTCGTGTGTGAATGAAACAAAACACAACTCTAGGTCTGTTTTTAAGGAGGAAACAACATTATAACACGGGTTTAAATCTCACAAGAATCGCTTTTGTGTAAAATAGGACCTTTAATGTGTCTCTACATTTTCCCCTCAAATACTAAACTAAACTAAACCAACTTTAGCAGTGAAACTGAACCCGAAACAGGATCAAATGTGTGAGTGGGCCCAAGCTACTTTTGCAAAAATGTAAAATACTGATAACAAATGTTACTATGGGGACAAAACAAGTCTACTTTAACCTGTGATCTCCAGTCTAATGTTTCGGTTCTGGTTTGCACTGCCTCTGCTGCTTGATCTGGAGCTTTTCTATTCCACTCAGAGTCCAGGAGCCTGGGGGAAATCAAAGTAAGCATTTTCCTCTTTCCAAAGCAGCACGTTTAATAGGTACAACGCCACTCAAGCATTCAGGCTGTCCTCTGCGCTGTGAACACATATCATGGCCCCTTCGCCAATGGGCTCCGCCAGGTATTACATAAATTCTGCTTTTATTTATCTTGCTCGCTGTAGCCTGGCGCCGAACGAAAGGGCATAGGCAAAGTGGGAGTGAGGCTGTCTACCGCAATCTCCCACTATACCACATAAAAGCACTTTTTTTCACAAAATGGAAACAACTTTTACAAGGCGACGGCTGAAAGATTTGGGATTTAGGGGTGCAGGGAAGTTAATGTCATCCAGGGAAAGTGAAAGATGAAGCAGGATGTTGTGTAGGATCATCTGTGTTCAAACACAAAAACTGCAGAGCGAGAAATGGAAAAAAGATGCTGTGTTGTTTAGGAAATATGGAGAAATTGCAAATTGCTTTTTATACATACAGTTTTGGAAAAAAATAAGAGACCACTGCATTTTTTTGTGAAATCAGCATCTCTACATGTATTACAGTTAGTGCTGTCGGGCGATTCATTTTTTTTTTCTAATTAATTACAGGATTTGTAATTAATTAATCTGATTAATCACATTAGTGAGAAAGAGTGAGATTGTGAGTGAGTGATCGAGCGAGCGAGCAAACGAAAGAACCCACTTTGCGATTGAGTTTGTCAGTTTTTCTGCGGTCGCTTTGCTCATTCGTTTCCCAAATTCTGCGAGCGTGGCTTGTCGGTTTGTTGGTTTGGTGGTTTGTTGGTTTGTCGGTTTGTTGGTTTGGTGGTTTGGTGGTTTGTTGGTTTGGTGGTTTGGTGGTTTGGCGGTTTGGTGGTTTGTTGGTTTGGTGGTTTGTTGGTTTGGCGGTTTGGCGGTTTGGCGGTTTGGTGGTTTGGCGGTTTGTTGGTTTGGTGGTTTGGTGAAGTGCGCTCACGCTCGCTCTATCACCGGTAACGATGGAACTTGTCCGGACGTGTTTATCGTTCAAATGATCCGTCAGGCTGGAGCAGCTTCGGTGATCGGAAAATTCTTTTTGACGAAACTCATAATTAATTGCGTTAATTTTTATAATGCCTTAATCTGCAGTGTAATTAATTAATCTAATAATCGCGTTAAATTGACAGTCCTATTTACAGCCATTTTTTTTTTTTTTTTTTTCAAAATTACTGATTTTGGTTTTTTTGGGGTTTTTTTGCCAAATATGTGAGTTAAGATCATGAAGAAGCCACAAAAAAACATACGTTTTGTCTTTGAAATTGGCAAATTTTTTTAGAAAGAGTCGAGATGTGTGTAAATGACCATAATTACCGTACTGGCGCTACTGGGCATTCAGGCGGGCGAAGTGTCTTGATCAATGACACAACTACTATGACACAACGGAGGTGGGAATTGAAACACTCTTCAGGTAGCTGTAATTGGATATCTTATCACCCCATTCATAAAGGCATGGTGGGTTTTTTATTTTTTCCTTTATTTAATAGGGACAGTGCATATTAATGAATATCTACGACATTGCAATGTAAATACTCCAGAATATAGCAAAAATGCTCATTTCCATCTGTAGTCCCTGGGCAGCACAGCAAAAACAAGAAAAACAAGTGACAACAGCAGCAGTTAAACATTAAAAGTGTCACCAAGTCTGGTTTTCCTTTAGCCGCTGTTTCAAGTGTGATTTAAAGTGTCCAGTGTTGGAGTCTCTTATTGATGATGGGAGAGAGTTCCAGAACTTAGAGCCTCTGACTGAGAGACACTTTGTCCCAATGTAGAGCGTCTGTGCGAACCTCACAGTTCCCCTGGGCCGTGGCCCTTGTTCCCATCCCACTGACAGTCTTTGTTTTAAAGGTCCCATGGAATGAAATTTTCACTTTCTGAGGTTTTTGAACGTTAATGTGAGCTCCCCTACCCTGTTTAGCCCCCCCCCCCCATGGTTAAAAGTTGTGAAATGTCTAAACTGAGCATTTGCGATCCTTTTCTGCGTTACAAAAAATCGGAGCTCAAACGGGCGATTTTGAACAAGGAAACTTATTGACGTCAGATCGAAAAAAGAAATGCAAATGCAGTTCCACCCCCGTCTGTCTGTACTCAGCGTCTCTGTAAATCACGCCCAGAGAGTTTGGACCGCGAATGCACTAGGCAATGCGAAATGCATTTTTTTATTTGCCTGGAGGCACGTCCGAGTGTTTCTAGGCTCAGAAGTCCTTTATCTGAGCCTCTGGACCTTTGAACAGCAGTGGTTTGATTGTATTTTATGTGGAAATGTGTTTATTTTTCAATGGAACGCTTCCCATCTCTCCCCCGTGCAAAAACAAGGAAATGGATCAGCTGAGAGCTGAGACCGGAGAGTGGAGAGTTTGGCCACGCCCCCACCCTCTACTATAGGCCAGCTCTTTTCTCCTCATTTGCATTCAAGCAACAACACCCATAATGGCCTGTTCAGAGAGAGAAAAAATACTCTTTCTCATCTTATCTCTGTTTCTCATGCACTGAGTGTTGATTTTGAAGAAGGATTCATTTACAGTATTAGGGAACCATTAAGGAGCCATATAAAAGCATCAAGAAGTACCATGTCATGGGATCTTTAATAAAATCCTGTAATGAAGGAGGAGCAAAATTTTATATTTAAAACAACCATATTTGAAATGAACAAGATAAATGAAATTAAACAGGTGTGTGTGGGGGCAGCAGTAGCTCAGTTAGTAGAGCGTTTTGTCTACTGATCCAGGGACTGACGGTTCGAATCATCTGTGTGATCCCAGCTCCCACAGATGAGCGCTGTGTTAGGGTCTGGTGTTTGGACTCTTGACTCCACCCTGCTGGTCGTCTTTTGCACCGCAACCTTTTTCATTTTGACAGCTCCTTGTTTTGTTTTCACTGCCTGCCACACCCCCTATGCCCCACCTATGCCCCACCTGTTTCCACTCCGTGTAATTAGTCTTTTCCCTTCCCAATTGGCTCAGGTGTGAATTGTAGCTCCTATTTAAGTCTGTCTTGTTTTCTGTTCTGTGTCGGACCGTCTGTATTTACCTGCCTGTTTCTGAGTAACCTGCATGCTAAAGAAAACCTGTTTTTGTGAGTACCTGAAACCTGATCCTGGATTTTTTGTTAGAATTTTTTTGTGGACTCAAGGAATTGTTTTTTGTTGCTTCAAACCTGATCTGGAACTTTTTGGTTGTACATTTTTGGACTTTGTCTTTGAAAAATTAAACACAACTCTGATCTGCATTTTTGGTCTCTGTCTGCATTTGGGTCTCTGTCAGAAAACCCTTACACGCTGTCATTGTGTCTTTGGGCAAAACACTTAACCCCACCTCGCCCCCAGTGTCTGCGGACACTGGTGGCCCCCGTGGCAGAAGTACATCAAAACCTGTTGTGATGTGATGATGTTGTCTCCCGTGGACCCACCACCCGCGGGAGGATTCATGGGGGCTGGTGCATTGTGTTATGGGCGGCAGATCTGCTTGGACTGCTGCCCCCGTGACCCAGAAATGGAAAAGCGGAAGAAGGTGGATGGATGGAGGTTGTGTGTGTGTTGCTTAAAGACATAACGTCAGTATGAACAGGGGTCTCCAGCCCACCAAGGGATTTCTGAATTTTACACATTGTGCTGAATGACTCGTATTTGAACTACTATTGTAAATGTATTATTTTTACGCCTAACTTTGTGCATTAATAAATGGATAAAGGTTTACGTTTTATACGTATCTAAATGTTCCTCATCTCAGGGCCCGTTTACACGAGAACGCTTACGGGTAAAAACGACAAACTATTTTATCGGAAGTGCCTTTCGTTTACACGGTGACGGCGTTTTTGGGGCCTAAAAACGCACAAATCTGAAATCACACTCCAGGGTGGAAAAGTTAAATACGCTCCGCTGTAGCGTTTCCGTGTAAACTGCCCAAGACGCAAAACTGGTCAGATCTGCTGACGTCGGTACGCGTTTACGTCACATAGATGCGGCAATACAACAGTCATTTCAACAATTGTATAAATCGCACCCACACACGTCTACGGTCTTTTCTCTTCTTCCCGTACAAGTCTTTCTCACACTCTCACAGCCACAGACGCCAAGACAAGCGACTTCCGCATGAGGCACTTCAAATGTAAAACCCCATGTGATTTTATATTTTCTAATTCACTGTAATCCTCCTGTAATGGAACGATTTTCAGTACAATATTCAAAAACATGTCAACAAAAGTACAAGTCACTGAAATGTTTGGAGCGGAACTTAACAACTCATTTAAAACGCAACTAGAACATTTTATTTTGAAGTTTTACCTTTCTCTTTTCCGGTACAGTCGTGGTTAGAAATGTAACTTGACGCTGTTGTGATGTTTTTTTTTTTTTCAGTCCAGCGCCTCCCTTCGCTGGCTTTTGCGTCCACTTTTGCGTCTTCGTATAAACAAACATTTCCTGTTGAGAACGCTCGTCTAAACGCGGATAAAAAATTAAAGACAAGACGCCACTTTTGCGTCTTCTGTTTTGATCGTCACCGTATAAACGTAGCCTCAGGCTTTCCTTTGCTCAGTAAATTTCCTCTAAAATTTAGTCGTTTATTTTTTATTTGCTATAGAACCTCCCAGCCCCACTGTATTTCTTATTTATATGTAAAGGGACAGAACATTTAAAATGAAAAAATGTAAAGATTACAGCCTATGTGGCTAATTTCCATTTTAAGTCCCTTGGCAGGTTGATGTCAAACATTTTTTAAGTAATTCAAAAACATCAACAGTGTCTAAAAGAATTACCACTTTTTATTTTAATTTTCATGTTTTTAAATTACGATCAATACAAGGAAGAAGAGTTTTTTATTTTTTTATTCCTCTCTACAGAAGAGTGATTTTTAAAGTTGCACAATGGAATATCAGAGACCTGCTTGTCGCCATGGAAATGTCACTGTTTTTTATAGCTTTTCCTGGAAATGTCACAACTGAGACAAGAAAGTGACACCACCTTTAACGGGGCACTACGTAACTTCTCGATTTCTATGGATACGTCATTGCTCTGCCTGGAATGTTCCGCAATGTGACATTAAACAGCTCTACCTTACGTTTTTAAAATTACAGTGGTACCTCACCTTACGCATGACCCAACAAACGAAGATTTCAAGTCACAAAACGCCTTCACGTTAAATTTTGGTCTCTAGATATAGAACGCGAAATCTCCAAAATTCTAATAATGCGCGCTCAGCCACACACATTATACGCTTTTCTCAGACTGAATTTAAACTTTTCTCACATTTGTCTCTCGTTTAAACACTCAAACTTTCATAGATTTTCAACAAAATTATTAATAGTGAAGTGTGGGGGGAAGGGGGAGGGGGGAGAAAACTGTGCGCGGACACGTGTGTGATAGCGCAGCATGACCCGGACTTGGTCTAGACCTGGACTAGACCAGGACTAAACCAGGACTAAACCAGGACTAAACCAGGACTAAACCAGGACTAGACCAGGACTAGACCAGGACTAGACCAGGACTAAACCAGGACTAGACCAGGACTAGACCAGGTGGATTAAAGCGCCGCGCGCGGGTCTATTTCCTGGTTTCGTTTCGAGTCACAGCTGAGGGGAGCAGCGAGGAGGACCGCATGCAGTCTGAGCGCATGAGCGCATGACCTGGTTTAGACCAGCATGGGTCTCGTTCAGGTTTAGTCCAGGTTTAGTCCTGGTTTAGTCCAGGTCTAGACCAAGCCCCGCGCCGGGTCATGCTGCACTATCACACACGTGTCAGAGCGCAGTTTTCTCCCCCCTCCCCCTTCCCCCCACGCTTCACTATTAATACATTTTGTTGAAAATCTATGAAAGTTTGAGTGTTTAAATGAGAGACAAATGTGAGAAAAGTTTAAATCCAGTCTGAGAAACCAATCAGGACGCAGAACACAATGTTACATTATTTAAAAAAAGTTACACTATTAAAAAAAAAAAACTTGGATCGGGGCCTTGGAACGAATCAGGCTTTTTCCATTGAAATAGCTACTCAACTTACGAATTTTTCACGTTACGAAACCACTTCTGGAACAAATTAATTTCGTAAGGTGAGGTACCACTGTACTTACTTTTTTTTTTTTCCTGATTTTCCTGTCTTTTTTGGTTTTTTTTTTTAGCAGCTCAAAAATACCTAAAACAAAAAGCATGCATTCTGTAAGCGAGGTCGCCTCTCCACAGATCTGACCTGTAGCTTGGTCTGGTTTGGCCTCTATGAAGATGGAAAAGTTTAAAGCCGTACTGTGAAACAATCCAGACAAAGCTCTAACACCTCCACCAGAAAAGTTACATAATGCACCTTGAAGTACACTGTATTTTTGATTTGTTTCTCTTCAGCTCCTCTGTTGTCATTATCGCCCCCTTCCCTTCGCTCTCCTTATTGACACAATCAGCCTCTATTCTTTCATAACTCCAGGTGTTACTCTCACCACAGTTTTCTCTGTGTCGTAATTATCCGTCTCCTCTCGTACGGGGTTCTGTTTCAGGCCCGCTGCCAGTAAATCAAGGACACAATGTGGCTTGGTTTTGCTTTGCTGCTCCCCTCCTCGGCTCCATGAATCACTCTCCGTAAGCCGCTCTCATTAGCTCTTAAGTGAGTACCAGGCGGGCGAGCAGCTAAGTACCGCCGTGATTTAGCGCCGCACCTTTAAGGACGGGTTAAGGCAGTGCTGAAGAATGGGGAGACTCGCCACACTCATTGCACCAGCTCGTCCTGGGGCTTAAAAGCGAGGTGGTGAAGGTGGTGTGGAGGTTGGTGGTAATAAAGGAGATGTTTAAGTGGTACTGGGGGGTAGGTGCCTGGGTTGCTAATGGATACGATACACAATTGTACACAGGACGAAAAAAAAAAAAAGACATACTTTATTTATCACCACATATGTCACCTGGAAGGATTACAACCAAGTATTTAAAGATCCTACATGACACAAAATAGACTCTTGTGAGCTTTAAGTCAGGTTATAATGTTATCTCTTCAAAAACAGGACTGGAGTTGAGTTTTGTTTCAGGGCCTGTTTACACGAGAACGCTTATGGGCAAAAACGACAAAATATTTGTTCGGAAGTGCCTTTCGTTTAGACCAGGGGTGTCAAACTAATTTTGGTCCGGGGGCCGTATCCACCTACTTTGATCCCAAAGGGGCCGGATCAGAAAACTCATGGCAAATATACGCCAAAAATAGCAATAAGTCCAAATATTTGTGCAGAGAAACACAAATCTATTACAGAAGCCTTTTTTATTTGATGAACTCTTTCTTTTACAAAATTATAATATTATGAACAACCTGAAACTTTAAAGGTCCCATGGCATGAAATTTTCACTTTCTGAGGTTTTTGAACGTTAATGTGAGCTCCCCTACCCTGTTTAGACCCCCCCCATGGCTAAAAGTTGCGAAATGTGTAAACTGAGCATTTACGATACTTTTCTGCATTTGAAAAAAAGACAGCCCAAATGCAGTTCCACCTCCCGTCTGGATATCTACCCACCGTCACGGCCAGAGTTTGGACCGCAAACGAGCTACGCAATGCGAAATGCATTTTTTTATTTGCCTGGAGGCACGTGAGAGTGTTTCCAGGCTCGGATGTCCTTTATCCGAGCCTCTGGACCTCTGAAACAGCAGTGGTTTAATTTTATTTTCTGTGGAAATGTGTTTTTTTCATTGAAACGCCTCTTCTTTCTTCCTTCGTGCATTAAACACGGAAGTGGAGCCAGCGCACATCGCACTGCTAAAACGAGGAAAGAGCGGAGAGTTTGGCCACACCCCCACCCGCTGCACTGGTCTGTCTCTGTCCTCCTCATTTGCATTCAATCAATCAATCAATCAATCAATCACACATTTATAAGGCGCTTTTCATACAAAATTGTAGCACAAAGCGCCTTACAGTGGTCAAGGATTAGAAGATTGACCTTTATTGATCTCGCACAGGAGAAGTTGTTTCTATATTTGACCCGGGGACCATCCCCATGATTTTGTTTTGTTATTTAGTCTTGGTCAGGCCCTAAGCTGGAGGATTTTACCTATGGCGCATGTTTAGGTTGGTGGGGGAAACCGGAGTACCCGGAGGAAACCCACCCAAACACGGGGAGAACATGCAGTCTCCACACAGAAAGGCCCGGGCAACCCGAACCTTCTTGCTGTGAAGCATGAGTGCTAGCCACTCAGCCACCGTGCCGCCAGGGCAACAACGCCCAGAATAAAGTGTTCCAGAGACATATTTTTTGACACTGCCTGTGTTCATGGGTCTTTCTCATGCACTGAGGCTTGATTTTAAAGAAGGATTCATTTACAGTATTAGAGAACCCTTAAGGCGCCATATAAAACCATCAAGAAGTACCATGTCATGGGATCTTAAAGAAAAATGCTATTTCAATACAAGCGTACAGGTTTCCCATTCACCTCCGTGAATGGGTTTTTTGGAAAATCCTGCACTCCGCGTCCACTTTTCTCTTTTTTGACATTTTGTTGATGAGGGTGTCACAGTCAACAGTCAAAACGATGGTCCCTTAAGAGCGTTTGAAAAGAGACAAGTCTTCATTTGTGCTGCTCTGGTGGGAGGGGCCACGTACAGAGGCGCTGGAGACGCTGCTATGCTAAACTGCACAGAAAAGAGGCGCAGAAAATTACCAATATTTTACTAAGAAATTAAAATATAATTAAAATATTTTAATAGAAAACCAGCCAAGAGCCAGATTAAAGGTCATGGAGGACCGGATCTGGCCCCCGGGCCGCATGTTTGACACCCTTGGTTTAGATGGTGATGGCGTTTTGGGGGCTTAAAAACGCAAAAAAACTGAAACCGCGCTCCAAAGTGGAAAACTTGAATACGCTCCGCCGTAGCGTTTTCGTCTGCCCAAGACGCAAAACTCTGGTCAAATCTGCTGACGTCGCGTACACGTTTACGTCACATCGCTCCATATATCAGTGTACTTTGTTTGGCAGGACTCCCAGACCACACCTTGTTGTGCCTTCGTTGCTTTCAACTCAAGATTGGGGCGGCAGTTGGTAGAGCGTTTGTCCACTGATCCAAAGGATCAGTAGTTGAGTGGTCAGATCCACTGACCTACAAGTTGGTAGTACGATTCCAGCTCCCACAGATGAATGCTGCCGTTGTGTCCTTGGGCAAGACACTTAACCCACCTCGCTCCCAGTGTATGGGTGAGTGGTTCCTTGTTGTAAAGCGCTTTGATGCGACCATTTACTTGGTCGTCTCACGTGGTCTGAAGCAATAGTTGAACTTCTTCGTCTGACCACACAAATTTGTTTTTCCTACCGGTAGCCATGTTTTGTTTTGCTTTTCGCGGCACAGATGAGAAGAAGGAAGATTCTACACATGTGCATGGACATAGTGATAATGTATCACAGCGCCACCTAGCCGCCTGGCATGCATACTCAATACAATTCCACACACTTTTGTGTCACCGTATGCACGCAGATTTCCCCCCGAAAACACTCGTCTAAACGCGGAATAAAAAGTGAAGACACGACGTCACTTTTGCATCTTCTGTTCAGACCGTCACCATATAAACGTAGCCACATTCACACACTTAAGTAATTGTTTATTATTAGTCTGTCTACATGTCCAAAGCTCAAACTGCTCTGTTCCACCTTGTGATGTCATTAAACTGTAGTTTTCAGGTTAGAGAATGGGAAGACTTGCCACATTTAATGCACCAGCTCATCCTTGGGGCTTTTAAGGGTTGTTGGTGGAAATAAAGGAGATGTTTAAGAGGTACTGGAGGGGTAGGTGGCTGGGTTCCTAATGGATACGACACACAATTGTACACAGGAAGCGAAAAAAAAAAGAGTTATTTTATCACCACATGTCAGTCACCTGGAAGGATTACAACCAAGTATTTAAAGATCCTCCATTAGACAAAATGGACTCTTGTGAGCTTTTAGTCATGTTATAATGTTGTTTCCTCCTCAAAAACAGACCTGGAGTTGTGGTTTTTTTTTTTTCATTTCAGTCTATCTACAGTCCATCTACAACTCAAAATGCCAAATTCTCAGTTTTTGTGACTTACCATTGCTTGTACGTTTAATTGTTGTGGTCTTTAAATGTTCCTGACACTATATGTGTAATTTATTTTCCTTGATCAAAAGTTGTTGTTTTTTTTGTACAAAAATTGAATTTGCCATTGTTTTGTTTTTGTGTTTTTCAACTGAACTGACAGGGAAGCTAAATCAATCATTTAAGTTACCGTACTTTCTGTACTATAGAGCACACCTGACTATAAGCCGCACCAACGAAATTTAAAAAAATAACAATACGATTTGTACATATATAAGCCGCACCTGACTATAAGCCACAGGTGTCCACATTATAACTTGAGATATTTACATAGAAAGATGGTACAGAAAAGGATTTTTTAAATTTTTATTTTAATTAACGTAAATACTTGTACATGCTTTTTTCTACTACTGACAACATTTCCCCCAAATTCCAAATAAAATATTATCGTTTAGAGCATTTATTTGCAGAAAATGTCAAAATAAGAAAAAAGATCCATGTTTTCAGAGCTCAAACAATGCAAAGAAACAAGATCAAATTCATTTTAAAACAACACAATACTAATGTTTACACTTAAGAAGAGTTCAGAAATCAATATTTGTTGCAATAACCATTATTTTTAATCACAGCTTTCATGCTCTCCACAAGTCTTTCATAAGGAAGTCGACAGAGGCCATATTCATAAGCAATATTTTTTCTTCTTTGTTATCCCGAGATAATTAATTTGTGATCTCGAGAAAACAAAACAGTTATTTCAAGATCTCAAAAAAATCAAACAATTATTCCGTGATCTCGAGAAAACAACTGAAATGTCTACCGCCACGGTGTGACAGGCGGACTTTGGGGCTATTTCTCATTCTGAATAGACTTGAGATATTTACACAGAAAGATGGTACACAAAAGGATTTTTTTATTTTTAATTTTAATTAACGTAAATACCGGTACGTGCTTTTTTCGAACAGCGCCTACGGCAGTAACATGGCAGAAACACGGCGGTAAAACAAATGTAAAATGGCCAGCCTGTAGCCTCTGGAAGCCTTAAAATAAAGTTTCAAGTTTAACTTTAAAGGTCCCATGGCGTGAAATTTTCACTTTCTGAGGTTTTTGAACGTTAATGTGAGCTCCCCTACCCTGTTTAGCCCCCCCATGGCTAAAAGTTGCGAAATGTCTAAACTGAGCATTTGCGATCCTTTTCTGTGTTAAAAAAAATCAGAGCTCAAACGGGCGATTTTGAACAAGGAAACTTATTGACGTCAGATCGAAAAAAGAAATGCAAATGCAGTTCCACCCCCGTCTGTCTGTACTCAGCGTCTCTGTAAATCACGCCCAGAGAGTTTGGACTGCGGAGGGGCTACGCAATGCGAAATGCGTTTTTTTATTTGCCTGGAGGAACTTGCGAGTGTTTCTAGGCTCGGAAGTCCTTTATCTGAGCCTCTGGACCATTGAACAGCAGTGGTTTAATTTTATTTTATGTGGAAATGTGTTTATTTTTCAGTGGAACGCTTCTCATCTCTCCCCCCGTGCAAAAACACGGAAGTGGGTCAGAGCGCACAGGGCACAGCTGAAAAGGAAAGAGTGGAGAGTTTGGCCACGCCCCCACCCCCTACTATAGGCCATCTCTGTCCTCCTTATTTGCATTCAAGCAACAACGCCCATAATGGAGTGTTCCAGAGTGACATTTATGACTCTTTCTCATCTTATCTCTCTTTCTCATGAGTGTTGATTTTGAAGAAGGATTCATTTACAGTATTAGGGAACCATTAAGGAGCCATATAAAAGCATCAAGAAGTACCATGTCATGGGACCTTTAAGGGTGTAAACCCTCAAACTCAATCTCACGGAACTGTTGATATCTGACGTGTGGAGTTTATTTATTTATTTATTTTATTTATTTATTTATTTATTTCATTCCTAAGTATAAAAAGACATCAACATTTGTGATAACAAATAACAAAATATTGAATGAAAGGGAGCAGAAAGAAGAGTTATCTTATGTTATCTGCCCCCTCTTCCCTTTTCCAAACACCAACACCGATAGTGACTGTAAAACCTTTCCTCATTACATTCCATTTCAATCACAATTATTAATCAATTGTAAACATAAAGCTTCATTGTTAGTGTAACAATTTAGTTTTCTTTTTCATACATACACATTACATTGGATTTTATGTATTTTTTAAATGCCATTATTGTACTTGATTCTTTGATTTCTTTGTCAAGATTATTCCATAAATTAACTCCTTTCACAGCGACACTTCGCTCCATAACCTTGGTTCTGAATTTAGGTTTTTTAAACATGTAGGTTCCCTTTAAATTGTATTGGCTTGTTCTCATCTCAAACAGTCTTTGAATATTTACAGGTAACACTCTGCACTTTGCTTTATACATGACTTTGAGGAGACTTAATTCAACAATATCACACATTTTCAACACTTTAAGTTTAACAAATAATGGGTTGGATGGCTCTCTATAATGACTGTTGGTGATAATTCTCAAAGCCTTTTTCTGTAAAATAAATAATGGCTGTAGGTAAGTTTTACATGTCGGCCCCCAAATTTCCACACAGTACATCAGATATGGTGCGATTATGGAGTTATACAAGATTAATAATCGGGTTCGGGTTACGCGCTACATTCGCTGTCTTGATAAATAATTATTCCATACATAAGCCGCACCTGACTATAAGCCGCAGGGTCCGAAGTGTGAGAAAAAAACAGCGGCTTATAGTCCGAAAAGTACGGTATGTTTTGGAAGACGGGGGTGGGATTCAATAAGTTTTCTTCTTCCCACTCCTTTTCGAGCAAAAAAACAATGTATTTGACTGTATATCGTTTGCATGTATTTACTGTATTTCCTTGTGTTGACCTGCTCGAAATGAATAAATAAATGAAATGAAACGAAATGTGATGTCATGAAGCTGTAGTTTTCCGGTTAAATAATGGGAAGATTTGCCACACTCATTGCACCAGCTCGTCCTTGGGGCTTTAAAGGGGAGGAGGTGGTGGTGGTGGGAATAAATGAGATGTTTAAGTGGTACTGGGGGGTCGGTGCCATGTCCGACTCGTTATCTATACGTACGGGGGAGGGGGAAGGTTGGGTTGCTAATGGAGACGATACACAGACTCCACAAAGGGGCAAAGAAAAGATAAACGAGTGATTGTAATTGTTTTAATATTTTTCCTGTTTGCTTTCTGGTCTATTTTTACGGAAAAAGCGGAAGAAAAGGGATGGGTGGATGGACTTTCTGGTATTTTTTAAAATATTTCCTCATCAAAAACAGACCTGGAGTTGTGATTTTTTGTTTCAGTGACACGTTTAATTCAAAATCCTGCATATAAACTAAATATATTTAGGCCAAGTTCATCTCTCAAACTGAAAACGCTCCATTCCACACTGAATTAAATACAACAACTCACCCTTGTGTTACAGATAATACTCCCTACAACTGTACAACAACTGTACATTAATGCACTGCTGTTCTTGTCTCCTGTATATAGCTGGGATTTTATATTGTATTACTTATTTTTCTATTTTATTTTGATTTGTACATATACATAATTATGTCTTATATGACACCGGTCTCTTGTTATCTTTTTTGCTATACCATCTATTTTTGTTCTTTGTTATTGTGATTTCTGAGCTTCTGTATCCAAATAATTTCCCTTGTGGATCAATAAAGTTTGTCTAAGTCGAATTCGAAGTAAGTCTAAGAATTTCCTTCCTTCGGTAAAATATCTATGTTCGTTTTCACACCTGCCTTGTTTGGTTTGTTTAAAACAAACCAGAGTTCGTTTGCTCTCTTGATTCGGACCTTTTGTTCTGGTGTGAATAAAAACCAAAAATCTCGATCTGGAGCAAACAAGCGAACCGAGACCACCTAAAAAGCTCGGTCTCGGCACGGTTCCATTCGAACTCTGGTGCGGTTCGTTTGAGGTGAGAATGCAGACCGGACTCAATGCGACACAAGTTGGCTTTTTGTACTTAACGTTGTACTTAACGAAAATTAACGTTTTTTTTTACAATCTGAGCCTTCTTTCGGCAATAAAACAAGTAGTTTTACTCACCCATAGCAGTTTGGTGTCAATTGGAGCAGCTTCTTAGAACTTATGTTGAGCCGTTCTGTTCTACTAATGATCCCGTATCCGTTGATTTGCTGATTTGCGGTGTCCAAATAACACAAACTTTAGCACTTTTCAAATCACAGAAGATCGCTGTGTCAGGGTAGACTTTTAGTAGATTCCAAAACGGCCTGAAACCCGATATGCAGCTATAGTTTCATTTGATGACGTCATCAGAGAGGACAGTGCGCATGCGTGAACTCAGCTGTTTTGTAAACACCGCTAGTCTGAAAGAAGCTAACACCGCTCTGAACTTTACTTTTCTGTTGCGATATCGGGTTTCAGGCCGTTTTGGAATCTACTAAAAGTCTACCCTGACACAGCGATCTTCTGTGATTTGAAAAGTGCTAAAGTTTGTGTTATTTGGAGACCGCAAATCAGTGCCCCGAGCACTCACGCTAACGGATACGGGATCATTAGTAGAACAGAACGGCTCCAACATAAGTTCTGCGATACTGCTCCAACTGACACAAAACTGCTATTGGTGAGTAAAACTACTTGTTTTATTGCCGAAAGAAGGCTCAGATTGTAAAAAAACATTAATTTTCCTTTAACGAGCTCCCGTCGTATGTCGAGCATTATGGGAAACCGAGGCTGACGAAATGAAACGAAACAAAACAAAACAAAACTTACGAGGCTTAATTACGTTTTGCGTGAAGAGCAAGAGTCAGAACTTGATGCTCACATGAGTTCTGTCCTCTGTAGTCGTCTTGCCCTGTGTCTTCGTCGTTTGTAAATTGATTGTAAAATAGTGTAAACCTCACGATGCTGCTCAAACATTTGTGCGAACTGTAAAAACTGAGCAAACCATATCGCTAAGGCTAGATTGAAAACAGCACGTAATACCATGATTCTCCTCCTTCTGTGTTTGGGACATGGCTCATTTCTGTCCAATGGCTGAACGACCTCAGCACACGTGGTTTTGTTTATAGACGTTGGTTCACTTGGGAAAAAACTGCAGTGTGAAAGCGAACCGCACCAAAATAAAAACATTTTTAAAAAATTTGGTCCGGACCAAAGCAAGTGAACTATCGCACTTTCCTGGTGTGAAAACAACCGATATCTATAATACAGGAAGTGCTTCACTGTGTTTTGAAACTCTATACACCTTTACTCGAGTCATTTTGATGATTTCAGGTTTGGAATTTCTACTGAACTGAAGATATAATTAGAGGTTAACAGGAAAACTACCGCTTCATGACATCACAAGGTGGAACAGAGCGTATTGAGCGTTGGAGATGTAGACAGACTAATAATAGAGTTACGCAAACATGTGTGAATGAAACAAAACTCTCTTCAAATCCATATAGCACCAAATCGTCGAATATCTTTAGCTGACGAAGTAAAAAAAAAATAGAAAAAAAAGAAATGAAAGAAAATTAGTTGATATTAATAGAAAAGAATATACAGCTCCGGAAAAAAAATAAGAGAATTATCATTTTTTCTGATTTTACTACTTATAGGTTTGTGTTTGGGCAAAAGGAACATTTTTGTTTGAGTCTATAAACTACTGACATTTCCCCCCAAATTCCAAATAAAAATACAATTATTATCGTTTAGAGCATTTATTTGCAGAAAATGACAAATGGTCAAAATAACAAAAAAGATCCATGTTTTCAGACCTCAAACAATGCAAAGAAACAAGATCAAATTCATTTTAAAACAACATAATACTAATGTTTACACTTAAGAAGAGTTCAGAAATCAATATTTGGTGCAATAACCCTTATTTTTAATCACAGCTTTCACATTGTTCTTGGGTCCTTGTTTAGACTTGGTTTAGTCTTGGTTCAGACCAGGTTTAGTCCTAGTTTAGACCTGGTTTACTCCTGGTTCAGATCTGGTTTAGTCTTTGTTCAGACCGGGTTTAGTCCTAGTTGAGTCCTGGTTTAGTCCCATTTTTAACCTGGTTTAGTCTTGGTTTCGCCCTGGTTCAGCCCAAGTTTAGGTCTGGTTTAGTCCCTGTTTTAACCTGGTTTAGTCCTGGTTCAAATCTGGTTTAATCCTTGTTTAGTCCTGGTTTAGTCCCATTTTTAACCTGGTTTAGTCCTGGTTCATCCCTGATTTAGTCTTGGTTCAGATCTGGTTTAGTCCTAGTTTAGACCTGATTTAGTCCTGGTTCAGATCTGGTTTAGTCCTAGTTTAGTCCTGGTTTAGTCCCATTTTTAACCTGGTTTAGTCCTGGTTCAGTCCAAGTTTAGGTCTGGTTTAATCCTTGTTTAGACCTGGTTTAGTCCCATTTTAACCTGGTTTAGTCCTAGTTTAGACCTGGTTTAGTCTTGATTCAGACCTGGTTTAGTCCCAGTCTTTCACATTGTTCTTGGGTGACTTTATTCCACTCCTGGTGCAAGAACTGAAGTAGCTCAGCTTTGTGTTTGTGTTGGAATTCAACAGACGCTGGAATGGAATGTCTGTAATACATGTAGAGATGCTGATTTCAGAAAAAAAAAAAGTGCAGTGGTCTCTTATTTTTTCCAGAGCTGTAGTTTAACTTTACACATACCTAGACTTAGACTTAGACAAACTTTATTGATCCACAAGGGAAATTATTTGGGTACAGTCGCTCACTCATCAAATATAATCTATAACAGAGAGTAACAAAAATAGATGGAATAGCAAAAAAACATCGCAAGAGGTGCAAATGAGGCATAATTTTAAAAATAAAAAATAATAACAAATGTATATGTACAAATCAGAATAAAATAGAAAAAAGTAATACAATATGAAATATAATATCAAATAACATATCTAATTACAGCTACCTGACGAGTGTTTCAATTCCCACCTCTGTTCCATAGTAGTTGTGTCATTGAGCAAGATACTTCGCCCGCCTGAATGCCCAGCAGCGCCAGTACGGTAATTATGGTCATTTACACACACCTCGACTCTTTCCGGAAAATTAGCCAATTTCAAAGCCAAAATGTGTGTTTTTTGTGGCTTTTTCATGATCTTAACTTGCATATTTGGCAAAAAAATAAATAAATAAATAATGAAAATCACTAATTTTGAAAAATAAATAAATAAAAATCTTCCTGATCTTAACTTGCATATTTGACAAAAATAAAAAAATAAAAAAATAAATAAAAAATGAAAATCACTAATTTTGAAAAAAAAAATCTTCATGATTTTAACTTGCATATTTGGCAAAATAAATAAATAAATAAATAAAAAATGAAAATCACTAATTTTGAAAAAAATAAAAATAAATCTTCATGATCTTAACTTGCATACTTGGCAAAAAAATAAATAAATAAAAAATGAAAATCACTAATTTTGAAAAAAAAAATCTTCATGATTTTAACTTGCATATTTGGCAAAAAATAAATAAATAAATAAATAAAAAATGAAAATCACTAATTTTGAAAAAAAAAAAATAAAAAATCTTCATGATCTTAACTTGCATATTTGGCAAAAAATAAATAAATAAATAAATAAAAAATGAAAATCACTAATTTTGAAAAAAAAAAATCTTCATGATCTTAACTTGCATATTTGGCAAAAAAATAAATAAATAAAAAATGAAAATCACTAATTTTGAAAAAAAAAAAATCTTCATGATCTTAACTTATTAGCATATTTGGCAAAAAAAAAATCACAAATTTTGAAAAAAAAAAAAACAGGCTGATTTTAGAAAAAAATGTAGTGGTCTCTTATTTTGTATTTTATATTTGTATTTTATTAAGAGAAAAAAATGGATCTTGAAATTTCAGATGAATCATCAAACACATAATGAGACTAAAAACGTGGATTGTCACTTTCATCATTTCAACGCATCTGAATCCTAATGTGAAATACTCAAACGTCTCATAAGTGCTCGTTTTGTTCGTCTGAGCGTTCACTTTCACCGTCACCTGTCAAGACGGGCGCTAACTGTCCCTTTTAGCCTGACAGGAGCGCGGTGGGTAGCATTAGCCTGTATGTTTCATGTTTTTGACGTGCTAATGGTCATTTCTCATGTTCTTTTCTGGACTAATGTGTTTAATGGCATGTTGTCATTTGTGGGGACGCTGTGTGAACATCGTGTGAACAGCGTGTTGAGGAGGTCTTCATAACGTTCCGAGTTGGACGTCACTGACGATCTGCAGCACACAACTAAAAAAACATACTTGGTAACAATACAACAGATCTGTGGAGAGGCGAGCCCACTCATTTACTCATATGATGTACTGTATGTGCTCCTAAAACCGATACATATCCGATCTTTTGGCATGTGACTTCAGTCTGAATGGCCAGGTCACATTCATCTGACCTGGGCGTGTTTCCTCCAGCGAGAGTGGTACAAGTAGGCGCTCACAAATATCCACAAATGTTCTTCTCGTCACGTGAAAATACTATATAAACTCCGTGTCAGTGAAGCGGAGAAGCACGTAGCAATCCCACCACTTTTGTCTGCGACTCCGCATCAACACGTTAATTTCTGCAGACGTTTACTGCCACTGCCCCGCAAAACGCCGTGGCCAAAAACCTTCTCTGTCTCCTCCTAGAAACAAATAAGCTGTACATGTTCTGGCTCTGGTACGACAGCAACTTTAGGCGACTTCCGTAAACATTGAGCACGCTCACTGCACGTGACCTCGTCATGTCCTCTAAGGCGCATGCGGGACACTTTTGGGGTGTTTAAAGTTCACACTGGAGATCACATACAAGTCACATTTAATTGGATTTTTTTTTTTTTTTTTTACGGAATTGAGCATTAAGCCCTGCAGTCTGAACGTATCCATACGCGATCGACTGACACTCTGCCTGCGATCGACTGGTAGATCGCAATCGACTGGTTGGGCACCCCTGATCTAATCGAAGTGTCCGGGGTGAAGGAAGTCTGGGAGTCCCTGCTTAAACTGCTGCCCCCGCGACCCGGCCCCAGATAAGAAGAAGAAGAAGCAGAAGAAGCAACTTTATTGAGCTCACACAGGAGAAATTCTTCTCTGCATTTAACCCATCCTGTTGTTATAAGCAGTGGGCAGCACATTACTGCGCCCGGGGACCATCTCCATGATCTTCTTGCTTCAGTTTGGTCAGGACCTAAGCTGGAGGATTTTACCTATGGCGCATGTTTTGGGTTGGTGGGGAAACCGGAGTGCCCGGAGGAAACCCACCCAGACACGGGGAGAACATGCAAACTCCACATAGAAAGGCTCGGCCATACCAACGTGCCACCCCGGGGATCGAACCCAGAGCCTTCTTGCTGTGAAGCGTGAGTGCTAGCCACTCAGCCACCGTGCCGCCAAGGATAAGCGGAAGAAAACGGATGAATTTTTTTTACTGACCATAAATGGTTTAAAGATACTGTATATATTTTTAAAAATGTCGGCCCACCGGGAAAATGCCCGGTATGCCTGATTACCAGTCCAGGCCTGCATGAGGAAAAGCATTTGACGGAGCCTCCACCAGAAAAGTTCCACAATGCATCTTTTAATTAAACATACACTTTGATTGGATTAGGCAAACTTAAGTCACGGCTACAGTTTGTATTTATGAAGCAATCCATCAACCCGCGTCCGCCTCGTAACTTAACGTGTATTTGATTATCGCACTATTTTCCACTTTTAGCTTCTTAGCGCCATAAAATTGACCATTAGCCGTACGCAAACGCATTTAAGAGTTTTAAGTGTCTGTTCCCAGAGTCCATTTAGCCACCGTCGGTGTCATAAATAACAATTTACGCAAAGCACCGCGCAACTAATACAACGTTATAAACCGTGATTAAGAGAGACGGACTCCTCAAAGCCTCGCCATTAACAGGGTTTTTATTTTTATAATAACCCGACATCCTTTAATGCGATTTATCACTGGCTTAGGCTTGTGTTTACAACCAAACCTCCACTTTAAACCCTTTTCTTTGTGTTTCCGTCGGGGTTAATAGCTCCCAGACAACGCAGTCATTGAATTAATTAAAAACAGCAAAACAGAGTAGCCTCGTAACAGAGATGGATGGGGCAGTGGCTGGGAGATTTTTGCAGGTGACTTAATTACTTTCACCAAATAAAGCACATTTGGGTCACGGGGAGAAGAATTCTAAATAGGCAATTAAGCCAGTGGTAAGAGGCTTAATACGAAAAGGCAAAGTACATAAAAAGCTGAAGAGCAGAGTGTCAAAGCTAACGACGCTACCTAACGCGATCCATCATGGGACTAAGTGGTGCGATGGTGTCTCCGCTCCAAATTCTCGACGCATTAATCGCAGATAGCAGCGCTCGGAGCAGCCACAAGCAATAATGGCGACCATAACTCATCCAACTGGAAGGGGTCCAAACGCACACTGGTTAATTATACTCCCCTCATGAATATGCCCCGTGCTTTTTAAAGGAGGGATGGAGGGATGGACGAAAAGAGAGGGAGGGAGGGAGGCAGGAGAAGGAGATAGAGGGAAGAGGGAGGAGTTGGTTGGTTGGAGATATGGTAACACTGTTGAAGAGAGAAAGAGGGATGGGAGTGAAGTCTGGGGTGAAAGGAGATGGAGAGAAACAGATTTTATGAGGGATGGAGGGAGAAATGGAGGGGGTGAAGAAAAGAGATGGAGGGAGCAGAGGGGGATAGACAAAAGAGGGAGGAGTTGGTTGGTTGGAGATATGGTAACACTGTTGAAGAGAGAAAGAGGGATGGGAGTGAAGTCTGGGGTGACAAGGGAGATGGAGAGAAACAGTTTTTAAGAGACAAAGAGGGAGAAATGGAGGGAGAGGGGGTGAAGGAAAAGAGATGGAGGGAGGCAGGAGAGGGAGATAGAGGGATGAGTTGGCTGGAGAGATCATAACACTGTTGAAGAGAGAGGGAGGGTAGGGAAGTCTGGGGTGAAAGGAGGTGGAGAGAAAGTTTTTAAAAGAGGGACGTAGAGAGAAATGGAGGGAGAGAGGGTGAAGGAAAAGAGATGGAGGGAGGCAGGAGAGGGAAGAGGGAGGGGTTGGTTGGAGATATGGTAACCCTGTTGAAGAGAAAGAGGGATGAGAGTGAAGTCTGGGGTGAAAGGAGAGATGGAGAGAAACAGATTTTATGACAGGGATGGAGGGAGAAATGGAGGGATGGAAGGGTGAAGGAAAAGAGAGATGGACGGAAGAGGAGAGCGGGAAAGAGGGAAGAAGGAGGAGTTAGTTGGAGAGATGGAGAGAGCAGGAGATGGTAACACTGTTGAAGAGAGAGAGAGAGGGAGAGAGGGATGGGAGTGAAGTCTGGGGTGATGGGGAGATGGAGAAACAGTTTTTACTGTAAGAGAGGGAAAGAGGGAGAAATGGACTGAGATGGGGTGAAGGAAAGAGAGATGGACAGAAGGAGGAGAGGGGGATAGACAAAAGAGGATGGAGTTGGCTGGAGAGATGGAGAGAGCAGGAGATGGTAACATTGTTGAAGAGAGAGAGAAAAAGAGGGATGGGAGTGAAGTCCGGGGTGAAAGGGGAGATGGAAAGAAACAGTTTTTACTGTAAGAGAGGGATGGAGGGAGAGGGGGTGAAGAAAAGAGATGGAGGGAGGGAGGAGAGGGGGATAGACAAAAGAGGAAGGAGTTGGTTGGAGAGATGGTAACACTGATGGAGAGAGAGAGGGATGGGAGTAAAATCTGGGGTGAAGGGAGAGATAGAGAGAAACTGTTTTTAAGAGAGGGACGGAGGGAGAAATGGAGTGATGGAGGGGTGAAGGAAAAGAGAGATGGACGGAAGAGGAGAGCGGGATAGAAGAGGGGGATAGAGGGAAGAAGGAGGAGTTGTTTGGAGGGATGGATGGAGAGAGCAAGAGATGGTAACACTGATGAAGAGAGAGAGAGAGAGAGGGATGGGAGTGAAGTCTGGAGTGAAGGGGGAGACGGAAAAGTTTTTTATGAGAGGGACAAAGGGAGAAATGGAGGGATGGAGGGGTGAAGAAAAAGAGATGGAGGGAGGAAAGGGGGATAGAGGAAAGAGGGAGGAGTTGGTTGGAGGGATGGAGAGAGCAGGAGATGATAACATTGTTGAAGAGAGAAACAGGGATGGGAATGAAAGGGGAGATGGAGAGAAACAGTTTAAGAGAGGGTTGGAGGAGAAATGGAGGGATGGAGGGGTGAAGGAAAAGGGAAAAAGAGGAAGGAGTCGGTTGGAGAGATGGTAACACTGAAGAGAGAGAGAGAGGGATGGGAGTGAAGTGTGGGGTGAAAGGAGATGGAGAGAAACAGTTTTTTATGAGAGGGACTGAAAGGAAGGGTGGAGAGAGAGAGGGAGGGGGAATGAAGGTGAAGGAGATGCAGAGAAATGTGTTTTTTAACACGAGGAGTATGAAAGGAGAGAGGGAGAAAGTGTGGAGGGGCTGGTTTGGGGAGATGATAACACTTTTTAAAAGAGAGAGAGAGAGAGAGAGAGAGAGAGAGAGAGAGAGAGAGAGAGGGCAGGTGAAGGAGATAGAGAAATGTTTTTAGGGAGAGAGAGAGAGGGAGGATTTGGGTGGAGAGATAAAGAGAGGGGGAGATGGTAATAATTTTTAATAGAGGGATGGAGAGAAAGATGGAGAGCGAAGGAGGAGATGAAAGGAAACACTAAGTGAGAGAGAAAGAGGGAGAAACAAAGAGGAAGGGGGAGTAGGAAGAAAGTTTAGGAGAGCAACGGAGAGAGAGGGGGATGAGGGAAGGACAGAGGGAGTGAAAGCCTTTAGAAGAGAGAGAGAGAATGACTAGGTGGAAAGGAGAAAAAGAGAGGAGATGATAAAGAGAGGAGGATGGAATGAAGGAGAGAGTGAGAGAAAGCCTTTAGAAAAGAGAGAACGACTGGGTGGAAAGAAGAAAGAGAGGAGAGGTGGATAAAGAGAGAGGGAGCGAGTGAAGTGGAGAAACACTTTTTAAGAGAGTGAAAGAGGGAGAAACTGTTTGAGAGAGGAAGGAAGGGGAGGAAGAAGGGGAGGAGAAAGAAACTTTAGGAAGGTGACGGAGAGAGAGGGGGATGAGGGAAAAGAGAGGGATGGAGGGAGAGGAGGGGGATAGAGGGAAGAGGAAGAGGAAGGAGTTTGGTTGGAGAGATGGTAACACTGTTGACAAGAGAGGAAGAGAGGGATGGGAGTGGAGTGTGGTGTGAAAGGAGATGGAGAGAAACAGTTTTTAAGAGAGGGATGAGAGGGAATGAAGGTGAAGCAGATGGAGAGAAATGTGTTTTTTAACTCAGGGGTATGAAAGGAGAGAGGAAGAAAGTGTGGAGGGGTTGGTTTGGAGGGATGGAGAGAGGGGAGATAACACTTTTTAAAAGAGAGAGAGAGAGAGAGAGAGAGAGAGGTAGAAATAGAGATATAAATGTTTTTTTAGGGAGTTTTTAGGGAGGGAGAAAGAGGGAGGATTTGGGTAGAGAGATAAAGAGAGGGGGAGATAGTAACAATTTTTAATAGAGGGATGGAGAGAAAAATGGAGAGTGAAGGAGAAGATGGAAGGACTAAGTGAGACTAACACTAAGTGAGAGAGAAAGAGGGAGAACCAGAGAGAAAGGGGGAGTAGAAAGAAAGTTTAGGAGAGCAACGGAGAGAGAGGGGGATGAGGGAAGGAGAGAGGGAGTGAACGGTGGAGAGAGGAGAGCGGAGTGAAGGAGAGATGGAGAGAAAGCCTTTAGGAGAGAGAACGACTGGGTGGAAAGAGGAAAAACTGAAGGGAGATGGATAAAGAGAGAGACGAAGAGAGTGAAGTGGAGACAGAGAGAAAGCCGTTAGAAAAGAGAGAGAGAATGACTAGGTGGAAAGGAGAAAAAGAGAGGAGATAGAGGGTGGAAGAGAGTGAAGGGGGGATGGAGTGAAAGCCTTTAGAAGAGAGAGAGAGAATGACTGGGTGGAAAGAAGAAAAAGAGAAGGGAGATGGATAGAGAGAGAAAGAGAGTAAAGTGGAGACGGAGAGAAAACCTTTGAGAGCGAGAGAGAGGAAGAGAGTGAAGGAGAGAGGAAGAGAGAGAACGACGGGGGGGAAAGGAGGAGAAAAAAGAGGAGATGGATAGAGAGAGGAAGAGAATGAAGGACAGACAAAGAGAGAGAATGACTGGGTGGAAAGGAGAACAAGAGAGGAGATGGATAGAGAGTGGAAGAGAGTGAAGGGGAGACGGAGAGAAAGCCTTTAGGAGAGAGAGAGAGAATGACTAGGTGGAAAGGAGAAAAAGAGAGTTGGATAGAGAGAGGAAGAGAGTGAAGGAGAGACGAAGAGAGAGAAGAACGACTGGTGGAAAGGAGAAAAAGAGAGGAGATAGAGAGTGGAAGAGAGTGAGGGGGAGATGGAGAGAAAGCCTTTAGGAGAGAGAGAGAGAGAGAGAATGACTAGGTGGAAAGGAGAAAAAGAGAGTTGGATAGAGAGAGAGGAAGAGAGTGAAGGAGAGACGAAGAGAGAGAACGAATGGGTGGAAAGGAGAAAGAGAGGAGATGATTAAAGAGAGAGAGGAAGGGAGTGAAGGAGAAAAGAAGAGAGAGAATGAATGGGTGGAAAGGAGGAAAAAGAGAGGAGATGGATAAAGAGAGAGGAAGAGAGTGAAGCAGAGACGAAGAGAGAGAACGAATGGGTGGAAAGGAGAAAAAGAGAGGAGATGGATAAAGAGAGAGGAAGAGACTGAAGGAGAGATGAAGAGAGAGAACGAATGGGTGGAAAGGAGAAAGAGAGGAGATGATTAAAGAGAGAGAGGAAGCGAGTGAAGGAGAGACGAAGAGAGAGAACGAATGGGTGGAAAGGAGGAAAAGAGAGGAGATGGATAAAGAGAGAGAGGAAGAGAGTGAAGGAGAGATGAAGAGAGAGAAGAACGAATGGGTGGAAAGGAGGAAAAAGAGAGGAGATGGATAAAGAGAGAGGAAGAGAGTGAAGGAGAGATGAAGAGAGAGAACGGATGGGTGGAAAGGAGAAAAAGAGAGGAGATGGATAAAGAGAGAGAGGAAGCAAGTGAAGGAGAGATGAAGAGAGAGAACGAATGGGTGGAAAGGAGAAAAAGAAAGGAGATGGATAGAGAGAGGAAGAGACTGAAGGAGAGACGAAGAGAGAGAACGAATGGGTGGAAAGGAGAAAAAGAGAGGAGATGGATAAAGAGAGAGAGGAAGTGAGTGAAGGAGAGACGAAGAGAGAGAACGAATGGGTGGAAAGGAGAAAAAGAGAGGAGACGGATAAAGAGAGAGGAAGAGACTGAAGGAGAGACGAAGAGAGAGAACGAATGGGTGGAAAGGAGAAAAAGAGAGGAGATGGATAAAGAGAGAGAGGAAGAGAGTGAAGGGTGGAGACAAACACTTTTTTACGAGATGGAGGGATGGATGGATGAAGGGAGAGAGTGTAAAGAAAGAGATGACGGAAATGAACAGAGGAGCACGTGTGAAAGTGTGAACATTTATAAGAAAATCCGGTTTGAGTCGTGTTTAATAAATGAAGCTGTTTAAACGACACGTTCGGGGAATACAAACACTATTATTATCTACAAGACAAGAGCAGAGCCGTACCATTATGGATGAGGATAAAGGTGCACTGTGGAACTTTCCTGCTGACCTTTTCTGGTTAAACAGATCTGTCTCCATTATGTTATGTAGAATTATGTTTAATAAATGAAGCTATTTAAAGAGTACAGCTATAAGGGGAATAGAAACACACCGCTACATGAGTACATTTTCCACCGTATGGGATAAAACTTCGCCGTTTCCATGGAGATGAAGGGGGTGATCAGACACTGCAGAAAAAAATCTTGGCCAAAATTTAAGATATAAACACTTGAATCTATCAGAAAATGACTTAAAAATAGGGAAAGATCATTTTACTTGACAAGTTATCTTAAAATAAACGACCTCTAGACTTGAATTAATCCGATTCAGGGATAGTAAGTCGAGAATAAATCTGAAAACAAGATGAATATTGTGATAGAAGTTTTAAAATCTTTGCCAGATCAGAGAAATTTGTAAAGGGGACACCTTATTTTTCAAGTAGTTAAATGTTTATTTAAAAACATTTACATTAACGGTACAAACATTTCAGATAAAATCACAAAGGTAAAGTAATAAACATGTTTCAATACCTTTTAATAGTTGTTTTTCTGGAGCGGTAGGTGTGGTGAGTAATGGCCGTCGTCGCCGACAGTTGAAGAACCTGCGTTTGACCCAGTTCGCTGGGTTATTTGAGACGATTTGACCCAGAATGCCGGGTAGAATTAACCTGGGAAACCCCAGGCTGCTTTGCACGTCTTTCAGATCGTTCCGATCTGAAAGACAGCCTGGCAACGAGGCTAAGCGAGGGATCCTGAGCGGGGGAGCCAATCAGAGAGTGGGGAGGCCATACCTGCCTGTCAAAGCCTGGTCCCGTCAGATCTCAGAAGCTCAGCAAGGCAGGGCCTGGTTAGTACTTGGATGGGAGACCACTGGGAATTCCAGGTGCCACAGTGGGGCGCCAGTTGCAAAAAACTGTCGCTGTGTCCTTAGGCAAGACACTTTACCCACATTGCCTAGTATGAAAGTGGTGAGTGTTGGAGGTGGTCGGAGGGGCCGATGGTGCAGATTTGCAGCCTCGCTTCCGTCAGTCTGCCCCGGGGCAGCTGTGGCTACAGAAAGTAGCTTACCACCACCAAGTGTGGAGTGAATGAACAATGAACTGTAAAGCGCTTTGGGTGTAATGAAAGGCGCTATATAAATCCAATGAATTATTATTATTATTATTAAAGACGGTGACGCGTACTACCCGACAAACGGAAGCGGGTCCACCTTCTCTCATATTTATCTTACACAAACGGCAGTAATCGTTCGGTGTTTAATCGTATTTTTGTTTTGCCTTCTGTTTTTGCGGAGATTGGGGAAAATGGCGGCGTTTCCTTCTCTTCTCCCTGGTCGTCGCTCTAACTACGTCATCGAGTACAACTGACATGATTGGCTATGGGCTACGTATACGCCAAATGATAGACATTCATAACGCCCAATAAACGGCCGTTGGCAATCGTAAACCACACCTCCGCAACGAGATATTCAGTAGGTGCTCCCAGACCATATCTCACTTGTGATATATGGTCTGGTGTAAACCAGGCAAGGATAGAATGGAAAATGAGGAAAAATGTCGACCATTATGTTAGATTTGAAGTGACCCAACCTGTTGATCCAACGTTTGGGTTAAAGATCCCATGACATGGTACTTCTTGATGCTTTTATATGGCTCCTTAATGGTTCCCTAATACTGTAAATGAATCCTTCTCCAAAATCAACACTCAGTGCATGAGAAACAGAGATAAGATGAGAAAGAGTAATTTTTCTCTCTCTGAACAGGCCATAATGGGCGTTGTTGTTTGAATGCAAATGAGGAGGACCGAGATGGCCTATAGTAGCGGGTGGGGGCGTGGCCAAACTCTCCGCTCTCAGCTCTCAGCTGTGCGCTCTCTGATCCATTTCCGCGTTTTTGCGCGGAGAAGAGATGAGAAGCGTTCCATTGAAAAATAAACACATTTCCACAGAAAATAAAATTAAACCACTGCTGTTCAAAGGTCCAGAGGCTCAGATAAAGGACTTCCGAGCCTAGAAACACTCGGACGTGCCTCCAGGCAAATAAAAAAACGCATTTCGCATTGCCTAGCGCATTCGCGGTCCAAACTCTCTGGGCGTGATTTACAGAGACGCTCAGTAGAGACACAGACGGGGGTGGAGCTGCATTTTTCGATCTGACGTCAATAAGGTGCCTTGTTGAGAATCGCTCGTTTGAGCTGTGTTTTTTTCTAACGCAGAAAAGGACCGCAAATGCTCAGTTTAGACATTTCACAACTTTTAGCCATGATGGGGGGCCTAAACAGGGTAGGGGAGCTCACATTAACGTTCAAAAACCTAAGAAAGTGAAAATTTCATGCCATGGGACTTTTAAGAAAAACGACCCAACACCCCCAAAAAATAACCCAGTACTTTTAGGGTTATGTGTATACTCTTTTGTTTTGCATTATAAACATCTGTAAAATAGTAAAAGAGTCACGTTAATGTCCTACTGTGGAACATTCTGAGGGAGTAATAAGAGTATTTTCCAGAGTATGAGATAAAACTTCGCTATTTCCATCAAGATGAAGGCAGTTCTTAAATACAGCATCTAGAGATGTAACCTGGGGTCATCAGGTGTTTTGGGTCTTTCAACATCAGACATCCTCGGCCAGGCGACCCAGCCACGGCTGAATTCCTAAAATGGAACTCGGCGCCAAATAACGGCTCGCCTCCATGAGCTTCATTTGGCTGGAGCGCTTAAAAACTCATTGCAGTGAATTATAAGGAATACATTAGAAAACTTGAGTGAGAATAAGATCACAAACTGTTTGAAATCACCTAAAATGTACTTTAAAAAAAAAAAAATCTGGTGTGCATTTATTTGTACATAGAAGGTAAAAAGGAGTCAATTGACCAGTGCAGTTTTACAGAGAGAATGCTGGTGCAGAGTGGTTGCTTTCGATTTCAGTAATAATAATAATAATAATAATAGATGTGTTTTGGAGAACAAGAAGATCTGGAGATCAGACGCCCTCGGCCAGGCGACCCAGCCACAGCTGATCAGGACCTGACTCGTGTTGAAGTAGCACTCGCTCGCTCCCATGGTTCTCCTCTCCGGATCCAGAGCCACCTCGAGGCTTTCTCGGCTGCTTCAGTGGTATCTTTGATGGCTCTGCACCGTGCTGTTCCTGTTATGTGTGAGTGAGTGGCCCACAAATCCTCTGCAGCCAACCTCGATGGGCATGCATTTTGTTTTCCAGCCTTGAGCTCGGCAGTCGATGGTCAGCTGTTCATACTTGGACCTCTTTCTTTCATAGGCCTCTTCCAAGCGGTCCTCCCACGGCACTGTTGGCTCCATGATTACGATGTTCTTGGTGCTTTCTGAGACCACCAAGATGTCTGGCCTCAGTGTGGTGCAGAAAAGCTTGGCAAAATTTAAGATATAAACACTTAAATCTATCAGAAAAAGACTTAAAAGTAGTGAAATTATCCGTCCATGCAGCAAGATAATTTTACTTGACAAGTTACCTTAAAATAAACAACCTCTAGACTAGAATTAATTCAATTCAGAGCTAGTAATTCGAGAATAAATCTGAAAACAAGATGAATAACGTGATATAAGTTTTAAAATCTTGGCCAGATCAGAGAAATTTCCAGTGAATGTAAAGAGGAGGACGTGTTTTTCAAGTAGAGGCTTAGCAGCAAAAGTAGTAACATTAACAATAACTGGTACAAAATGATGCTTAAATACCTTTTAATAGTTGTTTTTCTGGAGCAGTAGGTGTGGTGAGTAATGGCCCCCGTCGCTGACAGTTGAAGAGGCTGTGCTTGACCCAGTTCCCCAGGTTATTTGAAACAATTTGTCCCAGAATTTAAGTAGAATGGAAAAAGTTGGGAAAATGTGGATCATTATGTTAGATTTGAAGTCACCCACCCTGTTGTCCCAGCGTTTGGGTTAAGAAAAACAACCCAAGATCCAAAAAATAGAAAAAATAACCCATCATTTTTTAGGGTTATGTGTTCACTCTTTTATTTTGCATTATAAACGTCTGTAAAATAGTAAATAAGTCACGTTAATGTCATACTGTGGATCATTCCAAGTAAAAGCTTTCTTTTTGAGGAAGTAAATTAACAATAGCTACAAAATCTCCTGGGAAATGTGCAGAAAGGTTACGGAGTGCACTTTTAGCATCATTGCCTAAAAACCCCAAAACATAACTTTATTTTTCTTTTTAAAGTTAATAAACATGTAATAAACAGCATCTCTCGTGTGATTTTGTCCTGTTTAACATTTCATTACTGTAATAGTCTCTACTTTTAGCTTCCTAAAAATGACCATTAGCTTCCTAAAAACGACCATTAGCTTCCTAAAAATGACCACTAAAGCTATGCCGACACCAGAAAAGTTACACAGTGCAGCTTTATCTTTATAGCAACACTAAAAAAACAAATATTACTTTTTTCTTTGGCCTGGACTCACTTGTGTCTGAACTGTAATATTCTCTACTTTTAGTTTTCTAAAAATGACCATTAGCTTCCTAAAAATGACCATTAAAGCTATGCAGGCACCAGAAAAATTACCCTTTATAGCAACACTCCAAAAACCAAATACAGTGGTACCTCACCTTACGAAATTAATTCGTTCCAGAAGTGGTTTCGTAACGTGAATTTTTCGTAAGTTGAGTAGCTATTTCAATGGAAAAAGCCTGATTCGTTCCAATGTTTTTTTGTTATAGTGTAACTTTTTTTTATAGTGTAACATTTGTGTTCTGCGTCCTGATTGGAATAAAGCAGGTCTAGACCAGAACTAAACCAGGTCTAAACCTGGACTGGACCTGGACTAAACCAGGATTATCCCGGGACATGGCAGTGCCGTTGGAGGAGCGCGTTGCTTGTGTCTCCGCGCTCCTTGCGCGTTCCGCGCTAGAGCTAAGAGGCCGAGAAAGACGCTCTTTCAGCGGGAATAAGAGCGGGGCGGGCTCTGCTTCTATGTGACTTCCAGGTCTAGACCAGAACTAAACCAGGTCTAGACCAGGTCTAAACCAGGACCGGATCAGGTCCAGACCCGGACCAAACTGGGTCTCCACTCCTCCTGCAAGCAGTGCGCCCAGGTCTGCAAAATATAGCTTTCCCAACAGCCCGCGCGTGCTCTGCCCGGAGGGGGAGGCACGGCCGGGGCGCCGCGGCTCCATCCCGCGCCGTGTCGACGTCGCTTTTTGATCCTTCGATGTCGGCTCTTCATATCATTGTGAAACAGAATTCACCAAGCGTTGGATTGTTCACTCACTAATAGGGAACGTGAGCTGGGTTTAGACCGTCGTGAGACAGGTGGGTTTTACCTACTGATGATGTGTTGTTGATAGTAATCCTGTGTCTCCGCTCCCATCGCATGTTCGGCGCTATATTGAGCCGTGCCCCCCCCACACACACACACACACTTCACTATCAACACATTCCATTGAAAATCTATGAAAGTTCGAGTGTTCAAACGAGAGAGAAATGCGAGAAAAGCCCAACTCCAGTCTGAGAAAAGCGTAGAATGTGTGTGGTGAGGCATTTACAGCCCTAAAACATGTAGAACAATTGCAAAATACAAAGTTGTCCTACCTCGTGGACCTCTCCCACCGCGGGCCACCTCTGGAACCTAACCCCGTGTGTGTTGATAAAGTGTATTTACATTTCGGGGCGTGCATCTGAGCGCGCATTAATTGAATTTTTGAGATTTCGCGTTTCGTAACTTGAATTTTCTTTCATATCTAGAGACCAAAATTTGACGTGAAGGCGTTTCGTAACTTGGATTTTTCATATGTAGGGTCTTTCGTAAGGTGAAGTACCACTGTACTATGTTTTTCTTTGGCCTGGACTCACTTACTTGTGGCTGAACTGTAATATTCTCTACTTTTAGCTTCCTAAAAATGACCATTAGCTTCCTAAAAATGACCATTAGGGCTATGCAGGCACCAGAAAAATTACGCAGTGCAGCTTTAAATGTGCTATATTACGCAAATTTGACTTTTGTGAGCTTTAAGCCATGTAGTTTTCAAGTTAACGGCTAAATTTGACTTTTAATTCAGTAGAAATTGGTAATTCCGAGGCTGAAATCGTCCAAATGATTCCAGTGAAGGTGTGTGGAGTTTAAAAACACAGTGGAGCACTTCCTGTATCACCACATGACATCGTAAGGATTTGTGTGAATGAAACAAAACACAACTCAAGGTGTGTTTTTGATTAGGAAACATCAGAAAATGTTGTAATTTGGGTCCTTTAACTTTGCAGTAACATTGTAAAAACATAACCCCAAATTTAACTTTTTTTTTTTTAATTTTCCTTTTTCGTTTTTTAAAATCCCTCATACATTCTTGATGCCACTTCCTGTATCCTGGAGCAGCTGGTGGACCCTCGTGGCAGCTGCAGACATGACGCCCACTCACTCACGCGACAGCCTCCTTGACCCCTGCTCCCCCCGAAACTGGGAATTGTCATTTTCCGAAGTGAAAAATCTGGATCCTTTCTCCTGATAAAACGAGCGTGAGGGTCCGGGGCACAGGAGCCGTTTGCCCTCCTTTTGTCTCTGCTAATAATTAACGAGCCAAAGATGCGATTCTGGTTTCATATTTTACGCTGAAGTTTTATCACTGATATTCAACATCATCGCTCTGGCGGACTCCGGGCTCCCAAGGGCCCGAACGCCTTTTCTTTAACCTCCTTCTCCGTCTATGGAACTGGATAATTAACTGGAACGAGCCGCTCATTAAATCATGGAGAAAATTGGCAAAAGCTGCTGGTCTGGAGTTTAGAGGCAACAAGGGGAAAATGTGGATAACATAAGACAAACTCCGCCCACAACCGGAGATTAAATAGCGCTGCAAAACTGGAGGACTAAAGGGGAGAGTGATGAGGGAGGAGGAGGGATCTGGAGGACTAAAAGGGGAAGAAGGAGGGCAGGGTCTGGAGGACTAAAGGGGAGAGTGAAGGGGGAGGACGAGGGAAGTGATCTGGAGGACTAAAAGACAGTGAAGGAGGAGGAAGAGGGGCAGGGTCTGGAGGACTAAAGGAGAGAGTGAGAGGGGAAGGAGGAGGAATCTGGAGGACTAAAGGGGAGAGTGATGATGGAGGAGGAAGAGAGGCGGGGTTTGGAGGACTAAAGGGGAGAGTGAGAGGGGAAGGAGGAGGAATCTGGAGGACTAAGTCTACGTTTACACATCGCCAGGTATGTTGAGAAACGAATATTTGTCTACCTCCGTTTTCCAAAATGAGGCCCCGTTTATACGTACACTGTTATTTTTAAAAACTGAGACATTTCCCTTCATTTGTACCCATCTTTTACACGCAAATGGCAAATTCGCCTCTGAAAACGAAGAACGCTCTGCAAGCCACTCAGAATTGCACTTTTGGCGCGTTAGCTGCCTAAAACTCCGTTTTCTTCAGTTTACATGCAAACGCGAGTTTTCCAAAATCTCCACTTTTGCCGAAGTTTTTAGAAGAATAGTTTTCAGAGGAAAAATCTCAGTTTGTGCGTAAACGTTTGTGCCTTTTGTAAGGCACAAACGAAGGGAAAAGTCTCCATTTTTACAGATACCAGGGTATGTGTAAACAGGCCCTAAAGGGGAGAGTAAAGGGGGAAGAGAAGGGGCGGGGTCTAGAGGACTAAAGGGGAGAGAGGAGAAGGAGGGATATGGAGGACTAAAGGGGAACGTAATGGGAAGGAGGAGGGGTGGGGTCTGGAGAAGTAAAGGTGAGATTGAGCAGAGAGGAGGCAGAGCAGGGTCTGAAGAACTAAAGGGGAAAGTGAGGGATGAGGGGGGTCTGGAGAACTAAAGGGGAAAGTGAGGGATGAGGGGGGTCTGGAGGACTAAAGGGGAGAGTGAAGGGGGAGGAGGAGGAATCTGAAGGACTAAGGCTACGTTTATACGGCGACGATCAAAACAGAAGACGCAAAAGTGGCGTCTCATCTTCAATTTTTTATCCGCGTTTAGACGAGCGTTCAACAGGAAATGTTTGTTTATACGAAGACGCAAAAGTGGGCGAATTCGATTGAATATGCATGCCAGGCCGCTAATATAATGTCAGAGCTACCTTTTTCAGGACACCGACAGGGGCTCTCATCACGGTTGTTTCGCCCTCGATGTCGGGTCGGAGCTCTTCGCTTAATGCAACAAGAGTTTGTTTAGTCATTCTGAAGTTTTCCACCCAAGCACTGTCATCAACTAATCCATTCTCTAATTGTCCCACCACTGACTGGTTCTGCCCGGTCTTGTCCAAACTCGCCTCTGTCGCCTGCAACGTATTGTTATTGTTTTTACCGGCTTGGCGCATCCAGTGTGACGTCAGGTGTATGCGGCGTGAACATGTTTTGTTCCGTTTAGACGGAGACACGACCCGGGCCGTCTTCAGAACTCCACACTCTGGAAGGAGTCTTCAGATTTTTGCGGTTTCAGAGCCCGATGGCGCAGTTGCCGTGTAAACGAAAGACACTTCCGATAGAATATTTTGTTGTTTTCAATCGCAATCGTCCTCGTCTAAACGGCCCCTAAGAACTTTTTGAGGTGACCGTAGAAGCTTGTCAGAGATGTTGGTCATCAAAAAAAATTGTTTTTGTGAGGTTGTTAACTTCACATGGATTCAACACTACAGTCATACCTCACCTTACGAAATTAATTCGTTCCAGAAGTGGTTTCGTAATGTGATTTTTTCGTAAGTAGAGTTGCAATGGGGGAATTCAGGCGGCTGCGAAGCCGAGCGCGCATCCGAGCGCTCATTATTTGAATTTTTGAGATTTCGCGTTTCGTAACTTGGATTATTCGTTAGTTGGGTGTTTCGTAAGGTGAGGTATGACTGTATTACAGTCCATTACAGAGGACATGTTACAACATTATGAATAAAAATAAAATTAACAAAATGTAAATGCTTATGTGTTAATTTACCTCCAAACAGAAAATTTAAATAATAATAATTTTGATACACTTTTTTTCTTCAGGTCCCAGGAGGATA
Source organism: Paratrypauchen microcephalus (assembly GCA_036785185.1). NCBI lineage: Eukaryota > Metazoa > Chordata > Actinopteri > Gobiiformes > Gobiidae > Paratrypauchen > Paratrypauchen microcephalus. The sequence goes on along the minus strand of JAVJIX010000240.1, from coordinate 1,049,277 downwards.
GAGGGACAGAGGGTAAAAATTACCCGGCAAAAGTGACGGTGTTACTTTTCATAGCAAAAGTGTTCTAGGGTTCATATTGAGGGAAAAATCATAATTAATGCTGTAAAAATACCTTCCTCATCTCTTTCTGTCTCTTCCTTCTCTCTCTCCTTACCTTCTCCACATCTCCATCTCTTTTTGCATCCCTTTCTCTCCCTCTATCTCCATCCCTCCCTCTCTCTCTCTCGGTATTTTCTGTATTTATACTATGTGCTCTTTTCAAATGTGTCCGGGGGAAGTGTACTCCCTGATTTAGTTCTGCTCGGAGACTAAATGTGTGGCTGTGGTCTGCTGGGATCAAACATTTGGAGGAGAGACCTTTTATGAGTCCGTCAGGGGAGACAGAGAAAGGAGGAGGCATCGGAAAAGCCACAGAATCAGGTTACTCTGCAGCTTTCTCCAGGAAAACTTCTGCCGATTGGACTAAAGTCTGCAAATGATCGTCTTTTTGCACTGTGGTGGGTGTGTGCAGGTTTAAACAGGAGCAGCTGCAAATATCGTGTGAGAATACAGTAAAACTTGTCTATGAAGATGGTTCGAAGTTCAACGATCTTCAAGACGAGGTATTAGACTACGTTCACACTGCAGGGCTTAAGGCTCAATTCCGATTTTTTTTGTGAAATCCGATTTTTTTGCGAGGTTGTTCACATTTCCAATTAAATACGACTTGTATGTGATCTCCAGTGTGAACTTTAAACATCCCAAAAGTGTCTCGCATGCGCCTTGGAGGACACGATGACGTCACACGCAGCGAGTGTGCTCAGTGTTTACGGAAGTAAACATGGACGGTTTTATTAAAGTTGCCGTCCTACTGGAGCCAGCACATGTGGCCATACCTGCCTGTCAAAACCTGATCTCGTCTCAGAAGCTAAGCAAGGCAGGGCCTGGTTAGTACTTGGATGGGACCACAGGGAATTCCAGGTGCCACAGTGGTTGTGTCCTTAGGCAAGACACTTCACCCACATTGCCTAGTATGAAAGTGGTGTGTGCGTGAGTGTTGGAGGTGGTCGGAGGGGCCGATGGGGCAGATTGGCAGCTGTAGACTGGAATCAGGAGACTTTTGCTGAAGTTTTAAAGGGATAGTGCGTTTTTTTTTAAATGTTAATCTGTATGGGTTTCCTTCTAAAAGTTACATGTGTTGACAGCGGTTTACCTCTGACAGTCTCAGCTGATCCCGGTTCAGCTCGCTTTCTGGAGCCCACGTAAGTAGGTCCGGCAACTTTCCTGAAACATTAAATAAAGCTTGTTTTTCTTCTCAAAACAAAACATTTGTTAGAAAAGTGATATATTTGCGTCCGAAACAGTTGTCCACAAAACATCCAGCAGCGTATTTCGCATCCGTGTATTGTCTCTCTCCACTACGTATCACTACGCCCATGTTAACTCTATCAGCCTGTTCACCTTCAGCGGATGGATACGCCGAAGTTTACGGCGTAGCCTTAGACTCCCTTTTAATTTCTTATATATATATATTTCTTATATTTCTTATATATATATATATATATATATAATATATATAAATAAATATTATATATATATATATATATATATATATATATATTATCATATATTATCATATATATATTATATATATATATATATATATATATATATATATATATATATATATATATATATATATAATATTTATTTATTTATTTATTTGAGTATTTATTAAATTTTTTTTTTTTTTTTACATTTTTAGATTTTTTTAAAAAGATTATTTTTTTTCTAGCCACAAACTAGAGTCTCAAAACAATTAAAAGATCGACTGGTTAACTCGATGTCCACTATAAAGGACACAAATGAACGGGCGGGTCTCAGGAGGCTTCTGTCCACCGAAACGCTGAAAATATCTGCCGTGTTGGAGTTCGCCTTAAGTGTCGTAGCCGTGACTACAACATGGGACTTACTTTCCACGGCAGAGTTCTTGTTAATATTCTTTCATGTCCTCGCACCTCCTGCAGCTCACAGCGGAGATCTGAGGCCACGGAGCTCTGACGTGTTGCGGTTTCTTTAAATGAGCGATGGCGATGGTCGGACAAAAGTGCAACTAACCTTTGCAAAGGTCAACGCAGGAAAATGAGAAGGTGTGACAGCGTCTTAATGGGAGTTTCTATATGCAGCACGGAGCTAACGTCGTACTGCCGCCGTCGGACTGTGGGAGTGATGTGCGCTCAGCTAATTGGGCTACGTTAACCTAATTTAACCCTTTTTTTAAAAATGTTTTTCTGTTGTGGTAAGAAAAAAAGTTTTAAAACATAAAAAATAAACAGAAATAAATAAACAGAACTTGGATTTGATTTTGGAAACAACTTAAAAAGTGTAGCATTTTAATGGAAATGATGTGCGCTAAGCTAATTTAACGCATTTTTAAAACGTTTTGCTGTTGTGGTAAGAAAAAAAAAAAAAAACATTAAAAATAAATAAAAATAAATAAACAGAACTTGGATTTGATTTTGGAAACAACTTTTGAAAGTGTTAAATATTAATGGAAATGATGTGCGCTAAGCTAATTGGCCTACTTTAACCTAATACAGTGGTACCTCACCTTACGAAAGACCCAACAAACGAAAATTTCAACTTACGAAACGCCTTCACGTTAAATTTTGGTCTCTAGATACGAAAGAAAATTCAAGTTACGAAACGCGAAATCTCAAAAATTCAAATAATGCGCGCTCAGCCACACACATTATACGCTTTTCTCAGACTGAATTTAAACTTTTCTCACATTTGTCTCTCGTTTAAACAATCAAACTTTCATAGATTTTCAACAAAATTATTAATAGTGAAGTGTGGGGGGAAGGAGGAGGGGGGAGAAGACTGCGCTCTGACACGTGTGATAGCGCCGCATGACCCGGCGCAGGGCTGCCAGCAGGTCTAGGCCTGGACTAGACCAGGACTGGACCAGGACTAAACCAGGGCTAAACCAGGGCTAGACCAGGTGGATTAAAGCGCCGAGCTATTTCCTGGTTTCGTTTCGAGTCACGGCTGAGGCGAGCAGCGAGGGGGACCGCACGCAGTCTGAGGGCATGAACGAACGCATGCAAGAGCCGCGGTGGTCTAGACCTGGTCTAGAGGAGGTCTAGAGGAGGCACGGTTTGAGCACGGGTCTCGTTCATGCGCTCAGACTGCGTGCGGTCCCCCTCGCTGCTCGCCTCAGCGAGCAGCGAGAAACAAAAATAAATAGAACTTGGATTTGATTTTGGAAATAACTTTTAAAAGTGTTAAATTTTAATGAAAATGATGTGCGCTCAGCTAATTTAACACATTTTTTAAATGTTTTGCTGTTGCGGTAAGAAAAAAAATAATAATTAAAACCTAAAAAATAAATAAACAGAACTTGGATTTGATTTAGGAAACTTTTAAAGGTGTTAAATATTAATGGAAATGAAGTGCGCTAAACTAATTGGCCTACTTTAACCTAATTTAACAAATTTTTAAAATGTTTTGCTGTTGCGGTAAGAAAAAAAGTGTTAAAACATAAAAAATAAACAAAAATAAATCAACAGAACTTGGATTTGATTTTGGAAACAACTTTTAAAAGGAAAAATGCTGAACTGAACTGAACTAATTGGACTGCCGTTTGAGTCAACCTATTTTAGCTAATTTTGCAAACTTGTACTCTTGTAGAAAAATAAATAAAATAAATGAAAATAGATTAACAAATATAAAATAAAGGCTGAAGCTGTACTTGATTGTGGGAACAAGTTTAAAACTTTAAATCTGACTCATGAACCAAATTACATTTTTGTAAGGTCGACGTTTGCAAACATTTATGTATTTGTTTTATTTGTTTTATTTCTGTCTTTATTTTTTTCAGTTGGGTAAGGTGGTCTTGGTAGATTTTAGTTTTTCGTAATAGGGAAGTGCAACTAACGCTATTTTAATCACAAGATCCGTTTGGGCCTGTTGAGCAGCTTGTGTCTTGGAGCTCAGACTTTGGAAGAAGAAAGACAATTATTTATGTATTAAAAAGTACTGATTAAAAGTCAGAAATGAATACTGAAAACCACCGAATTTGCTTTTAATAATAAGACAAGCGTTACAATAATACGTGTATTGTGTTGTTTATAATCTAACTGTGTGTATTTTGTTATACACGTACAGTACATACATACATCCCGAGGTTTTAAGAGACTTTTGCATTGGCGTTAATGAGGCGAGGACTGAAAGGGAAAACTGTGTTTGAAATGTTAATTACTTTTAGAAGTCAAATTATGGTGAAATCACATGGGACGCAGAAGCACAGGAGTCACTCAAGGCATTAAAGGGGCAAAAGAACTTTAGGATGTTTTTCATTTACAAACCAATGAATAAAGTAAAAACAACCCTATAAAGTAACAGTCTTCATGCGTGAAAAGTCCCTCAGTCCAGGTAGAATCCATGATAAAAGGAGAAGTTCAATTTGACAAGAAACCATTCTCAGTCCACCACTGCACAATTTTAGACAAGTACAACTTACTCAATTTTAATAATTTTGTTCATTTTAAATACGGTTGTTTTATATATAAAGTTTTACATGGACTTGCTCCTCCTCCGCTGCAGGATTTTATTAAAACAAAGACTGTCAGTAGGATGGGAACTAGGGCCACGGCCCAGGGGAACTATGAGGTCCACACAGACGCACTTCATTTGGACAAACTGTGCTCTCAGTCAGAGGCACTAAGTTCTGGAACACACTCCCATCATCAATAAGAGACTCCAACACTGGCCACTTTTAAATCATACTTGAAACAGTGGCTAAAGGAAAACCAGACTTGTGGACATTTTTAATGTTTTAATGTTTAATGTTTTAATGTTTAATGTTTTCATGTTTTAATGTTGGTGTTATTGTCAATTGTCATTGTTTTATTGTTTTTGCTGTGGTGTCACCTGCCCAGGGACTACAGATGGAAATTAGCATTCTTGCTATAATCTGGCATATTTACACTGCAATGCTGCAAATGTTCATTAATATGCACTGTCCCTATTAAATAAAGAATAAAAAAAATAAATACAATTTGTCAACTGGACAAAGTTTTGTTTGGTTGAAAACGTTTCGCCGCTCATCCGAGAGGCTTCTTCAGCTCAGAGCTGACGAAGCCTCTCGGATCATTTGTGTAACAGGTTTTCATGAGGCAGAGTGAGACATTCAATCAAGGTTAACTGTTTTATAAAAATATGAAAAACAGAAGAGAAGATAAACCTTTGCTCTGCCCATTCTTTTGGAAAACTGTTTGATGATGTCAAGTCCAGGGATCATGTGGTTCTGTTTTCTTCTTCTTCTCGTGGCCATACCTGCCTGTCAAAGCCTGATCCCGTCAGATCTCAGAAGCTAAGCAAGGCAGGGCCTGGTTAGTACTTGGATGGGAGACCGCTGGGAATTCCAGGTGCCACAGTGGGGTGCCAGTTGCAAAAAACTGTCGCTGTGTCCTTAGGCAAGACACTTTACCCACATTTGCCTAGTATGAAAGTGGCGTGTGCATGAGTGTTGGAGGTGGTCGGAGGGGCCGATGGCGCAGATTGGCAGCCTCGCTTCCGTCAGTCTGCCCCAGGGCAGCTGTGGCTACAGAAAGTAGCTTACCACCACCAAGTGTGGAGTGAATGAACAATGAACTGTAAAGCGCTTTGAGTGTCATGAAAGGTGCTATATAAATCCAATGAATTATTATTATTATTATTATTACCAGGCTAAAAATGTTCTGGTAACAGGGTTGGTGCATGTTGTGGGACACATGTTCCATGAATAATAATTATTATTTGAAATATTATGTCTATTAAAACAAATGTTCCACAGTTACAAGAGATGAAACAAATTATACAAAAAACTAGAAATTTCAATTCAATTTTAACTGGTTTATTTGAGATTCAATTTGGTCCAAGAGGAAAATGGCATTTTGGGGGGTACTCCAGACTTATTTGGTATTTTAAAAACTATTTTTAAGCATTCTTTTCTCTTAGTTTTTTTAGATTTGGTCTCAGGACAAGTAAATTCACTCAGAAACTGTATGTTTTAGTATTTTGTATGTGGATTATTTAATATTTGATGGGTGGGACGTAAAATGTCCTCCAATTCTGGAATGACCCTTAGGCTGGACTTGAACCAGCAACCCCTTGGTTCATGGATAACTGCGCTAATCTATGGCCACGTCTCATTTCTCTTGCCTTGACTCCTCTCCTCGATTCTGCAGGAAGTGGATGAGGAAGTCCCGCCAACAGAGGAGACACAGAGTGAAGAGAGAGGATCTAAACTCCTCACTGAGGCCGATAAAGTTTGATTCTTTTCTCTGCCGTCTGCTCCTGAAGCCTCCCTCAGGTTTACTCCTTCCTTCCGTCGTTTTCTTCGGGACACCGCTTAATATGACACATTTGATTGACGGCTGAAAAACGGAGGATCGATGAGAGGAATCGAGGAGAAGGAAGCGAGGAAAGAGAAATGAGATGCGGCCCGTGTCACTCCCATCATCCGACGAAAACCCTTCCTGAAAAAAAATCCACGTTTTGTTTCACCATATGTTAGCTAAATGGTCCATCTTTGTGCACATTGGACTCTCACCTCTCTGGCACGCGTTTAGCTCGCCACGCTAATTATTCTGTTGACTAATTATCCGTGTCGCTCGAATCCTCTTCAGTATTTGTGCAGAAAATCGCTCACAGGTGTTTGGTGTGGCAGCGACGCGAACGCTATCGATGCCTGCGTAATGATTAGTGGTTTCAGTTGGCGGCGGGTGTTGTTTCCGCGGCGACAGAGCAGACATTTTCACAGCGGACGAGCTTTTGGAGTCTCCCAGAGCGACAGGGGAAGGGGACCACCTGCCGAACCTGCTCGAGCGCTCAGCTATGCCCCTGTCACTACAATTAATAATTTAGGCTGGCATTTGCAACGCCGTGAACTGCTACAAAGTCAACTTTTTTTTGTTTTTTGGGTTTGGTTTGCCCTCTATTCAAAGTCCTGTACAAGTAAAATATAAAGGAATAGATAAGGGATGTTGTCATTCTAATTTGAGTTATTTCTTGTAACTTAAAGGGCTCATGTTGCACTATTTTCTGATCTATGTTATGTTTCCTCGTCACAAACAGACCTGGAGTAGTTTTTGTTTCATTCACACGTTTAAAGGTCCCATGGCATGAAATTTTCTGAGGTTTTTGAACGTTAATGTGAGCTTCCCTACCCTGTTTAGGCCCCCCCCCCTTCCCCCCATGGCTAAAAGTTGTGAAATGTCTAAATTGAGCATTTGCGATCCTTTTCTGCTCAAACGGGCGATTCTGAACAAGGCAACTATGTGACGTCACATCGAAAAATGCAGCTCCATCCCCTGTCTGGATGTCTACCCACCGTCTCTGTAAATCACGCCCAGAGAGTTTTGACCGCGAAGGAGCTACGCAATGCGAAATGCGTTTTTTTATTTGCCTGGAGGCACGAACAAGTGTTTCTAGGCTCGGAAGTCCTTTATCTGAGCCTCTGGACCTCTGAAACAGCAGTGGTTTAATTTTATTTTCTGTGAAAATGTGTTTTTTTCATTGAAATGCCTCTCCTTTCTGGAGGCAGCGCACAGTAACAAGGAACCAGCGGGGCATTTGGCCCCCCACCCGCTCCTCTAACCTATCTGTGTCCTTCTCATTTGCATTCAAGCAACAAGGCCCAGAACGAGTTGTTCAGAGAGATATTTTCTGACTCTGACTGTGTACATGTGTCTTTCTCATGCACTGAGTGTTGATTTTGAAGAAGGATTCATTTACAGTATTAGGGAACCATTAAGGCGCCATATAAAAGCATCAAGAAGTTAGCCTGGGAATTCCCAGGCCGCTTCCGTTCGTTTCGAACTGGAAGGCGGCCTGGAAACACGTCCAAGCGAGAGTCCCAGATTTAGGGCCCCAATCAGAGAGCGGGGGAGGGGTGGCAAGACGGTGACGCGTACTACATGACAAACGGAAGCTTGTAGTTTGAACTGACAACTGACATGATTGGCTATGGACTTACGTATACGCTCAATGATAGACATTCATAACGCCCAATAAACGTCCGTTGGCAATCGCTAACCACACCTCCGCTACGGGATTTTTCGAAGCGAGTTTCCAGACCCATATCTCACTTGTGATATGGTCAGGTGTTAACCAGACTATCAAGAAGTACCATGTCATGGGACCTTTAAGACAAAAACAAAAAACAAAAAACTGCATATTTAAGCTGAGTTCTCTGTTTTTAAACTTATTAGGATGATTTCAGACCTGGAATTGTCAATCTCCACTGAACTAAAAGTAAAAGGGTTCACTTGAAAACTTCCGTTTCATGACATCACGAGGTGGAACAGAGCGTTTGGAGCTTCGGAGATGTAGACAGACGAATAATGCAGCGTTGTGTGCGTGTGTGTGAATGAAACAAAACACAGCTCCGGGTCTACACATAACTAGGTCAGTCGGGCACTTGGCTGTCGGCCTAAATCTTGCAGTTCTGGGCGGATCGTCCACGTGGGGATGTTGTACCTCATTATAAAGCTTAGACTCTCTATATTGCATCTATTAAATCATATTTACAGACAGAAAATGTCCTAATATGTGGCGCAGCATCAGTATTTATCAGAGGAGTCGTTTGTGTGTGTGTTTAACGCTGTCCCTGAATGCACCCCAAAGTCAGGTCACATGACTCACATGCTCTCGTTTACACCAGTGCAGCCCTGAGGCTTTTTTTTTTAAACGCTCCTGTGTCTGATCCACGATTCTGACCATAAGTAAAAGATAAGATGAGACTTTATTGATCTCACACAGGAGAAATTTACTTGCCACAGTAGCTCCAGGACAGTTTGAATAAGAAAGAAAAGCGCATGCAGGCAATGATGGAATAAAGTAAGTAATAATATAAATAAGTAGTAATAATACAAACATTAACAAAGAGAGTATGGAAAAAGGATATTGCACGTTTGGACTATACAGTGGAGTTATACAGTCTGATGGCGGTGGGGATGAAGGATCTGTGGTAGCGCTCCTTCTTGCACTGGGGGTGCCTCAGTCGGCTGCTGAAGGAGCTGCTCAGCTCCTCTACAGTCCGGTGCAGAGGGTGAGAGGTGTCGTCCATGATGGACGTAAATTTGGCCAGTACCCTCCTCTCAGCCACCTCCTCTACAGAGTCCAGAGGACAGCCCAGGACAGAGCTGGCCCTCCTGACCAGCTTATTGAGTCTCTTCCTGTCCCGTTCTGTGCTGCTCGGGGCCCAGCAGACGACAGCGTAGAGGAGAGCAGAGGCCACCACAGAGTCATAAAAAGTCTTGAGCAGAGGCCTGCACACTCCAAAGGACCTCAGTCTCCTCAGGAGGTGGAGGCAACTTTGGCCCTTCTTGTACAGGGCGTCGGTGTTGTGGGACCAGTCCAGTTTATTGTTGAGGTGAACACCCAGGTACTTGAAACTGTCCACAGTCTCTATGTCCTGCCCCTGGATGTTCACCGGTGAGTGAGGTAGTGATCTCCTCCTGAAGTCCATCACCAGCTCCTTTGTCTTACTGGTGTTCAGGCTCAGGTGGTTGTGCCCACACCAGTCCACAAAGTCACTGATGACCGAGCGGTACTCCAGCTTGTTCCCCTCCCACAATGGGAAGCCCACAATGGCCGAGTCGTCAGAGAAAAGTTCACTTCAGCGCAGTTTAGGACAGCAACAAAACTACTGCATGTTTTTATTAAAGTGTGAGTGCAGAGAACAGTGGACTGTCCCACAGACAGAGGACACACACAGCTGCTGACAACATGCTGGATTTTTTTTATTTTCAGGGACGATTAAAGGACACTTGTTAGTGAATCCTTGTGATCTGAGCGGTGACTGTGTGAGTGGTGAGTGCTGCACATGTGTTGCTGTGAGCTCCCACACAAAACCAGCCTGTTTTCTTACACTGACCGAGTGTAAAGTGAGTAAAGTCCCTGTACACGTTATTGGACCTGCTTGGACATGAGCTGTGTATGGAGGTGTGAATGATCCACATTTACACATATGATTAATTACATCAGCACACATTTACAATAACCTCAAAAGGCTAATAGCAGCAGTTTATTTACTTTGTTTACAGGCAAGAATGTCAAGCAAAAATGACATTAGGCCGACCTACTGTCTTTAAATATGACATAAAGAGGCAAAATAACAGTAAATGTTGCCTAACCAAACCCAACATAAAATCGAAGAGAATCAAACCTAAATTTTAAAATCAGTTGAACATTTACTGTGAATTTTTGCACTAAATACATTCACTATTTCACTAAATATATTTGCTATCTGCAGCTCCAAACCTGTTATATCGGTATCATATCGGATCCAAAAAATCTATATAGGTCGGGCCCGAATTATAATAATAATTAACGCTCACAAGAGAGAATTTTGCTTAAAGCCCCAGTGTGTAGGATTCGTGGTGCATAGGTGGATGGTGCTATTGCACTTTCTGTTTTAGCTACGGCAGACCTCGAGGGTCACCCGGGCACCGCTACTGTATAAATAAAACGCGGTTCCGTTTTTTTTTGTTTTTTTTTCCTCATGAAAACACACATTCCCGATCATGTACCATGACACTCTACACATCACATGAAACCTTACAGTCTCCTCTTTTTGACTATGCAATTCATTTCATTTCAAAACAATCACTCCCCGAGCACATGGGGCTTTTATACGGAAAAGCACAAAACGAGGTTTGTTACTTAACTTACCTTAGAATGCTTTGCACAGGTCAAACTCTGTATTTCACCATAAACTTGCTCTCAATTTGTCCGTAAGGATCCAGCGAATAAAACCCAGTAAAACAATTTAGTCCAAAACACGTGTTAGATCCATTACGACGTGTGATCCGGCAGCATGCTTGTGTTGTTTACCCAAAACCACAAGCCTTGCCGAAGGCGAAGGCGGAGCCCAAATGTCCTTCTGCGGCTCTCGTATTCAAAATGGCTGCCTCTGCATGGGGAAGATCCCCCTTTTATGTGACTATATCTAAGTCCAACAGAATACTTTGATTTCATGATGGAAGTGAAAAGGCTTGGAAAACAATGTGTTTTTGAATGGGTATCTTCAATTTCAGTAATTAAGGGGTAAAAATCTTACACACTGTCCCTTTAATATAGGATGCTATATATCTTTTCTGGTGGAGGATCTGTCATCTGATTATCTCGATGGAAATATCTACAATGTTCCACAGTATGGAATTAAAGTAATTAAGTTACAGGTCAGATCTGTGTAGAGGTGACCACATTGACGGTAAGAATAAGAATACTAAGGTAATTTCTAGGTAATTTGTGGGCAAAAAAACATGAAATGATTTCAGGAGAATAAACCACATCTCAATAGAATAGAAATAGATCAGTAGCAGTGATCGGTTCGCTGCCAAATATCGTGAGAATCCATCGTTTTGTGCGAGGTTAAAGCATTAAACTTGTATTTCTTTGTCTGGAATGTTCCACAGTATGGCATTAAACCGTTCTATCTTCATGGAGACCAAACCAGACTAAGTTACAGGTCAGATCTATGGAGAGGCGACCCCACTCACAGTCAGAATGTCTGTTTTTCTGACTATTTTCGTGCAATAAAACCACCTGTAATTGAATAAATGTAAAGTAGAGATGTTTAATGTCACACTGTGGAACTAGGGATGCACGATATATCGGCATTAACATCGGTATCGGCTGATATCGTAAAAATGTAACATATCGGTATCGGCCCAGTATCGGTGTAAAAGTGGGCCGATATTAACGACCGATATTTGACAGTACAGTAATCCCTCAAATTAACGTTTTCTCACATTTGTCTCTCGTTTAAACACTCAAACTTTCGTAGATTTTCAACCAAATGTATTAATAGTGAAGCGTGGGATGGGGTGGGGTGGGGGGGGCAGAGAAGTGTGAAGAAGTGCGCTCATCATGCTCAAAATCCGTGATACCGCAGCATGACCACGCGTCCCACCCGGGGCTGCGAGCACGAGACCCGTGCCCGAACCTCACATCAAACCTCGACATGAACGAACGCAAGAGCCACACAAAACCAGGCAAAGAGCCGCATGCCGTGGTTTAATCCTGGTTTAGACCTGGTCTAGACCTGGTTTAGTCCAGGTTTAGTCCAGGTCCTGGTCCAGTCCAGGTTTAGACCTTGTTTAGACCTGTTCTAGACCTGGTTTACTCCTGGTTTACTCCAGGTCCTGGTCCAGTCCAGGTTTAGACCTTGTTTAGACCTGGTCTAGACCTGGTTTACTCCTGGTTTACTCCAGGTCCTGGTCCAGTCCAGGTTTAGACCTTGTTTAGACCTGGTCTAGACCTGGTTTACTCCTGGTTTACTCCTGGTTTACTCCAGGTCCTGGTCCAGTCCAGGTTTAGACCTTGTACCTGGTCTAGACCTGGTTTAGTCCTGGTCTGGTCCTGGTCTAGTTCCAGTTTGCCCCCCCCACGCCCCCCATGTATAACATCAATCGGCAAAGGTCCCTTAGCCAATCAGGAAGCAGAACACAATCTTACATTATTTAAAAAAAAAAAAAAAAAAAAGTTACACTCTTAAAAAAAATTGAAATTGAAAAAAATAATAATCAGGAGTCAAAACAAATTATGCAAAATTAATTTTGCATAATTTTAAGTCTGTATAAAATGTTATCTCAGAATTTAAAATAAATAAATATCGGTATTGGCCGATACCAGCAACATTAATATCGGTATCGGCTAAAATTTTCACAACGGTGCATCCCTATGTGGAACATTCCAGTCAAAGCAATAACATCCACAGCCACCAACCAAAAAGTTACATAGTGCAGCTTTAGTGAAACAGCTCTATCGATACATTTGAATCAGTTTGTGTGATTTTGAGCCTGGGACTCTTGTGTTGGAGCTGTAGCCCCAGACTCGTGCATTTGCCTGACAGGGACATTTGCTGTTTGAACACTGGCTCCGGCTCATCTCACTCTCAAAGGTCATTGAGAACACATCAAATATTTGGCAATTAGAGTTCAGCGCTAACGACCGCCATTGCTCACACAAGCTAGCGACGCGAGCGGCACAGGGGCTGGAGACAGAAGAGACAAGAGGGAGGGAGCGACATGGAACTAGAGCAGCTATCGCCACGGTTTAAGGAGACGTATAAGGATGTTAGGCGGGTTATTTACTATTGAAAACTTCATAAATCTTAAGTGTGACAACTGAAGGCTACATTACAGGTCAGATCTGTGGAGAGGCAACCGTATTCACACAGAATTATTGTATTTTGGAGCAATAGAAACATCTGTAGTGAATAAATGCTAGATAGATGTGTTTAATGTCATACAATGGGACATTAAATACAAAGCAAAAACATCTCCATGGAGACCAACAGGCGACTGACCCTCCACCAGGAAAGTTACGCAATGCACCTTTAAGCTTTACATTGTTAATTGAACTTTCAGTGACTGTAAAGCTCAATAACTAGAATCCTAATGTGCACTTACTGATTATTGGACACTAAGGCTATGTTCAGATTGCAGACTGAAGTGACCCAAATCTGATGTTTTCGCCCCTTTGCGACCTGTATCTAGTCATGGTCATAGTCATAGTTTGCTTTATTGTCGAAAAACCATATGTACATGTACATAGAGTGAATTCGAAATTTCGTTTTCCCGCTAACCAGGCAGGACAGTGATAGAGCGGCTAGGGGAGGGGCCACGCGCATGTGCGCACCGCCGACTCGGAGATACAGAGTGGAAAAGTGCAGTACAAACAATGACAATTATTCACAACATGTTATGACAGAAAACAATTGGACAGGTAACATACGGTGTTTTTTTCATTGACGACAAAGGGAAGGGTGGGGCAAGGGAGCAGATCAGAAATCAGTGAAATTGATTGAAAACTGAAGTAGAGGCAGACTTTCCTAAAAATTAGACAGGTCAACGTGTTTACATAAATACTGTATTAAACATGGAAAAAAAACCTGTAAAGCTCAATAACTAGAATCCTAATGTGCACTTCCTGATTATTGGACACTAAGGCTACATTCAGATTGCAGACTGAAGTGACCCAAATCTGATTTTTTCGCCCTTATGCGACCTGTATCTGATCTTTTAACGACACAGATCTGATTTTTTCAAATGTGACCCAAGCCACTTGGATGTGTGGTCCTAAAACCGACACATATCTGATTTTTTTGGCATGTGACTTCAGTCTGAATGACCAAACTGAAGAGAACTGGACCGTATTTTAGGAGACAAGCCCAACGTTGAGAATTGCTGGATAGCTGCGTTACTGAAGAGGAACCCACAAAACGCCAAGGCCAAAAACCTTGACCTTCACCTTCTCAATCTGCTCCTTGAAACAAATAACTTTTACAGTGGTCCCTCGTTTATCGCGGGGGTTACGTTCTAAAAATAACCCGCGATAAGCGAAATCTGCGAAATAGGACAGCTTTATATTTTACAATTATTCTACATGTTTTAAGGCTGTGAACGCCTCACCACACATTCTACACTTTTCTCAGCTTGGCATGAACGTTTTCTCACATTTCTCTCTTGTTTAAACACTCAAACTTTCGTAGATTTTCAACAACAAAAATGTATTAATAGTGACGCGTGTATTTCACAGTTCCTCTGACCGGGCCTCTTCGTTCTGGCGCCGCTCCGCCTCGGTGCAGGCGTCTTTTTCCGAGTGCACTCTTTTTTCTTTTGGGCGAGAAGATTCTTATAAACAGACATGACACCTTCGATTATATTTGAGAACGTTTCGTCGACACTGTGGGTTTTGTCGGGGAGAAAACTTGCAAACATACAGCACTCCAGAGACACACTCCGATCGAACATTTATATAAATTTGGCAAACTGAACAGGAGACACGGCACGGAGGAGAATGACGGACAGTCCCTTAGCCAATCAGGACGCAGAACACAATGCGCGTTGATACACTATAAAAAAAATTGTAATATAAAAAAAAAAATCTGCGAAACAGCGAGGCCGTGAAAAGTGAACCGCGATATAGTGAAGGACCACAGTACATGTTTTGGCTCCGGTACGACAGCAACTTTAAAATCGCCAGGCGCTCAATGCTAGTGTCCATGTTTAGGCGACTTCCGTAAACACTGAGCACGCTCGCTGTGTGTGACGTCGTCGTGTCCTCCCAAGGCGCATGCGGGACACTTTTGGGGCGTTTAAAGTTCACACTGGAGATCACATACAAGCCGCATTTAATTGGAAATGTGAACGACCTCGCAAAAAATCAGATTTCACAAAAAAATCCAAATTGAGCTTTAAGCCCTGCAGTCTGAACGTAGCCTATATTACTTTCTAATTAGGTGACAGTATAGAACAGACTGATTCTGGCCTCAGCAGCTGCTTATTCAAGACACATTTTGTATTGAGACATTATTTACATTAAGTACAGAGCAGTGGGTGGAGATAGGTGATAGGTGAAAGCAGATATTTGCAAAATTTCAGAACAAGACCATTCAACTGTACCCTTTTCAGACAAAAAAAAAAAGATGAAGCAATGATGAATTAACTGGGGATACACTTAATACCCGCCCAGGACTAAACCAGAACTAAACCTGGTCTTGATCGTGAGGAAAACCAGACTAAAACCAAATGGAAAAATGCGGTCAGGTGATGAGGTGTCTCATTTCCAGGACTCGGACCCATTTGACACATCCTGACTCGGGGATCACAGCACATTTTTACTTTCTCACCTGAACATTTTCAAATTATTGGTGCAGAAACGTCACGGAAATTAATCACGCCATGTGTAATTCAAAATACTCACCGTCTACATGTTATTTTATGTATTAATATAAAATGTAATGGGGGTTTAATCTTTAAATAGAAATGGACTGTGCAAAGGTTCCAAGCTCTTTGTACTAAAATTACTACTGCTTTTTAACCTGCAGTCATTAAAGTCCTCCTGTAGCTTCTTCTGATACCTGGTGTCTTTACGATATGTTTTTAAAGGACACATGTTTTGCTAAATTGATCTTTTAACCAGCTATAACATCCAAAACATCCCTCGTCCAAAAACATAGACTAAATGAGGACTAAACCAGGACTAAACCAGGACTAAATCAGGACTAAAGCGCGTCTGACAGATGATGCAACGTGGACAAGGAACACCTGAAAGGAGCTGTAGGACTACTACAAGACAAACTGAGGACTAAACCAGGACTCAACCTGGACTAACCCAGGACTAAATCAGGACTAAACCAGGACTAACCCAGGACTAAATCAAGACTAAACCAGGACTAAAAGAGGACTAAAACAGGACTAAAGCAGGTCTAACCTGGACTAAATCAGGACTAAACGAGGACTAACCCAGAACTAAATCAGGACTAAACCAGGACTAACCCTGGACTAAACCAGGACTAAATCAGGACTAAATCAGGATTAAACCAAGACTAACCCAGAATTAACCCAGGACTAACCCAGGACTAAATCAAGACTAAACCAGGACTAAAAGAGGACTAAAACAGGACTAAAGCAGGTCTAACCTGGACTAAATCAGGACTAAATGAGGACTAACCCAGAACTAAATCAGGACTAAACCAGGACTAACCCTGGACTAAACCAGAACTAAATCAGGACTAAACCAGGACTAACCCTGGACTAAACCAGGACTAAACCAGGACTAAATCAGGACTAAACCAGGACTAAGTCAGGACTAAACCAGGACTAAATCAGGACTAAACCAGAACTAAAACAGGACTAACCCAGGACTAGCCCAGGACTAAATCAATACTAAACCAGGTTTAAATCAGGACTAAAGCACTTTTTGCCAGATTATAGAAATTGGACTAGGAACATCCCAAAAGAGCTGCAGGACTACCACAAGACAAACTGAGGACTAAAGCAGGACTAACCCAGGACTAACCCAAGACTAAACCAGGCCTAAACCAGGTCTTAAGCCTGATAGTGTTGTATTTTGTTTCATTCACACTTGGTTGTTGAATCTGAACAATAAAACCACATTTCCCAGGACTGTTACGTCACTGCTAAAAGATCTCCTGTAGAAACATGGTGTCTATTGCTGGAAGACAGTCAATATTTTAATTTCCACACCGTGAAATGCCAAACGTGCTCAAGAGCATGTTTAAATGCCAATATCAATACAAAAAAAAGTACATAAATAAATAAAGACATGACATTTGTAATTTCATTTAATTTGTAAACTATTTATTACATATCTGTTCCAAATGTCAGGCTAATAAATTATGGTCTGTTAAAATATTGTGACAAGCTGTTACATATACATACTTCAACACGCTTAGTTTTGTGTTCACGCTCTGGTACGAGATGGTGAGACAGTCTTAGCCACAGCTGCCCTACAGTGTGGCTGCTATTCTACGCAAACTGCCTCATCAACCACTAAAGGATTCACAAACGCATTCGGCAAAGTGGCCGAAGTGTCTTGCCAAATGACACAACAATATGCACTCATTTACACACATTCATACATAGAAAAGGTTCCCGATATTAACCAGGCCCAATCACACACTCAAACACTGAAGTTATACCAAGAAAAGGTGGAGGAAGTTCAACTTGTCAACTGGACAAAAGTTTATTTGCTCGAATAGGTTTTGCTGCTTCTTCAGTTCTGGTCAGACGCTGGTGGACACTGCCTATATCTGCCTGAAGGGGGCGCTAACTACAATGAAATTACTATGAAACTATCACACCTATTTGTTTTCATGGATTCTACCTGGACGACTGAGGGATTCTACACACATTTGCTTAAAGGAAAAGTAACGGTTTTTGTACAATTTGAGCCTTATTTCGGTAATAAAACAAGTTGTTTTACTCACCCATAGCACTTTGGTGTCATATGGAGCATTTCCAGAGATGTTTTAAGATTTGAGTTAGCCTAGCGCGACTTCTAGCCATAGCTCGGGGCATATAATATATTCCCAGAGCATGCAATATGCCCCCTGCGGCCTCCAAATAACACAAACTTTAGCACTTTTCAAATCATAGAAGCCCGATGTCTTAATCTACGATTTCGTTTGAAGCAAAAGTGGCCTGTAATCCCAGATTTATCCGTAGTTTACAGCTTTGCGTTTCATGTTTGGGTCCCGGGAGCTGAGAGCACAGTCCGCACATGCGCACTGGCGTCCTCATCTACTCGAAACTATGGCTAAATCTCGGATTACAGGCCACTTTTGACCACACGAAATCGTAGGATAAGACATCGGGCTTCTATGATTTGAAAAGTGCTAAAGTTTGTGTTATTTGGAGACCGCAAACATGTGCCCCGAGAACTCACATGATGGAGATCTCAAATCTAAAACATCTCCGGAAGTGCTCCATATGACACCAAATTACTATGGGTGAGTAAAACAACTTGTTTTATTACCGAAATAAGGCTCAGATTGTAAAATAAAATGTTACTTTTCCTTTAAAATGTTCCACAAAATAACATTAAACATATCAGAATTGCATTTATGGTGGCGGGTCACCCATTTACTCCAGATAAATACATTTAATGCCATAATGTGGAACATTCTACACAAAGAATATAACATTTTCCTCCAGTAGTGGGCCCTGAACTAAATTCCTCCAAGTTTAATGTTGGTTTAGGTCTCTAATGCCTGAAACTATAACTGTACTAACGAGTATTAAATGGATAAAAAGTCCTTAAAGTTTAAAGTAAAAGGTTCTAAAACCCATAAAGAACCCTGCTTTGCTCACCAGATCAGGCGAGATTTGGCGTTCTCAAGGTGGCACAGCCTTACGAAGACAAAATATGAAACTACAAACGGCAACCGCAAAGGTACGACCCTTTATTTCCACGCTCTCTGTATTTCCATCTGAATAGACCTCCATCTTGACTGGGCGACAATCCCGAACGCTCTCGACTTGCATTCTCCTCGCTTTCGCTTATTGTGCTTTCTTATTTACTATTTTGACGCGAGCTAGCATCCCCCGCTAAATGCCTGCTACACTCCAAAGCTAATATCTTCAATGTGGTTCTTTGTCACGCTTTCTACCAAATATGTATTGGCTCAACTCTCACCTCCACACGCCGCATTGAAGCCGCACAATACGGCGCTCTCTCCAATACTTGAAAAGCCCATCGGATACAATAAAGCAGAAGACGTCTGGAAAATGTAATCGCCAACTCGAGATTGGTTCCAAAGAAATCCGTGATCTGTTTTTTGTCCTCAACTGCATTACATTTTGTCAGGTCGGACAAAGTTGTCAATCAAGCTGGCAAACCTATTTTAGCTCGTCAATGGGAGAGGGGAGAGGGGGCCGCTCCTTCAATACAGCCTCGGAGATTAGAGGAGGCCAGGCAGAGAGGAGGTAATTTTGTGGGTTGATGTATTGACACTGAAACTCCATCATCGGTCACATTGTATCTCAGATTTGAAGTCGGAGATGGACCGAGTGCCAATATGTGGACTGGCTTTTCATTCGTTCGACCCGAGGGAAGTTTGATTGTATTTCATAATGGCAGAAGAGAGGTGGTCGTCAAATGTCTTTAAAAGAAAATGTACTCCATCGAATTTGTAATATCAATTTGAGTCCGAAAATATGAACTTGGCTGTGGTTTTTGTCACACCAGCTTATTTTGTATGCTTTATGCCTGCAGTTTCTGTGTTATCCTTGAGTAGTACTGACTGTAGTACCCTCACTTCACAACAAGTCAGTCTTGGCTTTGTTTCCTTAATTATCGTCAGTCTTTTCTTTGTGGATTCTGCATGTTCTACTATAATTTTCCATGGATATAAAAGCCAAACATGCACAGGAGACTCACCCTCCATTTAGATACTCCAGACCAACATATGTGGGTCAATATGACGACATGTGCTGCTTATTATTCAAAGTTCAAAGTCAGCTTTATTGTCTAAAACCATATGTACATGTTGCACACACAGGATTTGAAATTGCAGCACCAGACAATAAACACCATGACTAAAACATCACATATACTCGTAGCAAAAATACAGTAAACTTGTATATGATACAAATAGGTAAAACACACAATGTGGAGTGTAATGAAGTTCAAATGGTGCCATTTGTGCATCCGTGTCATTTAAGTGTCATTTAAGCATCAGTGTCATTTCCATATGATTTAATGTGCCATCTCTTTATTTTTCATCCAAATTTTCTTTCCTAGCATGAATTTGTCAGTCTACTAATCCTACACACTTTCAGTTTTTGCAGGGATCAACCAACTAGTGTGGCGTATACATCACAAACTCTTGTGGGGTCATTTATTCAAATGTAGCCAGCCAGTGTGCCCAGAACATAGTCACAAACAAGTGGTTTGTGAAGATTGTGCTTGAAATGTAGCCAGCCAGTGCCAATAGTGCATTGCTGAATCTAATTTCAGTGAGTTTGTTGGAACTTGTTTTCATAACTGGGTATCTCATTTTGACAGTTACAATTTTCAGGTATTTCATTAATCTAAAGAGATTTTGTTGATATCATATTAGACATATACAAACAAGATGTTTGTGTGTTTTAGTTTTAAACACAGGTGTGGTAGTGACATAGGTTGATTGAAAGTTCTGAGTAGGATGACTTCCTTACCAGTATTAGTAGTCAGCAAGACAGCTAATTGTTTTTATTGATGTTAGCAGGATGCTAGATCAACATAAGTCAAAATATTTTTACTCAAACTTATTTTTTATAATGTACGTTTTCATTTAGTGTGGCAAAAAAGAGAAATATTTTTGCAAGTGGGAACTGACAAGGACTGTCTAAATAAATGTAATGTTGTTCTTAAAATCTGCATTTGGTTATTTCTTGCAGTAAAAGTATTATTACCAAATACTTATTACATTAGATCATTATAAAATGCCTGTCTTAAATACTGGGAGTAGTATAGGTGTGATAAACCCCCAACCATAATAAGGATCCCTGTACAGGGCACAATGGGGTCATATATGACCCCACTTGGTCATTTCAGTTAGTAAAATAGCTTGGTCGCTTGAGGGTTAAGTGTCATTTAAGCAGCAGTGTCAGTGTCATTTAAGCAGCAGGGTTACTATTATTACTATTACTATTACTATTGTTATTTATTATGGGTTACTACTGGAATGCCGTAGTAATAAAGCATGGGTCAAAAACATCCTTGGAGCACTCCATTATGCTTCACTATATCAATGTTTTTATTCATCTTGAAAATGGAAATTAGACAGCCAAATTACAGTATCTTCAGCTTTATAAATATTCAGTTTCTTGTCTCTGTGTTGCTTGTTAGAATTGCCTCAAGCAGTAATGCAGACATCCATTACAACAGTGATTTTTTCAAGAATATAATTAATTATATTTGCTTAAAATGGCAAAAGGAGAAGTTCAATTTGTCAACTGGACAAAAGTTTATTTGGTCGAATAAGTTTCTCAGCTCTTCCAAGCTGCTTCTTCAGTTCTGGTCAGACGCTGGTGGACACTAACTATATCTGCCTGAAGGGGGCGCTAACTACAATGAAATTACTATGAAACTATCACACCTATTTGTTTTCATGGATACTACCTGGACGACTGAGGGATTCTACACACATTTGCTTAAAATGTTCCACAAAATGACATAAACATATCAGAATTGCATTTATGGTGGCGGGTCACCCATTTACTCCAGATAAATACATTTAATGCCATAATGTGGAACATTCTACACAAAGAATATAACTATGCTCGAAATGGAGGGTCATCCAGTAGTGGACCCTTAACTCATTTTTTCCAAATAAACCAGGTTTAATGTTGGTTTATGGCAGTGCTTCTCAATTATTTTCTGTGACGCCCCCCCTAGGAAGAAGAAAATATTTCACGCCCCCCTTCCTGCGCGCGACTATAAATAGTATTATTTGTCTAGAAAATTGTTATTAGAACACCATTGTATCCTTTTATTAACATTATAAACAAAAAAAAAGAAAGAATCTTACAACAAAGACTGCACTGAGGACTCAAATATGAATGTGTTTTTAATGCTTTGCGCACATTTGTTTACGTTTTACAGAAATGAAACTTAAAACCACCTCATTTGCATAAGCTAAAAGCATTGAAAAAATACGCTCTCTCCTTGTGCCACTGATGCGTCAGCTTCTGTCGGACTAAAGGACACGACTCAGTGGAATATACGTGTTTTTTCTGTGACAGAGGATGTTCTGTTAATGGTGAGACTGTGCGTAAATCGCATGTGAGAACGCCACTGCCAACTACTGTTGTTGATGTGCAATTACACTTAGTTCTAGTACAGTACAGCAAAAAAACATGTTTCCCAGGGTCATACGCGCCCCCCCTGGCATCACGCCACGCCCCCCCGGGGGGGCCCGCCCCACTATTTGAGAAGCACTGGTTTAGGTTAACTTGGGAAATCCCAGGCTGCTTTGCACAATCGTTCCGATCTGAAAGACAGCCTGGCAACGAGGCTAAGCAAGGGATCCTGAGCGGGGGAACCAATCAGAGAGCGGGGAGGGGTGGAAAGACGGTGACGCGTACCACACGACAAACGGAAGCTTGTAGTTTGTTTGAGACTGTTTAGGGACCACATTGATCATGGTGACGGGAGATGGCAGTAATTGTTCGGTGCCATTGTTTAATCGTATTTTTGTTTTGCCTTCTGTTTTCGTGGAGATTGGGGAAAATGGCGGCGTTTCCGTCTCTTCTCCCTGGTCGTCGCTCTTACTACGTCATCGAGTACAACTGACATGATTGGCTATGGGCTACGTATAGGTAGGTAGTAGGTGACCCCCAGACCATATCTCACTTGTGATATGGTCTGGTGTAACCAGGCAAGGTTTAGGTCAGGCCCAAACGGAGATCGTAAAAGTTTTTGTGTGACTGTATGTGGGGTAAAAATGTGGAATGTTCTGGATTTACAGCAGAAGCTCTGCCAAAATATTCACAGATTTATGTTCTTGTATAAAGACGTGGTCTGGTCTGAATACAGAGAGACGAGTTTGAATGAATCGGCAAAATAGCACTTTTTCTGTGTCACTTTTGTGCTTTGGTATCTGCTGTTGTGTTACCATCGTTGGTGTTATGTATGTGTGTTATTGTAGTTGTGTTATTATGTGTGTGTGTGTTATTGTAGTTGTGTTACCATCGTTGGTGTTATGTATGTGTGTTATTGTAGTTGTGTTATTCTGTGTGTGTGTGTTATTGTAGTTGTGTGTTATCTGCGTGTGTGTTATTGTAGGCGGCACGGTAGTTGAGTGGTTAGCGCTCTTGCTTCACAGCAAGAAGGTTCCGGGTTCGATCCCCGGGTCGCCTGGGCCTTTCTGTGTGGAGTTTGCATGTTTCTCCCCGTGTCTGGATGGGTTTCCTCCGGGCACTCCGGTTTCCCCCATCAACCCAAAACATGCACCATAGGTACCTCCAGCTTAGGTCCTGACCAAACCGAAGCAAGAAGATCATGGAGATGGTCCCCGGGCGCAGTAATGTGCTGCTCACTGCTCCTAATATATGTATATATATATATATATATATATATATATAGGATGGGTTAAAATGCAGAGAAGAATTTCTCCAGTGTGAGATCAATAAAGTCACTTCTTCTCTTACCATTGTTGGTGTCATGTATGTGTGTTAGTGTAGTTGTGTTATTATATATGTGTGTTAGTGTAGTTGTGTTATTATATATGTGTGTTATTGTAGTTGTGTTATTATATATGTGTGTTATTGTAGTTGTGTTATTATGTATGTGTGTTATTGTAGTTGTGTTATTATGTATGTGTGTTATTGTAGTTGTGTTATTATATATGTGTGTGTTATTGTAGTTGTGTTATTATATATGTATGTTAGTGTAGTTGTGTTATTATATATTTGTGTTATTGTAGTTGTGTTATATATTTGTGTTATTGTAGTTGTGTTATTGTAGTTGCAGCTGCTGCTGCTGTTGTTGTTGCTGTTGTTTCTGTCATTGTTGCTGCTGTTGTTGGTGGTGCTGGTGTTGTTGTTGCTGATGTTCCTGTTGTCGTTGTTGGTGCTGCTGTTCCTGTTGGTGCTGCTGTTGTTGTTGGTGCTGTTGTTCTTGCTGCTGTTGTTGTTGCTGTTCTGTCGTCGTTGCCGTTGTTGCTGCTGCTGCTGTTGTTGCTGCTGCTGCTGATGCTGTTGCTGCTGTTGTTGCTGCTGTTCCTGTTATGTGTATGTATATGTGTATATGTATGTATATATATATGTGTGTATATATGTATATATGTGTATATATATGTGTGTATGTATGTGTGTATGTGTATGTATATATATGTATATATATATGTATATGTGTGTGTATATGTGTGTATGTATGTATGTGTATGTATAT
Source organism: Paratrypauchen microcephalus (assembly GCA_036785185.1). Taxonomy (NCBI): domain Eukaryota; kingdom Metazoa; phylum Chordata; class Actinopteri; order Gobiiformes; family Gobiidae; genus Paratrypauchen; species Paratrypauchen microcephalus. The sequence goes on along the minus strand of JAVJIX010000240.1, from coordinate 1,025,058 downwards.
GTATGTATGTATATGTATATATATATATATATATATATATATATATATATATTTATTTATTTATTTTATTTTTTATTTTTTATTTTTTAATTTTTATTTTTATTTTTATTTTTATTTTTATTTATTTATTTATTTATTTTTTTTTTTTTTTTTTCTCCCTGGCGGCACGGTGGCTGAGTGGCTAGCACTCATGCTTCACAGCAAGAAGGTTCGGGTTGCCCGGGCCTTTCTGTGTGGAGACTGCATGTTCTCCCCGTGTTTGGGTGGGTTTCCTCCGGGTACTCCGGTTTCCCCCACCAACCTAAACATGCGCCATAGGTAAAATCCTCCAGCTTAGGGCCTGACCAAAGCATAAATAACAAAACAAAATCATGGGGATGGTCCCCGGGTCAAATATAGAAACAACTTCTCCTGTGCGAGATCAATAAAGGTCAATCTTCTAATCCTTGACCACTGTAAGGCGCTTTGTGTTACAGTTTTGTATGAAAAGCGCCTTATAAATGTTTGATTGATTGATTGATTGATTGATATATGTATGTTAGTGTAGTTGTGTTATTATATATTTGTGTTATTGTAGTTGTGTTATTATATATGTATGTTAGTGTAGTTGTTGTTTTCTTCTTCCCACTCCTTTTCGAGCAAAAAAAAAGAATGTACTTGACTGTATATTGGTTACATGTATTTATTTCCTTGTGTTGACCTGCTTGAAATGAATAAATAAATGAAATGAATGAAATGAAATGAGATTTCTCTAATGCCTGAAACTATATATTCCAAAATATCGACAGTAGTTTGTTTTTTGAAGATCTTAACCCTCTAAATTGAAGGTTGGCAGTTTGATTCCCAGTTCTGCTATGTCCTTTGCCAACATACTTTATTTTTCTATCCCGTGGCCAATATCCAACCACCAAACTTGACTTTCTTTGCTTCATAATACATTTCCTGAACTCTCTAACCTCTCCAATTCAAAATGCATTATGGGGAATATTTCAACATTATAAGGAGAGTCGATTCAGTGCTTTTTCTCTCTGTGTTATTCTCCCTGTAGTAAGCAGAAATAAAACATGAATCACAGCCTTCCAAAGTGGCCATTACGGCAGGTAGATTATCAGGGGAGCGTCGTGCACCGGGGCTGTCCAATCTCACCCGAGCTTTTCTCCAATCCACGAGGGGTTAAAAGCCGTAAGAAGCTCGCTAAGCAGCGCTCGCATGAATATTCGATCAAAAACTTCAACTGATCACAGAGTTTTAAGTGAGGAAGTGCGAGCCGGGAACGCTGGCTCTTCTAATCTCATATTCTACCGATAGGTGAACAACGGTATCAGTCCGGTGGTGCGTGACGAGAGACGTGTTAATGACGGCGTCAGCGGGTTTTGTTCAAAGGATGAGCTCGCCATCAGATAAGCTCCCAGCATCCAGGAGCGTTAGCATGCCCTGGAAGGAAATGGAGAAGTGAGATGAAGAAAGGAGGGGGAGAGAGGGAGAAAGAGAGGGAGGAAGACAGGGAAAGAAAGAGAGAGACAGATGAGATTTCTTTGCATGATGAAAATGATGAAGAGTTAGAGAGAGAGAGAGTAATGGAAAGAGAGAGGATAATATATCTGCAGTTATGAAGAGGAAAAGGGGAGATTTGGAAAAAGAGAGAGAGAAAGAAAGAGGGAAGAGAGACAAATTGGTGCATTGAAGATGAGAAGAGGAGAGAGAGAGAGAGAGAGAGAGAGAGAGGGGGAGGGAGGAAGAGAAGGAAGACAGAAGGAGAGAGACAGTGATAGGATTTCTTCGCATTGATGAAAATGATGAAGAGAGAAAGAGGAAAAAGAGAGAGAGGATGAGGGTTAGAGAGAGTGAAACACAGAACGAGAGAGAGAGAGAGAGAGAGAGAGAGAGAGAGAGAAATGTGGGACGGAGAATGAGAGAGTGCAAAAAAGGAAGGTAATGAAGAGAGAGAGGATAATATATCTGCAGTTATGAAGAGAAAAGGGAATTTAGAAAGAGGTAGAGAGAAAGAAAGGGGGGAGAGAGACAAATTGGTGCATTGAAGATGAGAAATAGGGGAGAAGAGGGGAAGAGAGAGGAATGGAGAGAGAGAGAAGGGGAAGGAGGAAGAGAAGGAAGACAGAAAGAGGCCGACAGATGAGATTTCTTTGCATTGATGAAAATGATGAAGAGAGAGAGAGTGTAATGGAAAGAGAGAGGATAATATATCTGCAGTTATGAAGAGAAAGGGGGGATTTAGAAAGAGGGAGAGAGAGACAATTTGGTGCATTGATGACGAGAAATAGGGGAGAAGAGGGGAAAGAAAGAGAGAGGGAGAGGGAAGATGAGAAGGAAGACAGAAAGAGAGAGACCTGGGATTTCTTTGTATTGATGAAAATGATGAAGAGGGAGAAACAGAAAGAGAGAAAAAGAGAGACAGAGAATGAGGGTTAGAGAGGGTGAAACAACGAGAGAGAGAGAGAGAGAGAGAGTAATGGAAAGAGAGAGGATAATATATCTGCAGTTATGAAGATTAAGGATGGATAAAGAAAGAGGGAGAGAGACAAATTGGTGCATTGATGACGAGAAATGGGGAAAAGAGGGGAGAGAGAGAGAGAGAAGGGGAGGGAGGAAGAGAAGGAAGACAGAAAGGGAGAGAGGCAGATATGAGATTTCTTTGCATTGATGAAAATGATAAAGAGGGAAAGACACAGAGAAAGAGAGAAAAAGAGAGACAGAGAATGAGGGATAGAGAGGGTGAAACATAGAAAGAGAGAGAAATGGGGGCAGAGAATCAGAAAGTGCAAAAAAGGGAGGAGAGACGGTGAAAGAACGGGAGAGAGAGAGAGTAATGGAAAGAGAGAGGATAATATATCTGCAGTTATGAAGAGAAAAGGGGGATTTAGAAAGAGGGAGAGAGACAAAGTAGTGCATTGATGACGAGAAATGGGGAAAAGAGGGGGGAGAGAGAGAGAAGTGGAGGGAGGAAGAGAAGGAAGACAGAGAAAGACAGATGAGATTTATTTGCATTGAAATGATGAAAAGGGAGAGAGACAGAGAAAGAGAGACAGAGAATGAGGGTTAGAGAGAGTGTAACACAAAAAGAGAGAGACAGAGAGAGAAATGGGGGAGAGAATGAGAAAGTGCAAAAAGGAAGGTAATGAAAAGAGAGAGGATAATATATCTGCAGTTATGAAGAGAAAGGGGGATTTAGAAAGAGAGAGAGAGAAAGAAAGGGGGAAGAGAGACAAATTGGTGCATTGAAGACGAGAAATGGGGGAGAAGAGGAGAGAGAGAGAGAGAAGGGGAGGGAGGAAGAGAAGGAAGGCAGAAAGAGAGAGACAGAGATAGGATTTCTTTGCATTGATGAAAATGATGAAGAGAGAGAGAGAAAAAGAGAGAGAGGACGAGGGTAGGAGAGAGTGAAACACAGAATGAGAGAGAGAGAGAGAGAGAAATGGGGGAGAGAATGAGAAAGGGCGAAAAAAGGCAGGTAATGGAAAGAGAGAGGATAATATATCTGCAGTTATGAAGAGAAAAGGGAATTTAGAAAGAGAGAGAGAGAAAGAAAGGGGGAGAGAGACAAATTGGTGCATTGAAGACGAGAAATAGGGGAGAAGAGGGGAAGAGAGAGGAATGGAGAGAGAGAGAAGGGGAGGGAGGAAGAGAAGGAAGACAGAAAGAGAGAGACAGAGATAGGATTTCTTTGCATTGATGAAAATGATGAAAAGGGAGAGAGACAGAGAAAGAGAGACAGAGAATGAGGGTTAGAGAGAGTGAAACACAGAACGAGAGAGTGAGAGAGAGATAAATGGGGGACAGAGAGTGAGAGAGTGCAAAAAAAGGAAGGTAATGAAAAGAGAGGATAATATATCTGCAGTTATGAAGAGAAAAAGGGGATTTAGAAAGAGAGAGAGAGAAAGAAAGGGGGAAGAGAGACAAATTGGTGCATTGAAGACGAGAAATAGGGGAGAAGAGGGGAAAGAGAGAGGAATGGAGAGAGAGAGAGAAGGGGAGGGAGGAAGAGAAGGAAGACAGAAAGAGGCGGACAGATGAGATTTCTTTGCATTGATGAAAATGATGAGAGAGAGACAGAGGGAAAGAGAAAAAGAGAGACAGAGAATGAGGGTTAGAGTGAAAGAGAGAGGATAATATATCTGCAGTTATGAAGAGAAAGGGTGGATTTAGAAAGAGAGAGAGAAAGAATGGGGGAAGAGAGACAAATTGGTGCACTGAAGATGAGAAATGGGGGAAGAGGGGAGAGAGAGAGAGAGAGAGAGAGAGAGAGAGAGAGAGAGAGAAAGAAGGGGAGGGAGGAAGAGAATGAAGACAGAGAAAGAGAGAGACAGAGATAGGATTTCTTTGCATTGATGAAAATGATGAAGAGAGAGAGAAATACAGACAGAAAGAGAGGAAAAAGAGAGACAGAGAATGAGGGTTACAGAGAGTGAAACACAGAGAGAGACAGAGAAATGGGGGAGAGAATGAGAAAGTGCAAAAAAAGGAAGGTAATGAAGAGAGAGCATAATATATCTGCTGTTATGAAGAGAACAGGGGATTTAGAAAGAGAGAGAGAAAGAAAGGGGGAAAAGAGACAAATTGGTGCATTGATGATGAGAAATAGGGGAGAAGAGGGGAAAGAGAGAGGAATGGAGAGAGAGAGAAGGAGAGGCGGACAAATGAGATGTCTTTGCATTGATGAAAATGATGAAGAGTTAGAGAGAGAGAGAAAAATGGAAAGAGACAGGACAATATATCTGCAGTTATGAAGAGAAAGGGGGGATTTAGAAAGAGGGAAAGAGAGACAATTTGGTGCATTGATGATGAGAAATAGGGGAGAAGAGGGGAAAGAGAGAGGGAGAGGGAAGATGAGAAGGAAGACAGAAAGAGAGAGACCTGAGATTTCTTTGTATTGATGAAAATGATGAAGAGGGAGAAACAGGGAAAGAGAGAAAAAGAGAGACAGAGAATGAGGGTTAGAGAGGGTGAAACAACGGGAGAGAGAGAGAGAGAGTGAGTAATGGAAAGAGAGAGGATAATATATCTGCAGTTATGAAGATTAAGGATGGATTTAGAAAGAGGGAGAGAGACAAATTGGTGCATTGAAGATGAGAAATGGGGAAAAGAGGGGAGAGAGAGAGAGAGAGAGAGCGGGGGAGGGAGGAAGAGAAGGAAGACAGAGAAAGAGAGAGACAGATGAGATTTATTTGCACTGAAATGATGAAAAGGGAGAGAGACAGAGAAAGAGAGACAGAGAATGAGGGTTAGAGAGAGTGAAACACAAAAAGAGAGAGACAGAGAGAGAAATGGGGGAGAGAATGAGAAAGTGCAAAAAAGGAAGGTAATGAAAAGAGAGAGGATAATATATCTGCAGTTATGAAGAGAAATGTGGATTTAGAAAGAGATAGAGAGAAATAAAGAAAGGGGTAAGAGACTCAAATTAGTGCATTGATGATGAGAAATGGGGGAGAAGAGGGGAAGAGAGGGAGAGAGAGAGAAAAGGAGCGAGGAAGAGAAGGAAGACAAAAAGAGATGGACAGGTGAGATTTCTTTGCACTGATGGAAAATGAAGAAAGACAGAGAAAGAGAGAAAAAGAGACAGAGAGTGAGGGTTAGAGAGAGTGAAACACAGGAGAGAGAGAGAGAGAGAGAGAGAAAAGGGGTAGAGAATGAGAAAGTGCGAAAAAAGGAAGGTAATGAAAAGAGGATAATATATCTGCAGTTATGAAGAGAAAGGGGGGATTTAGAAAGAGGGAGAGAGAGAAAGAGGGAGAGAGAGAGAGCAAGAAAGTGATGGGGGAGATGAAGAGAGAGGGAGGAGAGAAAGGTGAGCGATAGAGGAAGACGGAGAGAAAGATGAGAGAGCGGTATGGAAGAAGACGGGTAAAGAGAAAGGGAAAGAGATGGACAGAGACAGAGAGAAAAAAAGGGATAGAGGAAGAACAGAGGAAGAAATAGAAAGAGACAACCTTGGCCCTGAAGAAGAGAAAGAGAGAGATGGAGGGAGGGGAATAAGAGGTGGATTTGTGGACTGGTTAAAGACATAAAAGTGTATAAAAGAATGCTGAGGTACACGGAGATGTCGGCGCTCGGCGATTTCAGGATTCTGTCGGAGCGATGGAGGTCGGAGAGAAAGCGTTTAATAAAAGAGAGAGAGAGAGACATGATCGGAGTTTAGGATGAGAACGGAGAGAAGGAAAAGGACAAATGGGTTCAGAGAGGCTAGTCTTTTTCCTTCTATAGTCTCTTTTTCAAGATTCAAAATTATTTATTTGTCATATCCATGATCAACACAAGGTCAACAATGAAATGAAATGCCGAGGATCAGAGGAACCGCTGACTCACCACTTTCTTCTATAGTCTCTCTTTTTCTTCTTCTATAGTCTCTCTTTTCTTCTAGTCTATTTCTTCTTCTAGTCTCTTTTTCTTCTTCTTTAGTCTCTTTCTATAGTCTCTTTTTCTCCTTCTATAGTCTATAGTCTCTTCTATAGTCTCTCTTTTCCTATAGTCTCTCACTTCTTCTATAGTTTATTTTTTTCTTCTATAGTCTCTTTTTCCTCTTCTAGTCTCCTTTTCTTCTTCTATAGTCTCTCTTTTTCTTCTATAGTCTCCCTTTTTCTTCTATATTCTTTCTTTTTCTTCTTCTATAGTCTTTTTCTTCTTTAGTCTCTTTCTATAGTCTCTCTTTTTCTTCTATAATCTCTTTTTCTTATTCTATTGTCTCTCTTTTTCTTCTTATTGTCTCTCTTTTTCTTCTATAGTTTATTTTTCTTCTTCAAGTCTTTTTGCTTCTTCTAGTCTCTCTTCTTCTATAGTCTCTTTTTCTTCTTCTTCTTTAGTCTCTTTCTATAGTCTCTTTTTTTCTTCTATAGCCTCTTTCTTCTTCTACAGTCTCGTTTTCTTCTTTTATCATCTCTTTTTCTTCTATAGTCTCTGTTTTTCTTCCTCTTCTAGTCTTTCTTTTTCTTGTATTGTCTTTCTTCTTCTATAGCCTCTTTATTATCTTTTGTAGTCTCTCTTTCTTCTTCTAGTCTCTTTTTCTTCTATAGTCTCCTTTTCTTCTTTTATAATCTATTTTTCTTCTATAGTCTCTCTTTTTCTTCTTCTTTAGTCTCCCAGTTTCTTCTTCTAGTCTCTTTCTATAGTCTCTCTTTTTTGTTGTTCATGGAGTTTAAGCGGTCCTCTGTTTATTCTCATGTTGATGTTGTTTCTCTCTAGACCCTGTACATGGTTCTGCTCGTTCACGTTGTTTCTCTCTAAACGCTGTACATGGTTGTGCTCGTTCATGTTGTTTTTCTCTCTAAACCCTGTACATGGTTGTGCTCGTTCATGTTGTTTTTCTCTCTAGACCCTGTACATGGTTCTGCTCGTTCACGTTGTTTCTCTCTAAACCCTGTACATGGTTGTGCTCGTTCACGTTGTTTCTCTCTAAACCCTGTACATGGTTGTGCTCGTTCACGTTGTTTTTCTCTAAACCCTGTACATGGTTCTGCTCGTTCACGTTGTTTTTCTCTCTAAACCCTGTACATGGTTGTGCTCGTTCATGTTGTTTTTCTCTCTAAACCCTGGACATGGTTGTGCTCGTTCATGTTGTTTTTCTCTAAACCCTGTACATGGTTCTGCTCGTTCACGTTGTTTCTCTCTAAACCCTGTACATGGTTGTGCTCGTTCACGTTGTTTCTCTCTAAACCCTGTACATGGTTGTGCTCGTTCACGTTGTTTCTCTCTAAACCCTGTACATGGTTGTGCTCGTTCACGTTGTTTCTCTCTAAACCCTGTACATGGTTGTGCTCGTTCACGTTGTTTTTCTCTAAACCCTGTACATGGTTGTGCTCGTTCATGTTTCTCTCTAAACCCTGTACATGGTTGTGCTCGTTCATGTTGTTTTTCTCTCTAAGCCCTGTACATGGTTGTGCTCGTTCACATTGTTTCTCTCTAAACCCTGTACATGGTTGTGCTCGTTCATGTTGTTTTTCTCTCTAAACCCTGGACATGGTTGTGCTCGTTCATGTTGTTTTTCTCTAAACCCTGTACATGGTTCTGCTCGTTCACGTTGTTTCTCTCTAAACCCTGTACATGGTTCTGCTCGTTCACGTTGTTTCTCTCTAAACCCTGTACATGGTTGTGCTCGTTCACGTTGTTTCTCTCTAAACCCTGTACATGGTTGTGCTCGTTCACATTGTTTTTCTCTACACCCTGTACATGGTTGTGCTCGTTCACATTGTTTTTCTCTAAACCCTGTACATGGTTGTGCTCGTTCATGTTGTTTCTCTCTCTAAACCCTGTACATGGTTGTGCTCGTTCACATTGTTTTTCTCTCTAAACCCTGTACATGGTTGTGCTCGTTCATGTTTTTCTCTCTAAACCCTGTACATGGTTGTGCTCGTTCACATTGTTTTTCTCTACACCCTGTACATGGTTGTGCTCGTTCACATTGTTTTTCTCTAAACCCTGTACATGGTTGTGCTCGTTCATGTTGTTTCTCTCTCTAAACCCTGTACATGGTTGTGCTCGTTCATGTTGTTTCTCTCTAAACCCTGTACATAGTTGTGCTTGTTCACGTTGTTTTTCTCTAAACCCTGTACATGGCTGTGCTCGTTCACGTTGTTTTTCTCTCTAAACCCTGTACATGGTTCTGCTCGTTCATGTTGTTTTTCTCTCTAAACCCTGTACATGGTTCTGCTCGTTCATGTTGTTTTTCTCTAAACCCTGTACATGGTTGTGCTCGTTCATGTTGTTTTTCTCTCTAAACCCTGTACATGGTTGTGCTCGTTCATGTTGTTTTTCTCTCTAAACCCTGTACATGGTTGTGCTCGTTCATGTTGTTTTTCTCTAAACCCTGTACATGGTTGTGCTCGTTCATGTTGTTTTTCTCTAAACCCTGTACATGGTTGTGCTCGTTCATGTTGTTTTTCTCTCTAAACCCTGTACATGGTTGTGCTCGTTCATGTTGTTTCTCTCTAAACCCTGTACATGGTTGTGCTCGTTCACGTTGTTTTTCTCTCTAAACCCTGTACATGGTTGTGCTCGTTCACGTTGTTTTTCTCTCTAAACCCTGTACATGGTTGTGCTCGTTCATGTTGTTTTTCTCTCTAAACCCTGTACATGGTTCTGCTCGTTCATGTTGTTTTTCTCTCTAAACCCTGTACATGGTTGTGCTCGTTCACGTTGTTTTTCTCTAAACCCTGTACATGGTTGTGCTCGTTCATGTTTTTCTCTCTAAACCCTGTACATGGTTGTGCTCGTTCACGTTGTTTCTCTCTAAACCCTGTACATGGTTCTGCTCGTTCACGTTGTTTCTCTCTAAACCCTGTACATGGTTGTGCTCGTTCATGTTGTTTTTCTCTAAACCCTGTACATGGTTGTGTTCGTTCATGTTTCTCTCTAAACCCTGTACATGGTTGTGCTCGTTCACGTTGTTTCTCTCTGAACCCTGTACATGGTTGTGCTCGTTCACGTTGTTTCTCTCTAAACCCTGTACATGGTTGTGCTCGTTCATGTTGTTTTTCTCTCTAAACCCTGTACATGGTTCTGCTCATTCATATTGTTTTTCTCTCTAAACCCTGGACATGGTTGTGCTCGTTCATGTTTTTCTCTCTAAACCCTGTACATGGTTGTGTTCGTTCATGTTTCTCTCTAAACCCTGTACATGGTTCTGCTCGTTCATGTTGTTTTTCTCTCTAAACCCTGTACATGGTTGTGCTCGTTCATGTTTTTCTCTCTAAACCCTGTACATGGTTCTGCTCGTTCATGTTGTTTTTCTCTCTAAACCCTGCACATGGTTGTGCTCGTTCATGTTTTTCTCTAAACCCTGTACATGGTTGTGCTCGTTCATGTTTTTCTCTCTAAACCCTGTACATGGTTCTGTTCGTTCACGTTGTTTTTCTCTAAACCCTGTACATGGTTGTGCTCGTTCACGTTGTTTTTCTCTCTAAACCCTGTACATGGTTGTGCTCGTTCACGTTGTTTTTCTCTCTAAACCCTGTACATGGTTGTGCTCGTTCATGTTGTTTTTCTCTCTAAACCCTGTACATGGTTGTGCTCGTTCACGTTGTTTTTCTCTCTAAACCCTGTACATGGTTGTGCTCGTTCACGTTGTTTTTCTCTCTAAACCCTGTACATGGTTGTGCTCGTTCATGTTTCTCTCTAAACCCTGTACATGGTTGTGTTCATTCACGTTATTTTTCCCTCTAAACCCTGTACATGGTTGTGCTCGTTCACGTTGTTTCTCTCTAAACCCTGTACATGGTTCTGCTCGTTCACGTTGTTTTTCTCTCTAAACCCTGTACATGGTTCTGCTCGTTCACGTTGTTTTTTTCTCTAAACCCTGTACATAGCTGTGCTCGTTCACATTGTTTCTCTCTAAACCCTGTACATGGTTCTGCTCGTTCACGTTGTTTCTCTCTAAACCCTGTACATGGTTGTGCTCGTTCACATTGTTTTTCTCTCTAAACCCTGTACATGGTTGTGCTCGTTCACGTTGTTTTTCTCTCTAAACCCTGTACATGGTTGTGCTCGTTCACGTTGCTTTTCTCTCTAAACCCTGTACATGGTTGTGCTCGTTCACTTTGTTTTTCTCTCTAAACCCTGTACATGGTTGTGCTCGTTCACGTTGTTTTTCTCTCTAAACCCTGTACATGGTTGTGCTCGTTCACGTTGTTTTTCTCTCTAAACCCTGTACATGGTTGTGCTCGTTCATGTTGTTTTTCTCTCTAAACCCTGTACATGGTTGTGCTCGTTCACGTTGTTTTTCTCTCTAAACCCTGTACATGGTTGTGCTCGTTCATGTTTTTCTCTCTAAACCCTGTACATGGTTGTGCTCGTTCATGTTGTTTTTCTCTCTAAACCCTGTACATGGTTGTGCTCGTTCATGTTTTTCTCTCTAAACCCTGTACATGGTTGTGCTCGTTCACGTTGTTTTTCTCTCTAAACCCTGTACATGGTTGTGCTCGTTCACGTTGTTTTTCTCTAAACCCTGTACATGGTTCTGCTCGTTCATGTTGTTTTTCTCTCTAAACCCTGTACATGGTTGTGTTCGTTCATGTTGTTTTTCTCTCTAAACCCTGTACATGGTTGTGCTCGCTCACGCTGTTTTTCTCTCTAAACCCTGTACATGGTTGTGCTCGTTCACGTTGTTTTTCTCTCTAAACCCTGTACATGGTTGTGCTCGTTCACGTTGTTTTTCTCTCTAAACCCTGTACATGGTTGTGCTCGTTCACGTTGTTTTTCTCTCTAAACCCTGCACATGGTTGTGTTCGTTCACGTTGTTTTTCTCTCTAAACCCTGTACATGGTTGTGTTCGTTCACGTTGTTTTTCTCTAAACCCTGTACATGGTTGTGCTCGTTCACTTTGTTTTTCTCTCTAAACCCTGTACATGGTTGTGCTCGTTCACGTTGTTTTTCTCTCTAAACCCTGTACATGGTTGTGTTCGTTCACGTTGTTTTTCTCTAAACCCTGTACATGGTTGTGCTCGTTCACTTTGTTTTTCTCTCTAAACCCTGTACATGGTTGTGCTCGTTCATGTTTTTCTCTCTAAACCCTGTACATGGTTGTGCTCGTTCATGTTGTTTTTCTCTAAACCCTGTACATGGTTGTGCTCGTTCATGTTGTTTTTCTCTCTAAACCCTGTACATGGTTGTGCTCGTTCATGTTTTTCTCTCTAAACCCTGTACATGGTTGTGCTCGTTCACGTTGTTTTTCTCTCTAAACCCTGTACATGGTTGTGCTCGTTCATGTTTTTCTCTAAACCCTGTACATGGTTGTGCTCAGGCCTGGACTGGCCATCTGGCATACCGGGCATTTTCCCGGTGGGCCGACAGTCCTCGGGGGCCGGTACCGGTGCTGTTTTTTTTTTTTTTTTTTTTTTTTACTTAGAGCCCGGTCACCGGCTCACAATCTAAAGGAGGCGGCCCATTGGTCCATCTTCAATATAGACAGTGGACTAAACCAATCAGGATATAGATTTCTCTGCGCTGAGCCCCGCCAGTTTCATAATCATAACTGTTGAGCGAATGAGCGGGGGAAACAAGGAAACGCGCAAGAAAGGAGGTGCGGAGAATTAGCGGACTGCACCGGCTATGGATCCTACACACTGGCCGTGACTTTCATCTATCCATCTCTATATAACACAATGCACAAGAGGAATAAAACAGCAACACAATCAACAGCACTGTCAACAGGACTTATTATCGCCATATGTTTGATGTTATCCGGGGACATCCACCCGTGCCCGGGCCCACACCACTTCAAAACGCCGGGAGAGGCTCACCCACTCGCGGAGGAGACACGCGTCACTCCTACCTTACAGGTATGCTCTTTAGGTACTCCTCCGTGTTCCTCTGCTTACTCTGTGCCCGTCCCCAAACGCGACTGAGCTGTCGACGGTGATGTTGCGGATGGCGGGGTACCGGGGCGGTCTGTCGGTGAGCTGCACGGGGAACGGCCGGGCCCGCGGGTGTGTGGCGGCGCATCGTAGAGTAGCATCAGTCCGGAGTCCGTGGGAAAGCTGCGCGCTATAGCCTCTGCATCAGCGGCTGACAGCAGACCAGCGGCACCAGGCGGGGTCGTGCCGACGGTAAACCCCATTTAAAAAACACCGCATGTTCAAGTTTTTTCAAACACTCAACCAGTCCAAAATGATCTGGGACCCCAGTGCCAAACCAAAGGGATTATTATGTGGACATCTAAATGTTAGAAGTATATGTAACAAACGTGAACAGGTTGAACATCTCTTATGCGAATCTAATATCGACTGTTTTGGTATGTCTGAATCTTGGTTAAAACAAACATCTGCAGAAGCTTTAATAAATATGCCGGGATATCAAGTCTTTAGAAAAGACAGACAAAAGACAGTCTAAGAACGCCCTAAAATGTAAACAGTTAGACTGGCCAAACAATACTCAATTTGATTCCATTGGTGTGGAAGTCACACTATCCAATGAAATGTACGTGAATGTAGATTCAATGAGGAAAAACACTTCGTTTCCGCAGGATGAAATCCAAGTTCTCGGCGAATTTCACCTGGGGGTGTGGTCGCAAAAAAGGCATGAATAATAAATGAATGTTGCTATCCTGTGGTAGCAAGTGGTTGCGATGCAGTAGCCGGTCAGCTAGCGCTAAAGTTTGAGTGCTCAAAATATCTGCAGTGAGGTACTAGCCCGGACTATGTTGTAAAAGCTCTAATGATTATTTGCCTCCACTAAGAACATAATTCATATTAACAAGAATCCATGTCCATGGTTACAACAAGGTGACGTAAATCATTTAATCATTTATTGTTTCCCTCATGATATTAGCCCACTTCAGCACACAGTAAATGGATTGGAGACGTAGTTAACTAGCTAGTGGGCAGCTAACTAAAAAAAATAAATGTTTAGGTGTCAGTCTACAGTGGTCTATTTGCTTGATTATATTTACATCGAGCCTAAACAACAAACCATGTTGATTGAATAGATAATACTCCCTACAACTGTACACAGCTGGTACTGTACATCATATTTGATACTGTATTTTATATTTGACTACTACTTTTCTATTTAAATCTGATTTTACATATATATTTATTATCATTATCTTATGTATATAATTGTGTCTCCTCTGACACAGGTCTATTGCTCTTTGGTTGCTTTTCCATCTATTTTTCTTTTTGTTCTTTTACCCTCTGTTTTTATATCATATATTATATTTGATGAGTGAGCGACTGTACCCAAAACAATTTCCCTTGTGGATCAATAAAGTCTAAGAATACACTTTAGGTTAAGAAACCTTTTAATCATGTAAATGTTTCCACACTACTGACTCCACTGGTGACATCCATATAAGTCAGACTTTTTTTGATAAACAACAAATTCCACACACATCATACATTGAATAGGCCGATTTAAGAGCATCGTTACTTCCGCTCAGACATCTTGTCTTGCCTCGTGTTGCCTTAGTTTGAGATTTATCTGATCATTATCAAAAGTAAAAATGTAACCTAAAGATACTAAATGTTTTGATGGTTTAGATAGTTCCACAGTTTTTCCAGGTAGTTCCCAATATTTTTATTTTTAATTTAGGTTTTCTATTTATCACTTAATAAACTGTAATAATCTGTCCCTCTTACTGTCTGGTCAAGCCAGGCTGTTGAGGAGAGAGAAGAGAGAGTAGACTACTTTTCCTGTCCAGAGCCTGCTAGAATGTAAGAATTTTTAAATCACCACCTAGCAAGATGCTACAAACCCTGTAGTGAAGAAGGTGTTTCCCCTCGGCCAAGACGTAACAATAGTAAAATACATCACTTTGGGGAACACAAACATAAATTAGTCTGTTGTGCTCTGCTAATTATGAAGGGCCGTTCTGAGCCAAAAATGCCAGGGCCGTTTTTTTGTCCCAGTCCAGCCCTGGTTGTGCTCGTTCACGTTGTTTCTCTCTAAACCCTGTACATGGTTGTGCTCGTTCATGTTGTTTTTCTCTCTAAACCCTGTACATGGTTGTGCTCGTTCATGTTGTTTTTCTCTCTAAACCCTGTACATGGTTGTGCTCGTTCATGTTGTTTTTCTCTCTAAACCCTGTACATGGTTGTGCTCGTTCACGTTGTTTTTCTCTCTAAACCCTGTACATGGTTGTGCTCGTTCACGTTGTTTTTCTCTCTAAACCCTGTACATGGTTGTGCTCGTTCACGTTGTTTTTCTCTCTAAACCCTGTACATGGTTGTGCTCGTTCATGTTGTTTTTCTCTCTAAACCCTGTACATGGTTGTGCTCGTTCATGTTGTTTTTCTCTCTAAACCCTGTACATGGTTGTGCTCGTTCACGTTGTTTTTCTCTCTAAACCCTGTACATGGTTGTGCTTGTTCACGTTGTTTTTCTCTCTAAACCCTGTACATGGTTGTGTTCGTTCACGTTGTTTTTCTCTCTAAACCCTGTACATGGTTGTGCTTGTTCACGTTGTTTTTCTCTCTAAACCCTGTACATGGTTGTGCTTGTTCATGTTTTTCTCTCTAAACCCTGTACATGGTTGTGCTCGTTCATGTTTTTCTCTCTAAACCCTGTACATGGTTGTGCTCGTTCATGTTTTTCTCTCTAAACCCTGTACATGGTTGCTTTGGCGGAGTTAAAGCGCTCCTCTGTTTACCTGCTGCTGTTGACCTTGGCCGTGCGCCATTAGAGCGCCTCTCGACAGGTATCCTCTCGCTGTGGGGACATGATGCCAAAGATAATGGATCAAGAGCGCCTCTTATCCCCGATCCCGCTCTGATAACTCTGTTTGTTTAGAGCAGGCCTGCGGGGGGGCCAACAGGGGGCGCTGTGCAAGGGTAAACTCAGCCCGGAGGTCACACTGAGCTACCTGCCGGCTGTTTATCACCGCCAAGTTGGTCAGCAAATCAACCTATAAAGGACGGGGGGAATTTGACCGTTACTATTTAGTAAAGACTGCTGGTTCACTTCCCTTTTATGGTCATGTGTGTTGACATTGTGTCCTTAGGCAAGACATTATTTTTATTTTTAAAAGAGTGAGTGGTTTTGCAGAGTGAGAGAGAGGTTCTTGGGCTACTAAATTGTATGACTAAATTAATAATGTCAATATATATATATAGTATTTTTTAAAGATGCATTGTGGAACTTTTCTGGTGGAGTTTGTCATCTGCTGGTTTCTATGGATACTGTATGTATCCATAGTGTGACAAACACTATTAAACAGCTCTACTTTACATTTATTCAATTACAATTCTTCTATAGTCGCTCTTCTTCTATAGTCTCTTTCTTCTTCTGTGGTCTTTTTTTCTTCAATAGTCTCTTTTTCTTCTCCTATAGTCTCTCTTTTTTCTTCTTCTATAGTCTTTTTTTCCATTCTTCTTCTGAAACGGTATACAGTGGACCCTCGCTCTATCGCGGTTCACTTTCCGCGGCCTCGCTGTTTCGCGGATTTTTTCAATTTTTTATTTTTTTTTATAGTGTATCAGCGGAGACGTGAGTTAGTACACCGGAACTAGACCAGGACTAGACCAGGACTAATTGTGGACTAAACCAGGACTAAACCAGGTTTAAACCTGGACTAAACCAGGACTAGACCAGGTCTAAACCATTGGCACTCGCGCACAGAGAGGGGACAGTGGGTCTTCCCCCCTTACGCCTAGCGGACGAACCCGACCCCATCCTAGAGAGCAGTGGTCTGCGGTCTGATTTTGGAGCCGGGGTGAAATGCAACCAACCCTTGTGAGCGCGGGTTAGTGGGGGAAAACCCTCATGGTAGAGCTGATCGGGGCTTTAGACCTAGCCCCTCGCTGAAGTGTTCGTACCTGGTCGTGTGGTGAGGACTGGTGCTCAGAGGCGTCTGTTAGCGGTTCGGCACTGTTAGCGGTGGCCTGAGTCTTGCCCAAAATGATATTCAGGTCACTTTCCACTCGACTTTCGCACATGGCATGGATATGTTGTTCCAAAACAACGCATATCCATGTGCACGTGTCCGCGCACGTGTCTGTGCGCGCACCCCCCCCCCCTCCATGCTTCACTATTAATACATTTTGTTGAAAATCTACGAAAGTTTGAGTGTTTAAACTAGAGAGAAATGTGAGAAAATGTTAATACCAGTCTGAGAAAAGTGTATAATGTGTGTGGTGAGGCATTTACAGCCTTAAAACATGTGTAATAGTTGTAAAATATAAAGTTGTCCTACTTCGCGGATTTCACGTATTGTGGTTTTTTTCTGGAACCTAACCCCCGCGATAAACAAGGGATTACTGTAACGGTATATGCAGACAGCACATGGTGGTTTCATTTTGACCGCAATATATCTGTACCGGGGTAAAGCAAAACTTACTCAAACCGGGTACAGAGCTGTTTTTAACGTTAGGATAATGTTGACAACTAGCATGCTAACAACGCACTTCCTGACTCTCAAGATAATAAAACGCTTTAGATCAGGGGTGTCAAACATGCAGCCCTCCAAGACCTTTAACTCATTCAATGCCGGAGACGTCTATTGACGTCCCCTCGAATCCAACCGTTGAGTGCCGTGACGTCTATAGACGTCAATTGCTTTTTTCAGCGGGGGTTGCTAGGTTACGGCCTGGAGCAACTTTTGAGGTGTAATTTACATCTCTCAACCTGTAGATGGCGATGTTGTATCATTATTAGCCGATCAGAGCCGGGGAAGAAAGGAGGAGTGCAGCGTGTGTATGGTGTATTGGCCAGAGTAGTAAGATGGCGAGGCCAGAGAACCCGGAAAAGCAGATAACTGTTGATCAGCGCCTATGGAGCGATCAGATTGCTCTTGGGACCCAGGATCCTGGATCAGAGGATCGCAGAGACAAGCCGGATCAAGCAGCGAGGTCTGAGCAGAGATCTGCTGTGCCCGAGGAGGGGGCGTGTCCTGTGTGCGCTGCACGGACCAGGGAGTCTCCTCAGAACTACGACAGCTCCAGAGAAGAAGTTTACTGACTTGGAGCAGTGAGCAGTGTATGGTAATTGTAATGAATGAAGTTGTGTGTGTGTGTGTGTGTGTGTGCGTGTGTGCGTGTGTGCGTGCGTGCGTGTGTGCGTGTGTGCATGCGTGCGCGCGTGTGCGTGCGCGTGTGTAGCTGTGTGTGTGTAAAGGTTTATGCATGGGCTTGTGTGTATGTACATATATATATGTGTGTGTGTGTGTGTGTGTGTGTGTGTGTGTGTGTGTGTGTGTGTGTATTAGTTTTTATTATGGGTCTGTACTCTGGGCCTCAGACAAAGCCTCAACAAAGTTCTATTTTATAGGAAAAGATATTATATCCTGTAAACATCTCTTGGCACTATTGATTTGAACGAATTTTCAATTCACAGAGCCTTATATTCTTATATTTGTAAATAAAACATGTACTTTGTCATCAAAAATCTCTTTCTCTGTTATTTTAGATGTTTGAGGTGT
Organism: Paratrypauchen microcephalus; assembly: GCA_036785185.1. Classification (NCBI taxonomy): domain Eukaryota; kingdom Metazoa; phylum Chordata; class Actinopteri; order Gobiiformes; family Gobiidae; genus Paratrypauchen; species Paratrypauchen microcephalus. The sequence goes on along the minus strand of JAVJIX010000240.1, from coordinate 1,007,202 downwards.
CACTAAATCAATAAATATTGATGTCAAAGTCACTGATCTGCTCGAAATCCTTCCCTGAACTAAACGGTCGTTTTCTCCATTTCTTGCTCAAAAACCAGTGTTTTTGCTGAAACTTCCCTATGTTCTACTATCAGTTATTTGAGAACCGAAAAGGTTAGAAACATAATTTTTTTTCCAGGTGAAAGAAGAGAGTCGACACTTTATTTTGATGTGTCCCATGTTTATATAGTCAAAGAACTCAGTATTCTGTGGGTCTTGGAAAATCAGTGAAATTCTACTGAAACCTGTGGCACTCTGGGGGATAGAATTCTGAAAACAGGCCGGCAGTGAATGAGTTAATCTGGCCCTCGGCTGATTTTCTATTGAAATATTTTAATTATATTTTAATTTTCTATTAAAATATTGGTAATTTTCTGCGCAGTTTAGCATAGCAGCGTCTCCAGCGCCTCTGTGCGTGGCCCCTCCCACCAGAGCAGCACAACTGAAGACTCGCCTCTTTTAAAACGCTCTTAAAGGACCATCGTTTTGACTGTGGACCGTGACACCCTCATCAGCAAAATGTCAAAAATGAGAAAAGTGGACGCCGAGTGCAGGATTTTCCAAGAAAAATTGACTAATTCCTATTTGTTCACGGAGGTGAATGGGAAACCTGTATGCTCGGTGTGTTTGCAACAAGTGGCGGTGCTCAAGGAATATAATCTTAAACGCCACTACGAGACACGGCATTTCGAACAATACAAGAACTTGAACGTGTGAAGAATCCCTCAGTCGTCCAGGTAGAATCGATGGTAAAGGGAGAAATTCAATTTGTCAACTGGACAAAGTTAATTTGGTCGAAGACATTTCACAGCTCATCCAAGCTACTTCGTCAGTTCTTCGTCAGTTCCAGAACTGACGAAGAACATTTCACAGCTCATCCAAGCTACTTCGTCAGTTCTTCGTCAGTTCCAGAACTGACGAAGAACTGACGAAGTAGCTTGGATGAGCTGTGAAATGTCTTCGACCAAATAAACTTTGTCCAGTTGACAAATTGAATTTCTCCCTTTACCAATACAGTGGTACCTCACCTTACGAAAGACCCAACAAACGAAAATTTCAAGTTACGAAACGCCTTCACGTTAAATTTTGGTCTCTAGATACGAAAGAAAATTCAAGTTACGAAACGCGAAATCTCAAAAGTTCAAATAATGCGCGCTCAGCCACACACATTATACGCTTTTCTCAGACTGGATTTAAACTTTTCTCACATTTGTCTCTCGTATAAACACTCAAACTTTATGCAAGAGCCGCGGTGGTCTAGACCTGGTCTAGACCTCCAGGTCTAGAGGAGGTCTAGAGGAGGCACGGCTTAAGCACGGGTCTCGTTCATGCGCTCAGACTGCGTGCGGTCCCCCTCGCTGCTCGCCTCAGCCGTGACTCGAAACGAAACCAGGAAATAGACCCGCACGCGGCGCTTTAATCAACCTGGTCTAGTCCTGGTTTAGTCCAGGTTTAGACCTTGGTCTAGACCTGGTATAGTCCACGTTTAGTCCTGGGTCTACAGTCTCTACGCAGAACACAATGTTACACTATAAAAAAAAGTTATTAAAAAAAAACTTGGATCGGGGCCTTGGAACGAATCAGGCTTTTTCCATTGAAATAGCTACTCAACTTACGAAAAATTCACGTTACGAAACCACTTCTGGAATGAATTAATTTCATAAGGTGAGGTACCACTGTAATTGGAACAGAGAATTGAGAAGACAGAAAATACAAAATATTATACAGTCATCCCTCACTTTACGAAAGACCCAAATAACAAATAATCCAAGTTATGAAACGCCTTTACGTAAAATTTTCGTCTCTGAATACGAAAAAAAAATTCAAGTTACGAAATGCGAAATCTCAAAAATTCAAATAATGCGCGCTCGGCTTCGCAGCCCGAATCCCCTGAAATGTAAATACACTTGTAAATACACTCTCCCAACATCCCGCTGGCCTCCCATTGGCTTGGAACGAATCAGGCCTTTTACATTGCAACTCTACTTACGAAAAAATCACGTTACGAAACCACTTCTGGAACGAATTAATTTCGTAAGGTGAGGTATGACTGTAATATTAGAGTTCACCAAATAAAAAAGACTTCTGGAATAGATTTATGTTTCTCTGCACAAATATTTGGACTTACTGCTATTTTTGGGGTATTTATGCCATGAGTTTTCTGGTCCGGCCCCTTTGGGATCAAAGTAGGTTGGATACGGCCCCCGGACCACAATGAGTTTGACACCCCTGGTTTAGACAGTACACCCTGTTAATAAATCAATGACATGTATTAGTTATAATCATGAGTAATAATGATAAAAATACAACAGCACAATAACATTAAACAGACCATTTCCTTCTGCTCGTTCTCGTTTGTTTCGCCGACCACCAAACTCGGCTTTAATCACTGTCACGGCTCACAACACTGACTCAACCTGATTGACTTTTTATGAAAACACATATTTGCAGCTATTCCCATCTCGTACCATATGTTCCTCCACGCTCTCCTGCTTTGGCATTCTCCTCACTCCGAAGCCGTAATAACATCAGCTTTTATAGGCTTCACTGGAACAGACACTAATATCCCCGGCATGATGAGTGCAAGCATTAGGCCGACGTAAAAAAAAGACCACAAATCACGATGTAAATCAGCCTGGTTTTGTCCACGTCAGAGCTGCATTAGCCGCAGCAGACGGCGGACATTTTGTTGTTTTATGGAGGAAGTCTTAATGCACGAACACACTGCCAAAAGCGAAATCTATAGGTTCTATATAGTTAAAACGACTTAAATTAAGAACATTTTGCTTTATTTAAGTAGATTCAAAATGATCTATCAATGGAATGTGTTTTTATTATTATTATTTGATGCTGTCAGGCGATTAAAAAAATTAATCTAATTAATTACAGGATTTGTAATTCATTAATGTAATTAATTGCATTTTAATCTCATGAGAGAGAGAGAGAGAGATTGTGAGTGAGTAACCGAGTGAATGAACGAACCCACTCTGTGATTGATTTCATCAGTTTTTGTGAGGTCGCTTTGCTCAATCGTTTCCCAAATTCTGTGAGCGTGGTTTGGTGGTTTGTTGGTTTGGTGGTTTGGTGGTTTGGTGGTTTGTTGGTTTGTTGGTTTGGTATTTTGTTGGTTTGTTGGTTTAATCGTTTGGTGGTTTGTTAGTTTGTTGATTTGGTGTTTTGTTGGTTTAATTATTTGGTGGTTTGGTGGTTTGGTGGTTTGTTGGTTTGGTATTTTGTTGGTTTGATCGTTTGTTGGTTTGTTGGTTTGTTGGTTTAATCTTTTGGTGGTTTGTTGGTTTGGTGGTTTGTTGGTTTGTTGGTTTAATCGTTTGGTGGTTTGTTGATTTGTTGGTTTGTTGGTTTGGTGTTTTGTTGGTTTGTTGGTTTGTTGGTTTAATCGTTTGGTGGTTTGTTGGTTTGTTGGTTTGGTGTTTTGTTGGTTTGTTGGTTTGTTGGTTTAATCGTTTGGTGGTTTGTTGAAGTGCGCTCACACTCGCTCTATCACCGGTAACAATGGAACTTGTCCGGACGTGTTTATTGTTCAAATGATCCGTCAGGCTGGAGCAGCTTCGGTGATCGGAAAATTCATTTTTACAAACGCTACAAATCACCGCCTTCTTGTTGATCTTCGTGCTTTTTATAAATAAACTTGTCGTTCAAAGGCCCGAGCAGCGATTTGCTCGCCAAATTTAAAATGTGCGCACTGAATTACCACTCATTATTAATTAATTAATTATTAATTAAATGCATTAAGTTTTATAACGTGTTATTTTGCAGTGTAATTAATCTGATTAACATGTTAAACTGAGCCCTATTCTTAATGCAAGCAACATTCAAGTTTGTTATTTAAGTGCAAAGAGTTGTTGCTTTTCTCCATGGAGATGTCATTACTTTGTCTATAATATTCCACAGTGTGACATTAAACAGCTCTACTTTGCATTTATTCAATTACATTTATTCAGTAACAGGTGGTTTTATTGCTCAAAAACACCTAGAAAATCAAACATTCTGACTGTGAGCGGGGTCGCCTCTCCACAGATCTGACTGGTTTGGTCTCCATGAAGATAGAAAAGTTTATCACCATTGTGAGTGCGGCAATGCGCCCCACTAGCCTCGGTCTCGGTGTTTCTAGAAGTTTCTTTCCGACGCGTCACGTAAAGTAAATAAAGAGTCTTGAATCCAAGTTTGTCTTTTCTATCTTTACTAAAGTGAAAGGTCATACAGAGTGGGTGCAAATAAGGTGAATAAACAGGGAAATGGAAAGATGAATTTCTGAGGCTTGTGGTTTTCCTGCGTGTGTTGTGTTAGGCTCTGTATGTGTGGTGATGTCCTTCTTGGCGTCTTTGCGTGTCATATAGCGGTGAGCTCCTGCCTGTCACTGGGAGACCGGGCTCCCTTGTCCTCCATGGCTCCCGACAGGACTCACCCTACGTTGCGTTGTCAACGGTGCTACTGGTTCTTCTTTGCTGTCCGTACGTGCCTTGTAGCGTTGCGTTTTCCCATCTGTCACTTGGGAGACCGTGCTTCTCGGCTCCCGACGGGAATCCGTCTTATTTGCTACCTGCGGCTGCTACGTGACGTTTCACGTAACCTCCTTGTTACGTGACGTCCCACGTGACGTTCCTACGTTGGCGTCCGTCCGTACGTGCCTTGTAACGGTGCGCGTTCCCGTCTGTCACCCGGGAGACGGCCGATGTTACACTCTTGCTTGGTTCTTACGCGACGATTACGTGACGATTACGTGACGGTCAAAAGACTGTGTAGCTTCTGTGGTCCAGGACGTCCTAATACCCCGTCATCTCGGCTCATCTGATACTCTATGGTCTCGGGGTATCCTCCTGGCCACCAGACCGCGGCTTCTTATCCACACTACCCACGTAGCGTAGTCGTTTCCCCTTCTTCTTGTGTGGGTGTGTGTGTGTGTGTTGGTGAGATGTGTCTTCTCCGGTGTCCGTGTGCTCTCTGTGTCTGTGTGACCCCTAAGGTCTGCATTTATAGCAGGTAAGACCAAAGATAAAAGAACAAAGAATAAAGCTAGATCAAAGTCATCCAATCAGAAAGCATTCCCTGAACCTGAAGGCGGGACAAGAGCAGCTGCTATAAAAGAGTAGATATATATATAGGATGGGTTAAAATGCAGAGAAGAATTTCTCCAGTGTGAGATCAATAAAGTCACTTCTTCTTCTTCTTCTTCTTCTTCTACTCCAGAACACAGATTGTACGAAATGGCTCCTACATATCCCGGCCCCTAATTGGCTAAGCTTTAGCAAGTCAATTACTAACTTAAGAATTGGAGCCATTAACTAATTTACAGTTTTAAATTTAGCTGTTACATTTCTCGAACATTTTTCTTCAAAAAGGTTAAGGTTAAAAGGTAATTCTTCACTTTTTTACAACTAAGTATACTTTTCACAAATTACAGTTCATATCAGACGTGTAGTAGGTCCTTCTCTTCTTCAGTCTTCACCCTGTAAGAGACACAATTTGGTTATGGGTCTTTGTATAATACTCGTCCGTCTTCGTCCGGATTTCAGCGCTGCGGACCATCCCCTTGGAGTCTGGCATAACCTTGGTGATTCTGCCCAACATCCAGTCATTTCTTGCTAGGGATGGCTCAACGACGAGGACGACATCTCCGACCTTAAAGTCTCTCTTCGTTCCGAGCTACTTTTGCCGTTCTTGAAGCAATGGCAAGTAGAGAATCTGATTTCTGCCGCCGTGTCTTGTTTCCAGGTGGATGTGGTGAAGAATAAGGTGTGTTGTTCTGTGTTGTTTACTGAGTAGGGCGGGAAGCTGGCTTCCCCAGGCGTCGCTGACCTGTTCCGACACCCCCCTACTTCAAACTTTTCTCTTTCTTTCTCTTTCTTCGATGGTACACCCGGTAGTGCGGTATGTACCATCCTCTTCGGCTCAGCTGTTCATCCGGGACTCCTGTGACGTATCCTTTTTCTAGGATTTCGATACTAAAATCTTTGTACTTCTGAAAGAAGTTTGAAAACCTGATGAGCTTCCTCTTCAAGGAGTCGAGTATTTGCTCGGCTATACCTCGGTTGCCTGGCATCTCCATGCAGACATCCCTCAGAGGTAGCTCGGTGCAGCAATGGCCATCCGAAAGATGTGCCGATGTGGTCACAGCGCGCACAAACTGCTTGTCGTGTTGAGATGGCCCTTGCTCGTCCTCACGCCGGCGTTCCGGAAAATCTGCTTCGTAGTGCATGACTTCTATGGTCGACACAGAGATGCGATTAACGAAGTTCTGTTTTTCGGCGTCATCGAATTCTTTCTCTTGGCATCCGCTGACAGGCCCGTTGACTACCCAACCTAGGGCCGCCTTCACGGCATGCGGTCCGTTGTTTTGGCTGTTGATTGTCTCCCACGGCTCTTTAGCCTTGTGAAACCAGATGTTACATGACATGAAGCTCTCAATCTTCAAGCCTCTCGAGGCGAGATCGGTTGGACCCCAAGAGGTGTCAACCCTTGAGATCCACTGAGCTCCTGTAACAGCCCCTCTGACAACGGAGACACGGCCCGCCACAAATGTCTTTAGACGAAAAGCGTCATTTTCAGTGTACCTTAGTACCGTCGTGCTATTCGTCCAGAAGACCAAATCCTTCAGGGGGAGTTGAAGTTCTTCCTTCAACACCCGTTCAATCTTGACTGGGATCACTGCAGCCGACAATTCCATCTTAGGGATTGTAACCTGCTTAAGAGGAGAGACCTGGGACTTCTCCATCAAAAGGCAGACATGTTTCTCCTCTTGCCCGTTCTTCAATAAGCGGTACGGCACAACCCCATATCCATCTTGACTTGCGTTTGAGAAATGATGGATTTGTGCGCCCTTTGTGGGCCCGACTGTGTTGGACTTAAAACATTTACTCACGCTGAGATCTGACAACTTGTCAAGGTCTTCTGGCTCCTTCTGCCATGCCTGTTGTAGCTTCTTTGGAATGTCCTCATTCCCGGCCCCGGTTTGTTCACCGCTTCTACACCCTGCACGTACGAGAGCACCACACTCAACAGCCGTACCTGTTGAGTTGTCATCTGCTTTGGTCTCCTCCTGTGAGTGATCTTGCTTTATGACGTGCAAAATAGCAGGATGCCTATAGGAACAGTCAGGGCAAGAGCTCTTTTCCTTACAGTCCTTAGCCATGTGGCCTGGCGTAAGACAGCTGAAACAAAGCTCTTGAGATCTCAGGAAGTCAGTTCTCTCATTCAAAGGCCGCTCTTTAATCTTGTTGCACACATTCAACGCATGCTTCCCCTTACAGTACAAGCAGGGACTTTGGAAGGAGTTGGCTGACGTTACTGCTGGTGCCTTCTTCTCTAATTGGTCTTTACCGGTGTTGTTATCAGCAGCAGTCACGGTCACAGCGAAGCTGCTTCTTTTCGGCTCATCTTCTCCTAAGTTGGCTTTCCCTTCCGCGTTTGCGTGTTTATCGGTGGCTGAGGTGGCGTACTCAGCACCTTTGAACAACGGGCTTTGCCTTTGCCTTGTTGGAGATTTTCCTCTGACTGACAGGAGGCCCGACTGCGCCTGCGAGGCAGTTGGCGCAACAGCTTTAGGCCCGACGTCATGCAAAGGCCTTTCAATTCCAACATGGTCGCTGCTACAGTTGGTGAACCTTTCATTTCCACCAGTCGTACGCTTCGATCCAGCTCTTGACTTCCGAGCATCCTTATTCTGGTCGTAAGCTCTTAATTTGGCATTCGCGGCTGCAATGGCAGCTTCCATCCGCAACCGCTCCTTTCTAGCTCTCAAATATACCTCTTTTTCCTCAAATTCTTGCTGCAAGCGCATTTCCTCTTGCTGCCTTTCTTGCTGCAGGCGTCTTTCTTCTTGCTCAAGCGCTTGCCTCTGTATCATAGCCGCTTGGCTTGCTAACAGAGCTGCACGTTCTACTCTGGCTTTTGACCGCACTGAACTAGTAGTGGAACGTTGAGATGTACGACTTGTAACTGAGTTAGCCCTAAAAGTGCTATCCTCCGATCTGATGACATTTTGCTCTTCATTCTCATTCACGACCCATCCCCGGTCAGCCTTTAGCGTATTTATTTTCTCCTTGGCAGCCTCCGTTTGGTTAGACGGCGCACCGCCACCTTCTTTTGGCATCATGTTTCCCACTAACGACCACATCATGTTTCCCACTAACGACCACATAACTGTGACAATTCCTCGAACTCCTCACAGCTTCTAACTCCTCCCAACTTTCACCGACACTCGGGAAAGGAGTTATTGGATGTGTCTTTAGGGCACATACTTCTATTTCCGGTGGCTAGCAGACTAGTAAAACTGAGAAAATTGTCAGACCTGACCCAGGGAATGCTTGCTTCAGCCGTGGATGGAGTTTCTTGTTGGTTCAGATGGTTCTTTCTTCAATTAAGTCTCCTGACTTGATACTGATCCTTTTGACCTTGATGTTTAGACTTCGTGACTTAAAGTTGCTTATTAGTCCTTTGATTTAGCAAAGTCTTTTGACTTAAAGATGTTGCTATAGTCTTTTGACTTAAATGTATGTTGCTACAGTCTTTTGACTTAAATGTGAGTGCGGCAATGCGCCCCACTAGCCTCGGTCTCGGTGTTTCTAGAAGTTTCTTTCCGACGCATCACGTAAAGTAAATAAAGAGTCTTGAATCCAAGTTTGTCTTTTCTATCTTTACTAAAGTGAAAGGTCATACAGAGTGGGTGCAAATAAGGTGAATAAACAGGGAAATGGAAAGATGAATTTCTGAGGCTTGTGGTTTTCCTGCGTGTGTTGTGTTAGGCTCTGTATGTGTGGTGATGTCCTTCTTGGCGTCTTTGCGTGTCATATAGCGGTGAGCTCCTGCCTGTCACTGGGAGACCGGGCTCCCTTGTCCTCCGTGGCTCCCGACAGGACTCACCCTACGTTGCGTTGTCAACGGTGCCACTGGTTATTCTTTGCTGTCCGTACGTGCCTTGTAGCGTTGCGTTTTCCCATCTGTCACTTGGGAGACCGTGCTTCTGCGCTTCTCGGCTCCCGACGGGAATCCGTCTTATTTGCTACCTGCGGCTGCTACGTGACGTTTCACGTAACCTCCTTGTTACGTGACGTCCCACGTGACGTTCCTACGTTGGCGTCCGTCCATACGTGCCTTGTAACGGTGCGCGTTCCCGTCTGTCACCCGGGAGACGGCCGATGTTACACTCTTGCTTGGTTCTTACGCGACGATTACGTGACGATTACGTGACGGTCAAAAGACTGTGTAGCTTCTGTGGTCCAGGACGTCCTAATACCCCGTCATCTCGGTTCATCCGATACTCTATGGTCTCGGGGTATCCTCCTGGCCACCAGACCGCGGCTTCTTATCCACACTACCTATGTAGCGTAGTCGTTTCCCCTTCTTCTTGTGTGGGTGTGTGTGTGTGTGTTGGTGAGATGTGTCTTCTCCGGTGTCCGTGTGCTCTCTGTGTCTGTGTGACCCCTAAGGTCTGCATTTATAGCAGGTAAGACCAAAGATAAAAGAACAAAGAATAAAGCTGGATCAAAGTCATCCAATCAGAAAGCATTCCCTGAACCTGAAGGCGGGACAAGAGCAGCTGCTATAAAAGAGTAGATATATATATATAGGATGGGTTAAAATGCAGAGAAGAATTTCTCCAGTGTGAGATCAATAAAGTCACTTCTTCTTCTTCTTCTTCTTCTTCTTCTACTCCAGAACACAGAATGTACGAAATGGCTCCTACAACCATATTGTGAAACATTCCAGACAAACGGCAAAAGGAGAAATTCAATTTGTCAACTGGACAAAAGTTTATTTGGTCGAATATGTTTCGCAGCTCATCAAAGCTGCTTCTTCAGTTCTGGTCAGACGCTGGTGGACACTGCCTATATCTGCCTGAAGGAGGCGCTAACTACAATGAAATTACTTTGAAACTACCACACCTACTTGTTTACAGTTTCGGTTAGTTAGGTGAGCTGTGAGTTTCAGAAATTGGGTCCGAAGGAGGTCTGAAGGAAGGCATTGCTCGAAAGTGAGGTTATTCAGCATTTTTAATGTAAAAATAGCAGAATACAAACGAAATGATGACATCGGGCATCTTCAGCATTCATGTTGTCAGCTTTAGCAGGCCCTCAGAGAAGAGACATCAGCCGTGAAGAGGGACGTGAAGAGACCTCCCCAGTGGGGGTCAGATCACACACACACAAACACCACAAGGGACCGTCTTTAAATACACTACAGACTGTTGAATAAATATGACATCAGCAACAGCTAACCTATAGGAGAATAGCTCCTTAAATACTGAACAAAGAACAACACTTCAAACAGAATGCCATTTGGCCGCTGGAGTCAGAAACCCCTCCAGGCATAGATGGAGATAACACCCAAAGTTAGTTTACAGCCTTTTATAACCTATAGCCACAAGTATACAACATATGGTGAAACAAATGGTGAGGTGAGACGGTTCTCACAGTAACACTTAAAATCCAGGAATAGACTAGAATATGAAGAACACTTCAATAATAAAAGAATAAATCTCACAGAGCCTGTTAGATCTGCAGTGGTTTGAGGATAGAGTTATAGATGGGAGACAAATGATGTCTGAGACCTCCATTTCTGTTCAAGGAAGGATTCTCTTTCTTGACAAAAATAGCCTCTTTAACTCCCCTCTCAAACCAGTTCTTTTCTCTGGCAAAGACCTGGACCTCTGACCAGAACTAAAGAAGCAGCTTAGATGAACTGAGAAATGGATTCGACCAAATAAACTAAATAATTTTGTCCATTTTGCCTTGGATTCTACCTAGACGAATGAGGGATATAGGGCAAGTGTACAATTAATGGGAACTCTCTCTCCAGTTTCTCTCTTTTTTCCTAACACCTCCCTTCTTTCTCGTCTTCCTCACTTCCCTCCTCCTCTCCTCGTCTCTCAGCAGGACAGTCTGAGAGCGTCTCCACCTGAGAATAGATGTGCTGGTTTGACAGATGGCCCAGCTCTGATCCAGGTGATGCATGGGCCTCTACACCTCTCCCTCGTCTCGCTCCTTCTCTCGCTCCTTCTCTCCCTCCTTCTCTCTTTTCCTCTGTCCCTCGTTACCAAACACTTAGCAGCGATTACCGTGTTGATTTGTGCCAGGACACAGCTCACCGCGGCGGCTGACGATTCGCCCGTTTTTCTGCCTTTGTCTCCTGACCTTGAGTCACGAGAAACACAAACTTCTAAACACAGAAACACAGCGTCCTGCCCGGCAACGCCACAATAATATTATTTATTTATTTATTTGGGCAAGTAAGCAATTTACATTCTTTTAAAAGTGCAATAACCGAAATAACAATAAAAAAAAAAAAAAAAAATTGCCCACAAAGGAGTGAATATACACTTGTAATATACACATTTTTCTCCTACTAATATTTTATTACGTATGTTTTTTTTTTAAATTATGCTTTTTATTTCCATATTTCACATACAGTGTACATGTTGTTGACAAAAGGACAAATGAAATACAATATCACAATACAAAAGAGAGAGAGAGATGATAATGGTGACAATGATGATTTCATTTTATGTTATGACGTTCTGCTGAGTTCATGATATAAAAACAGGGGCAGTTCTTTGACGGGGCCACCTGGGCAATTGCCCCTAGCGGCATCGCGGGGGAAAAAAAAAAAAGCCGGTGCGGTGCGCTTTTAGAGTACTGCAATATTTTTTTTCTGCAATATTGTGACCATCAGGGGGTGCTGGAGTGCACTTTTGCTTTCTTAAATAGCTGTAGGCCTACATGGCTATAATGTGAAATAATTGCGCCTTTGGTCTTTTTTATGTTCAAAAACTTAATGTAATAATTACATTACTTAATGTAATTATAGACTAGAATATGAAGAACACTTCAATAATAAAAGAATAAATCTCACAGAGCCTGTTAGATCTGCAGTGGTTTGAGGATAGAGTTATAGATGGGAGACAAATGATGTCTGAGACCTCCATTTCTGTTCAAGGAAGGATTCTCTTTCTTGACAAAAATAGCCTCTTTAACTCCCCTCTCAAACCAGTTCTTTTCTCTGGCAAAGATCTGGACCTCTGACCAGAACTAAAGAAGCAGCTTAGATGAACTGAGAAATGGATTCGACCAAATAAACTAAATAATTTTGTCCATTTTGCCTTGGATTCTACCTAGACGAATGAGGGATATAGGGCAAGTGTACAATTAATGGGAACTCTCTCTCCAGTTTCTCTCTTTTTTTCTAACACCTCCCTTCTTTCTCGTCTTCCTCACTTCCCTCCTCCTCTCCTCGTCTCTCAGCAGGACAGTCTGAGAGCGTCTCCACCTGAGAATAGATGTGCTGGTTTGACAGATGGCCCAGCTCTGATCCAGGTGATGCATGGGCCTCTACACCTCTCCCTCGTCTCGCTCCTTCTCTCGCTCCTTCTCTCCCTCCTTCTCTCTTTTCCTCTGTCCCTCGTTACCAAACACTTAGCAGCGATTACCGTGTTGATTTGTGCCACTGTATAAAGATGACCATTTTCACAAAAAATACTGTGTCTTGTTTGCCTGGTTTACACCAGACCATATCACAAGTGATATATGGTCTGGGAGCACCTACTGAATATCTCGTAGTGGAGGTGTGGTTTACGATCGCCAACGGCCGTTTACTGGGCGTTAAGAATGTCTATCATTTGGCGTATACGTAGCCCATAGCCAATCATGTCAGTTGTACTCGATGACGTAGTTAGAGCGACGACCGGGGAGAAGAGAAGGAAACCCCGCCATTTTCCCCAATCTCCGCAAAAACAGAAGGCAAAACAAAAATACGATTAAACAATAGCACTGAACGATTACTGCCGTTGTGTAAGATAAATATGAGAGAAGGTGGACCCGCTTCCGTTTGTCACGTAGTACGCGTCACCGTCTTTCCACCCCTCCCCGCTCTCTGATTGGCTCCCCCGCTCAGGAGCCCTCGCTTAACCTCGTTGCCAGGCTGTCTTTCAGATCGGAACGATCGTGCAAAGCAGCCTGGGATTTCCCAGGTTAGTGTCTTGTTGTTTATTTTTGCAATATTTTCTTCTATTCCCATTACATATTTTATATACACTTTAACAGCAATACAATTTGGGATTCTTTTTTTCATTTTATATCTTTAGTTTTAATTGATTCTGGGGGTTTAATTCCATATTTGTTTAACCATTGTTCAACGTCTGTCCAGATTGGTTTTCTCTTATATTTTGATAGTTTTCGAGAATTTATTTGTAGTAATTATTCTGTGTAGAATTCTATATTGAAAATATCTCATATTAGGATCTAATGTTACAAGAAATTGAATTTTGTAAAGATTTATCCATAGCGATGTATTATTGGGTTCTATATTATAATAAATTATAATATTACTTATTTTTATTGTGGGAAAGAGTTTTTTGTTTTTTTTAGTCTAGGGTTAAACATGTCCCACAGCGTGCCATTAAACTTGTGCATCTCCATGGAGACAACCAGGTGATAAGGTTAATGCCGTACTGTGGAACTTCTCACTTTTATTCATTCAATATGGGGCATTTTCTTGCATTGTTTATAGATCAGACCTTTATTAACGTTAAATATATTGACAATTCTCACACTGATGACAAAACAGAACATTTATGTGTAATTACTGCACTTACTTTTATATCTGTATCTAATATTATTGTTCATTATTCTCAGTATAAATGTTAGATAAATATAATTAAATCAAAGGTAGTTATGTGTGTCACTCTGAGCTCTCATAAAACAATGTGTTTAATTAGTTTCTATAACAGTACGCACACCGAATTTGCACGTGTTTATTTTTATTTCTATTCTATTTTCTTCCTTTTCAGAGCTTTTTAACCACGTTCTAGCTGTTTGCACTCGTCATTTCGCCTCTCACTGGGGAAAATGTATTTGGGGTGATTCATATTTGAGCAACTCTTTAGATTTAGACGAACTTTGAAGTGAAATTATTTGGACACAGAAGCTCAGGAATCACAATATAATATAATAATCAAGAGTAAAAAATATAAATGGTAATAATAAATTCTAAATAAGTGGAACAAAAGATAGCAAAAGTCAGATAAGACATAATTATATAAAAGTGTATGTACAAGTCAAAGTAAAATAGAAAAATAAGTTATAAAAAATTAAAATCTCAGCTATTTACAAGAGGTCAGAGGACAAATGATATAACTGACAGGACATGAGGTTATCTGTTACCTAAGGGTGAGTTGTTCTACAGTTGTAGGGAGTATTATCTGTTAGAGTTTTTGTCGATTCTGCTGCTGTAAGAGATCCCGATATTGTCAACGACCTGGTCTTCTCCCCAAGCCCTGATACAGCACAAGGCCTTCCGAGCTCTAAATGTCTGGAGGAACAACCAGTTTGTTTGTGGCTGGTACAAGAGCGCAAAATGTGGAAAATTGGAGAGGAGCATATTGTGATGGCAAAGGTCGGCATACTTGTATTACATGTGTAACGTGTTTAAATTCTAGTATATTTCCTATTTTGCAAAGATTAAAATATGAACATCGTCTTTCCGCCGCTGTCGCCTTCTTTCCTTTGATAATCGCTCTGTCTGTTCACCCTGGTTTAGTCCTGGTTCAGTCCTGGTTTAGTCTTGGTTTAGTCCTTGTTTAGACCTGGTTTAGTCCTGGTTTAGTCCTGGTTTCAATCCTGGTTTAGCCCTGGTTTAGTCCTGGTTTAGCCCTGGTTTAGTCCTGGTTTAGACCTGGTTTAAACCTGGTGTAGTCCTGGTTTAGTCCTGGTTTAGCCCTGGTTTCAATCCTGGTTTAGCCCTGGTTTAGTCCTGTTTAGCCCTGGTTTAGCCCTGGTTAATCCTGGTTTAGCCCTGGTTCAGTCTTGGTTTAGTCCTGGTTTAGTCCTGGTTTCAATCCTGGTTTAGCCCTGGTTTAGTCCTGTTTAGCCCTGGTTTAGCCCTGGTTAATCCTGGTTTAGCCCTGGTTTAGCCCTGGTTTAGCCCTGGCTCAGTCCTGGTTTAGTCCTGGTTTAGTCCTGGTTTCAATCCTGGTTTAGCCCTGGTTAATCCTGGTTTAGCCCTGGTTTAGCCCTGGTTTAGCCCTGGCTCAGTCCTGGTTTAGTCCTGGTTTAGTCCTGGTTTAGACCTGGTTTAGACCTGGTTTAGTCCTGGTTTAGACCTGGTTTAGCCCTGGTTCAGTCTTGGTTTAGTCCTGGTTTAGCCCTGGTTTAGCTCTGGCTCAGTCCTGGTTTAGTCCTGGTTTAGTCCTGGTTTAGACCTGGTTTAGTCCTGGTTTAGTCCTGGTTTAGCCCTGGTTCAGTCTTGGTTTAGTCCTGGTTTAGCCCTGGTTTAGCTCTGGCTCAGTCCTGATTTAGTCCTGGTTTAGTCCTGGTTTAGTCCTGGTTTAGTCCTGGTTTAGTCCTGGTTTAGTCCTGGTTTAGACCTGGTTTAAACCTGGTTTAGTCCTGGTTTAGTCCTGGTTTCAATCCTGGTTTAGCCCTGGTTTAGTCCTGGTTTAGTCCTGGTTTAGCCCTGGTTCAGTCCTGGTTTAGTCCTGGTTCAGTCCTGGTTTAGTCCTGGGTTAGTCCTATTTTAGTCCTGGTTCAGTCCTGGTTCCAGCTTTAACTTATATTTCCATTTTCCACTCACAATAACTTCTACAATTTGCTCATATTGCACCTAGACAAGTGTGAAAATACAACAGCTGTGTGGTTTTACAAGTGAAGTGTCCTAGTTTGCGTACGTGTGATCCTCATCGTATCTCCCGTGAACCCAACCTCGACGCGGCCGCACAGGATTTACGTGAGAATTTCAATACAACACGCCTCCACGTCCTGTTGTTTTTGTTTTTACCTTTAATCCCGGTGTGCCTCTAACTCAGATTAATTTTTCATCACAACGTGCACTTCGCTTCGACCTGCTTTTTGAGTTCCCCTGCTTTCACTGTCAATAAACACGACTGCGCTTGAATTCCGCGTCCCCATAAATCTTTAACCGTCTCAACAACATATTAGCTTTTCTCTAAAACAGATGCCGTGCTCTGCCTTTGTGGGGTCACTGCCATTAATCCATAATTTATACAATAATGTGTGTATTCCCCGTCGGTCATGTATAATTCATGTTAAATAGCTGCGCGGAGATGAAGCTGGAATACAATTGGACACAACAGGGAGAGTGGCCTTTTCGAGCAGACATTTAATAATAAAGTCTGTGTGGGAACGTTAAAGCCGCGCTGTGTAACTTTGCCAGTGGGGGGGGGGTCCATCGTGTGCGAATGAAGATGTTTTTGCTTTGTTTGTAAGGTTGCACGAAAGGCACGGTACCGGATTTTTACTGATAAAATGAGAAAAAGGCTCATAATTTATTTCCTATCATGCTTTTGTGTATTTATGGAGTACAGGCTCTATTCACGGTTACTGAAAGATGTTTGGAAACATACGGATAAGGACTATCAGGGCTCTCAAATTTTGAAGATTGGTAGGAGTGAGATTTCCGAGGAACGGGGGGGGGGGGGGGGGGCAGGGCAGAATTAGAAGGTACTTTGTTAAAATGGAAATGCTTTTATAACAAAAAGTCCATATTATCATTCAATAATTCAATAATGCACAGGATAATATGTTATCACACAGTCTTGGTTTAGTCCTGGTTTAGTCCTGGTTTAGACCTGGTTTAGACCTGTTTTAGTCCTGGCTTAGTCTTGGGTTAGTCCTGGTTCAGACCTGGTTTAGTCCTGGTTAGTCCTGGTTTAGTCCTGTTTTAGACCTGGTTTAGTCCTGGTTTAGTCTTGGTTTAGACCTCTTGGTTTAGTCCTGGTTTAGTCCCAGTTTAATCCTGGTTTAGACCCGGTTTAGTCCTGGTTTAGTTCTGGTTTAGTCCTGGTTTAGACCCAGTTTAGATCTGGTTTAGTCTTGGCTTAGTCCTGGTTTAGACTTGGTTTAGTCCTAGTTTAGACCTGGTTTAGTCCTGGTTTAGACCCGGTTTAGATCTGGTTTAGTTTTGGGTTAGTCCTGGTTCAGACCTGGTTTAGTCCTGGTTTAGTGCCGGGTTAGTCCTGGTTTAGTCCTGTTTTAGACCTGGTTTAGTCCTGGTTTAGACCTGGTTTAGTCCTGGTTTAGACCTGGTTTAGTCCTGGTTTAGTTTTGGGTTAGTCCTGGTTCAGACCTGGTTTAGTCCTGGTTTAGTGCCGGGTTAGTCCTGGTTTAGTCCTGTTTTAGACCTGGTTTAGTCCTGGTTTAGACCTGGTTTAGTCTTGGCTTAGTCTTGGTTTAGACCTGGTTTAGTCTTGGTTTAGTCCTGGTTTAGTCCCAGTTTAATCCTGGTTTAGACCCGGTTTAGTCCTGGTTTAGTTCTGGTTTAGTCCTGGGTTAGACCTGGTTTAGACCTGGTTTAGTCTTAGTTTAGTCCTGGTTTAGTGCCGAAATAGATGCAGAAATAATCTGATATGACTCACCCATAAAAACGCGGTCACTCGTATCCATGTATGCACGTGTCACAGTCTTTAATCATCTGTAGCTCCGGAGAAAAGGACACATCCCGAACTTATCCCGTGTCCCGAGGCGAGAGTTCCTTCTTACGTACCATTAACGTAGCAAGTTAAGGATTCTTATTCTCTTGGAAATGCCGCGTAAATATCAGGCGGCTCGCTCACAGCTGATCGGTGAACAGGTCGATCAGCTGTGCGCGATCGGCCTCACAGCTGATCACTCAACTCGAGTACTGGTGTACTCGAGTACTTTTTTTTCGCTGAAAACGCAGTTCCTGCATTAACTTACCGATTTTCTGGGCACAGAAGCGCTGTGAACAGTGGCTACAGTTTTAAATTGCTTTAAAAAATTTCAGCGTGAGAAATACCATGTGGCGTGTGAGCATGTGAACACGTCGAATTGCGTGTGTCACACTCTCAAAGCGTGAGACTTGAGAGCCCTGACTATGACGACGGTGTAGTTCCCTAAAACCGTGGCTTCAGCAGCAGCGTCTTCCCACAACCTGCCAAAGCTTTCCATGTTTGTTTTGATTTAGGTTTGAGGATAGAGTTATAGATGGGAGGCAAATGATGTCTGAGACCTCCATTTCTGTTCAAGGAAGGATTCTCTTTCTTGAAAAAAATAGCCTCTTTAACTCCCCTCTCAAACCAGTTCTTTTCTCTGGACAAGATCTGAACCTCACTGTCCTCAAAGGAGTGGCCCTTGGCTTTTAGGTGGAGATGTACGGCAGACTGAGGTCCTTTTAGGCGGAGATGTACGGCAGACTGAGGTCCTTTTAGGCGGAGATGTACGGCAGACTGAGGTCCTTTTAGGTGGAGATGTACGGCAGACTGAGGTCCTTTTAGGTGGAGATGTACGGCAGACTGAGGTCCACTCTGGCTCTCACATCTGTGTTGGTACATCCTCTTGTGAAGTGGCTGTTTTCTTTCTCCAATGTAGCGCTCACTGCAGTCTTCACTGAACAGAAATGGTGGTCTCGGACATCATTTGTCTCCCATCTATAACTCTATCCTCAAACCTAAATGAAAAACAAACAAAAAAAAAACAATAGGGCAGCAGGTCAAGTCCAGAGGTGTGAAAACACCATTATGGTCCTGAATGGTTCTGCTAACAAGACCCCACACTCCACTCTCACTGCAGATCTAATAGGCCCACCTAACTAACAAACTGTAAACAAGTAGGTGTGGTAGTCTCAGAGTCATTTCATTGTAGTTAGCGCCCCCTTCAGGCAGATATAGGCAGTGTCCACCAGCGTCTGACCAGAACTGAAGAAGCAGCAAAACGTATTCGACCAAATAAACTTTTGTCCAGTTGACAAATTGAATTTCTCCTTTTGCCGTGGATTCTACCTGGACGACTGAGGGATTCTACACAATCATTTTATTAAGTTCATCAAAATTTAATACACAAATTAATAAGCAGTTTATGAAAGGAAAAAAAGAAAGAACACAGTGACATCTAGATGAAGAAAACTGGGTCATTTGAGTTTCTATCGCCGACAGAGCCCAAAGGAAGTCGTCATCTGCATGTTTCCAAACGTCTTCCGGTTTTGTGACCTAATCGCTAATAGAACAACCTGAGAGAGATCACTAGATTACGCAAATATTCTTCTAAAATCTTTTCAGGCATGTTTTTGATGGGGGAACATATGATATGAAATTTTAAAAATGCATAATTCCACCTCTTTTTAGTTCTAAAACATGAGACTTCATAGCCAGGAGCACATTTAAAGGCCAAAAAATAAAAATAATGCATAATATAAACAAAAAAAGCTAATTTCTTAGGACTTTTGAAGCATCTACATTCCCAGAAGTCCACAGAGCTAAACAGTGAAGGCCCACTCTGGATCAGAAAGTCAATTTTCTGTTTATTTATCCTGTAGACTCTTCAAATATTAAGAATTTAAAAAGATGATGGAGGCTAACCAGCTGCGTGTTAACTAATATCCATAACACAGTTGTCGTAAATCCAAAAAGCTCATTAAAAACGAAAGATTTGGTGAAATATTTTAATAACTTTGTGGTTTGTAAAGTTTCAGAAACAGATTTTTAAATGCAGCTGATTAGCCCTGAGCTTTTTAACTGTTAATATGATTTTTCTTGGAAAGTCTTTGCTAAAATTGCGTGAGAAATGTTCTTCTGGACCTGGAGGTGGGCAGTCACTGAGCTTCATTGTAGTAAGAGTATTCCAGGGTATACGTACTGTACCTCTAATGTACCACACAGGGCCGGGGTTTATTATAAGTAACACATTTGGACGTGAATTACCGTAATAACTGTGATTTAGAACATTACACAAAATGGCGACAGACGGAGACTGAAAGGACCAATCATCTTTTTAGACTTCTCTTCGAGATTGTGACGAGTTTGACAACAAGTGTGCGCTGTGTTCTGGAGAGGAGCATTTAACATTTATGCTTTAGTCCGTATATTTACACTTTAATCCGTCTATGTACTCTTTAGTCTGCATATTCACTCTTTAGCCTGTATATTCACTCTTTAGCCTGTATATTCACTCTTTAGCCTGTATATTTACACTTTAGATCATGTATTTACTCTTTAGCCCGTATATAGCCTGTATATTTACGCTTTTGTCCGTATATTTACACTTAAGTCTGTATATTTACACTTTTGTCCGTATATTTACACTTTAGACCGTGTATTTACTCTTTAGCCCGTATATAGCCTGTATATTTACGCTTTTGTCCGTATATTTACACTTAAGTCTGTATATTTACACTTTTGTCCGTATATTTACACTTTAGACCGTGTATTTACTCTTTAGCCCGTATATAGCCTGTATATTTACGCTTTTGTCCGTATATTTACACTTAAGTCTGTATATTTACACTTTTGTCCGTATATTTACACTTTAGACCGTGTATTTACTCTTTAGCCCGTATATATTCACTTTTTAGCCTGGTATATTTACACTTTAGTCCGTATATTTACACTTTAGTCCGTATATTTACACTTTAATCTGTCTATGTACTCTTTAGTCTGCATATTCACTCTTTAGCCTGTATATTTACACTTTAGATCATGTATTTACTCTTTAGCCCGTATATATTCACTTTTTAGCCTGTATATTTACAGTTTTGTCCGTATATTTACACTTAAGTCTGTATATTTACACTTTAGTCCGTATATTTACACTTTTGTCCGTATAATTAAACTTTAGTCCATCTATGTACTCTTTAGCCTGTATATTCACTCTTTAGTCCGTGTATTTACACTTTAGACCATGTATTTACTCTTTAGCCCATATATATTCACTTTTTAGCCTGCTATATTTACACTTTAGTCCGTATATTTACACTTTAGTCCGTATATTTACACTTTAATCCGTCTATCAGGGATGAAAGTGGCCAATCATGAAAAAAGCGGAAAGTCCCCCCCCCCCCCCCCGCTTGAAAATTTAAAATTTCTGAAATTTGGATTTCTATATGCTATGTGTTAGCAATAAAGTAAAACTGTACATAAAAGTGCAAAAATAAAAACACATTTTATTAACAGGTAGGCCTACTAGTTGTATATATTGGATTTGTTTTTGCTTTGCACTTCGTCTAATCAGAGGCATTGAGGAGGAGCTTATGCGCGCTAAAAGGCGCAGGTGAAAAAGCGAGGAGCGACGCGTGAGGCACGGGCAGGTAGGATGAGGTATATAGGATGTTTTATTAAGTTTAACCTGTGTACATGCAATGGTACATGCTGTTGAGAAAGAGCTGCGCTCACTCGCTCGGTCTGCGGCTCCAGACACGGGCTCGCGCGGCCCGCAGTTTAATACGAAGTTTAATATGAGATACACGTACTTTTGTTCTGAATACGGGACAATTCTGTTTTTCAAGGGGCCCTAAACACAACTATACATATATATATATATATATATATATACACCCAAAATCTTTCTCAACGAATTTGCACAGATATTAAAAACAAACAACAACAAAAAAAACGCGGGTGAAAAAAAAGCGGAGATCCGCTAAAAAACTGAACTCTTTCATCCCTGATCTATGTACTCTTTAGTCTGCATATTCACTCTTTAGCCTGTATATTCACTCTTTAGCCCGTATATTCACTCTTTAGTCCGTATATTCACTCTTTAGTCCGTATATTCATTCTTTAGTCCGCATATTTACTCTTTAGCCTGTATATTTACTCTTTTGTCCGTATATTTACGCTTTTGTCGGTATATTTACACTTTAATCCATGTATGTACTCTTTAGCCCGTATATTCAGTCTTTAGTCCGTATATTCAGTCTTTAGCCTGTATATTCACTCTTTAGTTCGTATAGTCATTCTTTAGTCCGTATATTCATTCTTTAGTCCGTATATTCATTCTTTAGTCCGTATATTCAGTCTTTAGCCTGTATATTCACTCTTTAGTCCGTATATTCAGTCTTTAGCCTGTATATTCACTCTCTAATCCGTATATTCACTCTTTAGTCCGTATATTCACTCTTTAGTCCGTATATTCACTCTTTAGTCCGTATATTCACTCTTTAGCCTGTATATTCACTCTCTAATCCGTATATTCACTCTTTAGACTGTGTATTCACCCGTTGACATTAGAACAACAATTAAAAGTGCGGTATTTTTTGTTATTTTTACTTATGTATTTAGTTTTTAGTTTCAGGTAGATCTATTATGCCACGCTGTGCAAACAAGAGTGATTTGTGAGGGATAAAAGAGACAGAATGGTACTGCCAATCAAGGTTATTACAGTAAATGAAAAAACGAAAAATTGAAAAAATATTAATTGGAAAAAAAAAACGATAACTAACTGAAACTATTGTGTGTTTACAAAACTAACCAAAACTAACTGAAATTATAGATAAATTACTCTTCGTTTCGTCTTTGTCAATTTTTTTTACAAACCTTGGATTGGAAGGGGAAAATCCATTGTACATTTACGTACAATTGTATTTGTTTGTTGAAAGTTTGATGACACAATACTTTCTTTCTGAATCCTGCACTTGACAAATAATAAAGTATAAGCCCCAAAACTAAAACTGAGCAGTTACAAAAAAAAAAAAAACTATCACAGCCGCTCTAAAAACTAATTAAAACTAACTTGGAGGGGAAAAACTAAAACTAAACTATAATGAAAAATCCAAAACTATTATAACCTTACTGTACCAATGCATGTTAAAACTTTTTTTTTCTTTATGAGAACTTTATAGAAGAACCTCCACACAATGAGTGCGTGCACATGGTAGGATCGGATTGGATTTCTCCAAATCCTATCCCGTTACTTGGCGAGTGGTCTGTCGTCCAATCCGAGTGCACATGAAAGTCGTGTAATCGGATAATGGTCAGCGACCTGGCCGGCTCCGCTACGCTATGTGGCGCTGTAGTCCAACTACAGGAGGTCCTCGGGTTACGACGGTCTCGACTTACGCCGTTTCGTGGTTACGAATATATTTAAAAAAAATATATATATATTACGCGTCATTCCGTCTTACGCGGTTTAGCGTGGTAAGAGATGTAAACAAACGCGAACGGCGCACGGCGGAAGAATACGCTTTGTTGTGGTCGTAGGGAGAAGAAGACGGCCTCGTGTGCGTGCCCAATGTGGGCGGAAGTACCTGATGTGGGCTCTGATCTGCTCCTATTAAAGCGGCAGTGATAACCAAGCAGCGTAGTGGTCTAATTATTGAGATGGAAAGGTTATTGGTGCTTTGGTTGGAAGATCAAAATCAAATTCCGACTTACAACGAAATTAGGGTTACGACGCGTCTTAAGAACGGATCAACGTCGTAACCCGAGGACCTCCTGTACTTCCGGGTGATGGCTACTCAATAAAAACACTGTGGCGGTATACAAAGATGGCGCTCGAGGAGTTTGAAGGAGCCATGATTTCGTCTGGGAACAATTGCTACTTATGACGGCGTCGGCGCCTCCTGCCACTTCTGGGTGAAATCCCTGGCGAAAATTCCCACGCATGCGCAGTACGCCAATCCGATCCGATAACTGCACAAGGCGGCACCAAGCGGATTACAATCAGCCTAAGCCAGGGGTTCCAATCGGATTCAGGAAACCAATCCCTATACGATCCTTAGCCTGTGCACATGAATTCGATACGATCCCAATCCGTTTGCAATCGGATTACACTCGTCCATGTGCACGCAGTGATTGTCATAGTCATAGTTTGCTTTATTGTCGAAAAACAATCATGTACATGTACATAGAATGAATTCGAAATTTCGTTTCCCCACTAACCAGGCAGGACAGTGATAGAGTGGGCTAGGGGAGGGGCCGCTGCACTTGCGCCGCCAATTAAAAGTCTAATTGTTTCTCCAGTTAGACTTTTAATTGGATGAGAAACATGTAGAAACTGTTTGTAACTATCACAAACATTTGCAAAGGTGCACTGGTGACACAAGATCCAAGAGCACAACAGATGGAAAATAAATATTATTTTCCAGAGTTTCAGAGGCTGCACTAGCCGGACAATCAAATGACACCAACGTTACTATTGTTATAAGTGAAAGTCGTGTTTAATTTGAACATGTCCACCCCCTTGTACCTGCCATTTAAAAGAGGCTTTATTACAGACAAATTTCTCCCTGGTGGAGACTAATAAAGAAACCTAACCTAACCTAACAACGAGCAACAGTAGCTCAGTTGGTAGAGCGTTTGTCCACTGATCCAAAGGTTGGTGGTGGACCCACTACCCACAGGAGGATCCATGGGGGCCGAGATCAGTTTGGACTGCTGCCCCCGCGTCCAATAGGCTTGGAAAAAAGCGGAAGAAAATGTATGAATGAATGAATATATTACAGAAAATGGACTCTTGTCCAGCTTTAAGCCATGTTATAATGTTGTTGCCTCGTCAAAAACAGACTTGGAGTTGTGTTTTGTTTCATTCACATGTTTGAGTAGTAGTAGTAACTTTATTATCAGTCTGTCTACATCTCCAAAGCTTAAAATGCTCTGTCGGACCCAAAAGCAGAACACAGCAAGAAAGGTTTAAACGATTTATTTTCAAAGAGGATGAGCTGGTAGGTCACGGGCTGGGAGGCGAGGAGGTAAGGAGTGATGATGTGGTTCCCAGAAGAGTAGAACGGAAGCAGGTAGAGGTCCGGGGTAAACTGGAAACGGGGGAGAAAAATCAATGAAGTTCACACAAAAAAAATCAGCAAGCAGAGTTCATCAAAAAAGTTGTAAGCCAGGAGACAAGTTACCCTGAGTGTAAACTGACGAACTGGCAGGGAGTGTTGGATGAACCGGTTCTTATAACAGGACCTGATTGTAGATGGACCACAGGTGAGTCAGTGAGTATGAAGTCATGAAGTGGTAGTTTTCAAGTGAACAAGTGAGCTTCTTTTACCTTGAGTTCAGATTCCAGGTCTGAAATCATCCAAATGATTCTTGTGAAGATGTTTGAAGTTTAAAAACACAGTAGAGCACTTCCTGTATCACAAGGTGGAAAAGAGTGTTTTCTGTTTGAGAGAAGAACTCAGCATAAATTGTATGCAGGTTTGTGTGTTAAACATGTGTGAATGATATTTTCCACCTTAATAACGAGAAAATTAACTGGAGATCTCGAGAAAACGACACAATTAATTCATGATCTCGAGAAAACAAAACTGTCATTTCGTGATCTCGAGAAAACAAAGAGTTATTCTGTGATCTCGAGAAAACAAATAGTTATTCCGTGATCTCGAGAAAACCAAGAGTTATTCCATGATCTCAAGAAACAAAGAGTTATTCCGTGATCTCGGGAAAACAAAGAGTTATTTCAAGATCTCGAGAAAACAAAATTGTTATTCCGTGATCTCGAGACAACAGAGTAATTCCGTGATCTCGAGAAAACCAAGAGTCATTCCGTGATCTCAAGAAAACAAAGTTATTTCAAGATCTCGAGAAAACAAAGAGTTATTCCATGATCTCGAGAAACAAAGAGTTATTCCGAGATCTCGAGAAAATAGAGTTATTCTGTGACCTCGAGAAACAAAGAGTTATTTCAAGATCTCGAGAAAACAAAATTGTTATTCCGTGATCTCGAGACAACAGAGTAATTCCGTGATCTCGAGAAAACCAAGAGTTATTCCGTGATCTCAAGAAAACAAAGTTATTTCAAGATCTCGAGAAAACAAAGAGTTATTCTGTGATCTCGAGAAAACAAAGTTATTCCGTTATCAAAAGAAAACAAAGAGTTATTCTGTGATCTCGAGAAAACAAAGAGATTTATTCTGTCATCTCGAGAAAACAGTTATTCTGTAATCTCGAGGAAACAAAGAGATTTATTCCGTGATCTCGAGGAAACAAAGAGTTATTTCGTGATCTCGAGAAAACAAAGAGTTATTCCGTGATCTCAAAAAAACACTGTATCTCTGTCGGTAAAGATGAAGCCGGAGTCTTCTGCGGAGGTGCCGTGGACTAATCTTGAAATGATCCCGAATTAAAAGACGTAATGCAATCTCCCCCTGGGTCAACCCCTGATCAAAATATTGCCTTATCAGCTGATCGATTATTATTCCAGACATTCTAATGACCAAAAACATGTCTGTTCAGAATGAGAAATAGCCCCGAAGTCAGACTGTCACAACGTGGCGGTAGACGTTTCAGTTGTTTTCTCGAGATCACGGAATAATTGTGTTGTTTTCTCGAGATCTTGAATTAATTATCTCGTTATCTCGGGATAACAAGGAAAAAAAATATTGCTTATGAATATGCCCTCTGTCGACTTCCGTAGTATCTGTATCTCTAAATAGAAATTCTACATGACGTAACCAGGCCCAAGATATTGCGACGTCATTTGAACTCATCCCCAGCTCCTCTCTTTGCCTTGTTTAATCTGTTCATGTATAAATATCTGTGTCTGAGGCTCACGCAGAGCTGAGTTTTGGCAGAACATATGAGCTGTTTATGGCAGATTCGGGAGGTGTAAAATAAGTGCAGAAAAAAATCTCAATCTGGCAACCGGCAGCCCTGTGCTGCTGACTCGGCTCTCGTGACTCACACGGCTATTTTAATGACTGGGATTTTAACTGCTCTGTTTCGAAACTGTCAAATTATTGGGCATTAGATTGTTAAATATTCCTTCTAAAATTGTCCAAATACAAGGAAACCAACCCAGGGCCCAGCAGACTATTTAGCAAAATTCCCATTTTATCCTATTGAAATTGCAAAATATAAATAAATACAAATGTAATTAAAAAAATAAAAGAAACTCTTGCTGAATGTGTTTATACCTGTGTCAGTAACGAGGTTCTAGGAACATTTGGGACTTTGGCCCGGTTGGAGGAGGTGGGCCAAAGAACGACTTTGTGTTGTGATGTTCCTCATACGAGGAAAATGAATGAAAATCCGCTCAAAAACACAGTGAAGACCTTCAGTTAGGACTGTGCCAGAGACAGAGGTTTTGCAGACTTGTCTCCGGCTGTCCTTGTCTCCTGCTGTCCTTGTCTCCATCTGTCCTTGTCTCCTGCTGTCCTTGTCTCCTGCTGTCCTTGTCTTTGTCTGTCCTCGTCTCCAGGTGTCCTTGTCTCCTGCTGTCCTTGTCTTCGTCTGTCCTCGTCTCCAGGTGTCCTTGTCTCCTGCTGTCCTTGTCTCCTGTTGTCCATGTCTCCATCTGTCCTTGTCTCCTGCTGTCCTTGTGTTCGTCTTCGTCTGTCCTTGTCTGCGGGTGTCCTCATCTCGGTCTGTCCTCGTCTCCGTCTGCCCTCGTCTCCGTCTGTCCTTGTCTCCGTCTGTCCTCGTCTCCGTCTGTCCTTGTCTCCGTCTGTCCTCGTCTCCGTCTGTCCTCGTTTCCGTCTGTCCTTGTCTCCTGCTGTCCTTGTCTCCAGGTGTCCTTGTCTCCAGGTGTCCTTGTCTCCTGCTGTCCTTGTCTTCGTCTGTCCTTGTCTTCGTCTCCGTCTGTCCTTGTCTCCGGGTGTCCTCATCTCGGTCTGTCCTTGTCTCGGTCTGTCTTTGTCTTCGTCTGTCCTTGTCTTTGTCTTCGTCTGTCCTCGTCTCCTGCTGTCCTTGTCTTCGTCTGTCCTTGTCTTCGTCTGTCCTCATCTCCGTCTGTCCTTGTCTCCGTGTGTCCTCGTCTCCGTCTGTCCTCGTCTCCATCTGTCCTTGTCTCCGTCTGTCCTCGTCTCGGTGTGTCCTCGTCTCGGTGTGTCCTCGTCTCGGTCTGTCCTTGTCTCCTGTCCTCACTCCTCCACACAGTGTTTATGTCCATAAACTCTCAGAGGAGTGTATCACAGCAGGACTCATATCTGCCTCACTATTTCAGAAATATTTCTGCCACTGGACTTATTTTCCACCAGAGCCTTAGCTCTGCTGCACGACATGTAAACAAACAGTGAGGACATCGGGCCGTGGCCTGGTTCGGTTGTGCAGGTGTGAGTGCGGGACATAGAACCCACAGGAATCGTGCTTGAGCACAGCACAGTTCTACAGTCCTACAGTCTGCACCCTTAGATCTAAACCATGTGCTGAAATTGACTACTTAGCGTCCGTTAAAAGATGCACTGTGCAACCTTTCTGGATCTTCTCCATGGAGATGTTATTGCTCTGCTGGAATGTTCTACATTATTGCATTAAATGTATCTATATCCATGGAGACTAGCAGACCCTACCAAGTTACAGGTAAGATCTGTGGAAAGGTGACCCCGCTCACTGTAAGAATGCATAAGATATTTTAAGTGTGGAACATTACAGCTAAAGCAATAACATCACCACAGAGACAAAGAGCTGGTGTATTCTCCTCCAGAAATGTTCCGCAGTGCACCTTTAACTGTAGTAATCACTCTCACAGAGGTCGTGTAACACATACTCTATCTACGGGCTTAAAAGATCGTTACCACAGCAGTTTAAACCAATGATGTCTTTATTCTGTCTTTTCCTAAGTGTTGCATGTACCGTGTAAACCCCGTGCGTTTCACGTGGTCGTTCGTAATCCTGTAATGACATAAACTCTGATATAACGGGGCGGTCCAGTTCCTGACCCGCTCTCAGCTCTGCCTCGCCTCAGACATTCACGCGATCGATATCACGCGCACAAATTAATTTTCCAGACGCCGTTCCTCTCCGCTCGAGTAGTCACATGTCACCATCTTACATCTGCAGGTCGAGATGTTACAGCCATAACTTCACCGCGACGTTTTTATTGAACGTGGCCACCGCACCAACCCATAGACAACTCATCAAAGCTTGAAAAGTCCATTCGTCTTCTTCCTGCATCTCTTCTTTGCTCTGTCTCTGATTTTTACTGTTTTAAAATGGTGAGAAACAAAATCCAACGTTGCTTGAATTAAGTAAAACTGACTTTTTCCATTGGTAGATAATTGTACAGTGGTACCTCACCTTACGAAATTAATTCGTAATTTCGTTTCGTAACGTGAATTTTTCGTAAGTTGAGTAGTTATTTCAATGGAAAAAGCCTGATTCGTTCCAAGGCCCCGATCCAAGTTTTTGTTTTATAGTGTAACTTTTTTTATAGTGTAACATTGTGTTCTGCGTAGAGACTGTAGACCCAGGACTAAACGTGGACTATACCAGGTCTAGACCAAGGTCTAAACCTGGACTAAACCAGGACTAGACCAGGTGGATTAAAGCGCCGCGTGCGGGTCTATTTCCTGGTTTCGTTTCGAGTCACGGCTGAGGCGAGCAGCGAGGGGGACCGCACGCAGTCTGAGCGCATGAACGAGACCCGTGCTCAAACCGTGCCTCCTCTAGACCTCCTCTAGACCTGGTCTAGACCACCGCGGCTCTTGCATGCGTTCGTTCATGCGCTCAGACTGCGTGCGGTCCCCCTCGCTGCTCGCCTCAGCCGTGACTCGAAACGAAACCAGGAAATAGACCCGCACGCGGCGCTTTAATCCACCTGGTCTAGTCCTGGTTTAGTCCAGGTTTAGTCCAGGTTTAGTCCTGGTTTAGTCCTGGTCCAGTCCTGGTTTAGTCCAGGTCTAGACCTGCTGGCAGCCCCGCGCCGGGTCATGCTGCGCTATCACACGTGTCCGCGCGCAGTCTTCTCCCCCCTCCCCCTTCCCCCCACACTTCACTATTAATAATTTTGTTGAAAATCTATGAAAGTTTGAGTGTTTAAACGAGAGACAAATGTGAGAAAAGTTTAAATTCAGTCTGAGAAAAGCGTATAATGTGTGTGGCTGAGCGCGCATTATTTAAATTTTTTAGATTTCGCGTTTCGTAACTTGAATTTTTTTTCATATCTAGAGACCAAAATTTACCGTGAAGGCGTTTCGTAACTTGAAATTTTCGTTTGTTGGGTCATTCGTAAGGTGAGGTACCACTGTAATTGTACTTCACTATGTCAAGTTGAATCTACTCCAATAAAAGTACAATTTAGTTGATTTAAGTCATTTTAACGTGGATGGGTTTTGCTTTCTGCAGTGTATACCGTATCCACACTGTACTAGACACATTTACTCAAATACAGTCGTGTACAGTTCCTTTAAATTTGCAATTTTCCAGGCAGATTGTTTTGTCCATATTGTGCATAGTAAACAGAAAGGCCGGCGAGGCAGAGCTAGCGTTAAATCTCGTCTTGAAAACCTGTAAAATTGATGTATTGTGGACACGGGCAGAGCCGGAGCAGATGCAGCCTTTGTTTGTTGGTTGGAGTAAATCGCTTGTGGAAGATGATATGAAATATGTATAAACAGAATGTATATATGAAGCACACGCCGTGAGGGTTGGCTCGGCTCCATTTGTCACAGATACAGGCTTCGGTCGGATTCTGTCGCTCAACACGCGCTCACATCGGACATGGGAGGGTTTGGCTCCTGATCAAAAGACAATAATTATTTGAGGATTACCACAGTGAACGAGTTAGAGCTGTTGGAATTTGTATTATTATTTTTTTAGTATTGATTTAGTTTTTATTTAATTGTATTTATTATATAGTATCTCAGTTGGTAGAGCATATGTCTCGTGATCCAGGGGTTGGCGGTTCGAGTTCCGCTCTTGACCGGTTGACCGCATGTGATCCCAGCTCCCACAGATGAGCGCTGCCGTTGTGTCCTTGGGCAAGACACTTAACCCCACCTCGCCCCCAGTGTCTGTGGACACTGGTAGCCCCCATGGCAGAAGATACGTCAAGGCCTGTTGTGACGTGAGCCGTCCTCCTGTGGACCCACCACCCGCGGGAGGATTCATGGGGGCTGGTGCATTGTGTTCTGGGCAGCATAACACTGCTTGGACTGCTGCCCCCGCGACCCAGACAATGGAAAAGCGGAAGAAAATGAATGAATGAATGAATTTATTTATATTGTTATTTATTTATTTATTTCAGGGACAGTGCATATTAATCAACATTTCTGTAAATATGCCAGAATTAGCCAAAGGCTGTTTTTCATCTGTAGTCCCTTGACAGCAGATACTGTCCACCTAAAAAGATTTAATAATTTTTCATAATAATCCAGATTTTGAAGCTACAAACTTTTTATACTAGTTGGAATTTTTATTTTATTTATTTATGTATTTAATTATTTATTTGTATTTTATTTTATTTATTTTATTTTTATTTATTTACTTTTTTTTTTAAATTTGCATCAGACAGTTTTATGTGTGTCTTACTGTTGTGTAATAATCAAGATTTTGAAGATACAACCTTTTTATGCTAGTTGGCTTTTTATTTTATTTATTTATGTATTTAATTCTTTATTTTTATATTATTTTTTATTTTATTTTTTATTTAATGTTTATTTTATTTTTATTTATTGACTTTTTTATTTGCATCAGACAGTTTTATATGTGTTTTACTGTTGCGTCATAATCAAGATTTTGAATCTACAAACTTTTTATAATAATAATAATAATAATACATTTTATTTATGAAGCGCTTTTCAAGACACTCAAAGACGCTGTACAAGAGGTAAAATCAGTAATAAAACAAGTAACAAAACAATAAACAATCAGAAAAACATTAAACATTAAGAAACATTAAAAGCAGTTTTAAAAAGGTGAGTCTTGAGCAATTTTTTGAAGGTGGGAGGTCAGAGCAGTCACGGATAGGTTGTGGGAGTGAGTTCCAGAGGGTGGGGGCAGCAATGGAGAAGGCTCTGTCACCCCAGGTGCGGAGCTTGGTCCTGTAGGGGAGGGACAGGAGGTTGGTGTCGGAGGAACGGAGGGAGCGGGATGGGGTGTGGCGGTGCAGGAGGTCAGAGAGGTATGATGGGGCCAGGTTATGGAGGGCTTTGTAGGTCATGAGGAGGACTTTGAATTGGATACGCTGAGGGATGGGGAGCCAGTGGAGGTTTTGGAGGACAGGAGTGATGTGGTCTCGGGAGCGGGTGTGGGTGAGGAGGCGGGCAGCAGAGTTTTGAATGTATTGGAGTTTGTTGAGAGTTTTGGAGGGTAGACCATAGAAAAGGCTATTGCAGTAGTCGATTCGAGAGGTGATGAATGCATGGATGAGTGTTTCGGCAGCAGAGAAAGAAAGGGATGGGCGGAGTCGTGCAATGTTTTTGAGATGAAAGAAAGCAGTCCGGGTTATGTAGTTTATGTGTTGTTGGTATGAGAGTGTGGTGTCAAAAAGAATGCCAAGGTTTCGGATGAGTGGGGATGGAGTGAGGGTTGTGTTGTCTATGGTCAGGCTGAAGTCTTGAGTGGATTTGGTGATGTTTTTGGGGCCAATAATGATTAAGTCAGTTTTGTCACAGTTTAGTTGTAGGAAATTGTGTTGCATCCAAGTTTTGATTTCAGAGAGGCAGTGGGTGAGGGAAGAGTGAGTTGTGGAGTTGATGGATTTGGTGGTTATGTAAAGTTGAATATCGTCAGCATAGCAGTGGAAATGGAGGCCGTGGCGGCGAATGATGCTACCAAGGGGGAGGAGGTAGAGGATGAACAGGAGGGGACCAAGCACCGAACCTTGGGGGACGCCTTGCAGTAGGGGAGCAGTGGCAGAGGAGCAGTTGTTGATGTGGATGAATTGTTGACGGTTGGTGAGGTAGGAGTTGATCCAGGATAGTGCTGAGCCGGTGATGTTGAAATAGTTCTTGAGACGGGAGAGGAGGATGGAGTGGCTGATAGTGTCAAATGCTGCTGTAAGGTCCAGGAGGATGAGGATACTGAAGTGGCCGGAATCAGAGGAGAGGAGGAGATCGTTGGTGACTTTGAGAAGGGCTGTTTCTGTACTGTGTTGTGGGCGGAAACCAGACTGGAATGGTTCAAACAGGCTATTGGATTTAAGATGGGCTTTGAGTTGGGTGGCTATGACTTGTTCCAGGATTTTGGACAGATATGGAAGGTTTGAAATGGGGCGGAAATTTGCAAAGTTGTCGGGGTCAAGGCCGGGTTTTTTTAGGATAGGGGTGATGGCAGCCAGCTTGAGAGACTGCGGGACAGAACCAGTGGTAAGTGAGGAGTTGATGATTGTTGTTATTAGAGGAGAGATGATTGGAAGGCAGTCTTTGATGAGTGCAGAGGGGATGGGGTCGAGTGAACAGGTGGGGGTTTTCATGGTGGAAAGAAGTTTGGAAAGTTCATCTGGACAGATAGAGGAGAAATGGGAAAGTTGTGGAGTCGAGTTTGGGGGAGGGGAATCAGAAGGGAGGGCTGGAGAGAGAGTGAGGGAGCTATAGATTGTGTCAATTTTGGATTTGAAATATGATAGGAAAGTGTTGCATTTGTCTACTGTAAAAGATGAAGAGGTGTTGTCACTGGGTTTGAGGAGTGTGTTTATTGTGGAGAACAGAGCTTTGGGGTTATTGGAACCAGAGTGAATGCTACTTGGAATTTTTATTTTATTTATTTAATTATTCATTGTTTATTGTTTTACGGTTTATTGTTACTTTTTTGTAATTTACATTAGACAGTTTTATATGTGTCTTACTGTTGCATAATTATCAAGATTTTAAAACGATGAACTTTTTATGCTACTTGGATTTTTATTTTATTTATTTAATAAATAATAATTTATTGATTCTTTATTTAATGTTTATTTTATTTTAATTTATAAATTTTTATTTACATTAGACAGTTTTATATGTGTCTTGTTATTTATTTTTATATTAATTTTACATTATTTTTTAATTTAATGTTTAACGTTTATTTTTACTTATTCACTTTTTATTTTTTTATTTGCATTATACAATTTCATGTGTCTTACTGTTGCAAAAATAATCAAGATTTTGCAGCTACGAACTTTTTACGCTAGTTGGAATTTTTATTTTATTTATGTTTTATTTTTACTTAATGTTTATTTTATTTTTATTCCTCTATTTTTTTTTTTACATTAGACAGTTTGATTTGAGTCTTACTGTTGTGTAATAATCAAGATTTTGAAGCTACAAACTTTATAGCTAGTTGGAATTTTTATTTTATTTATTTAATTATTTATTTTAATTTTATTTATTGTTAATTTTATTTTTATTTAATGGTTTTTATTTACTTTATTTAAATTAACATTAAACAGTTTGATTTGTGTCTTACTGTTGCAAAAATAATCAAGATTTTGCAGCTACGAACTTTTTACGCTAGTTGGAATTATTTTATTTATGTATTTAATGATTTATTTTTATAGTATTTATGTTTTATTTTTATTTAATGTTTATTTTATTTTTATTTATCCATTTTTATTTACATTAGACAGTTTCCTATGTGTCTTACTATTGCATAATTATTAAGATTTTGTAGCTACTCCCGTTTTACGATACTCTCCATGGAGATTTGGAATGTTCCGCAGTGCATGGCGCTTCACTAAAGACCACAATTAGATCTGTTGGAATTTCATTTTTTTAATTTTCATTACATTGGAGAGTTGGATATTTGTTTTACTGCTGCTTAATAATCAAAAGCATGAAAAAAAAATCATTCTATTGAAATGTTCTATCGAAAGCATTTTGTATTGATATGGAGTACGTGTCTATCGAGATACATATCGTTATTGATATCTCGCACACACCCGCCTCTCGATGAGTCCTGAGATGCCCCGCCGTTTCAGTCGTGTTTTGTACAGCTGATTGTGCTGAACTTTACTTAGTTCTAAAACTCTTGGTTAAAGTAATTGTTCCAGTCTGAAGTACGTCTGAGTACACGTCTCAAGTGCGGGGCTTCGTGGACGGGGACTAATCGGGGAGAAGAGACGGGGTTCAGGCTCCACACAGGCTTACGCTAATCCTCCGCTATTGAAATACTTAAGTGATTGGCTGGTTCTGTTGTGCTCGGAAACGAAGCTCAGTTGATTCAGATGCAAACAAACCCACAGGTCGCCGGATCTTTTCCAAATATCTTCTCACACTCGGGCAAAACACGACAGGCTTAAGAGACGTACTGTATTTGGCAAAAGGTTTAGAAACTTAGGGTCTGTTTACATGTATAAACGACAAAATATTTTATCGGAAGTGCCTTTCGTTTCGCCTTTCGAAGTGCCAGGGGTGTCAAACTCATTTTGGTCCGGGGGCCGTATCCAACCTACTTTGATCCCAAAGGGGCCGGATCAGAAAACTCATGGCAAATATACCCCAAAATATACCCCAAAAATAGCAATTCAAATGTTTGTCCAGAGAAACACAAATCTATTACTGACTGCTGTTTCTTCAGTCCCAGCAATAATTCATTTATCTTCTGTCTTCTCAATTCTCCGTTCAAGTTCTTGTATTGTTCGAAATGCCGTGTCGCTTAGTGGCGTTTAAGATTATATTAGTTGAGCACCGCCACTTGTTGCAAACACACCGAGCGTACAGGTTTCACATTCACCTCCGTGAACAAACAGGAATTAGTACATTTTTCTTGGAAAATCCTGCACTCGGCGTCCACTTTTCTTATTTTTGACATTTTGCTGATGAGGGTGTCACGTCAACAGTCAAAACGATGGTCCTTTAAGAGCGTTTGGAAAGAGGCGAGTCTTCATTTGTGCTGCTTTGGTGGGAGGGGCCACGTACAGAGGCGCTTTTATCTTTTCTGTGCTATCTTTTCTGTGCTAAACTGCACAGAAAAGATAAAAGAAGAAATTCAATTTGTCAACTGGACAAAGTTTATTTGGTCGAAAACGTTTCGCCGCTCATCCGAGAGGCTTCGTCAGTTCTGGTTAGAGTGCTGGTTAGACACTGCTTATATCTCGCTGCAGGGAGGAGCTAACTATACTGCAGTTTTTCCGAAACTATCTCGCCTATTTGTTTCTGTCTTTTGTTTCTCTGGCATCTGGATTAGCATACCTATTCATCCCTACACGACTGTTTTTCACACCTCTGGCCCTGACCTGTCTGCCCTATTGTTTCTTTTGTTTGTTTGATCTAGGTTTGAGAATGGAATTATAGATGGGAGACAAGTTATGTCTGACTCCACCATTTCTGTTTAAAGAAGGATTCTCTTTTTTGACAAAAATAGCCTCTTTACCTCGCCTCTCAAACCAGTTCTTTTCCCTGGCCAAGATCTGAACCTCACTGTCCTCAAATGAATGACCCGTGGCTTCTAGGTGAAGCCTCTCGGATGAGCAGCGAAACATTTTCGACCAAACAAACTTTGTCCAGTTGACAAAATGAATTTCTTCTTTTATCATGGATTCTACCTGGACGACTGAGGGACTCTTCACGCTTCTTAAGAACATCTGCACAGAAAAGAGGCAGAAAATTACCAATATTTTAATAGAAAATTAAAATATAATTAAAATATTTGAATAGAAAATCAGCCGAGGGCCAGATTAAAGGTCTTAGAGGGCCGCATCTGGCCCCCGGGCCGCATGTTTGACACCCCTGGTTTAGACGGTGACGGCGTTTTGGGGGCTTAAAAACGCAAAAAACAGAAAACTTGAATACGCTCCGCCGTAGCGTTTTCGTCTACACTGCCCAAGAAGCAAAACTCTGGTCAAATCTGCTGACGTCGCGTACACGTTTACATCACATCGGTCCATATATCAGTGTACTTTGTTTGGCAGGATCTTGTTGCGCCTTCGTTGCTTTGTCGTCTAACGTGTTCTGAAGTAATAGTTGAACTTCTTCGTCTGACCACACTATTTTTGCCACCGGTAGCCATGTTTTGTTTCACTTTTCGCGGTGCAGATGAGAAGAAGGAAGATTCTACACATGCGCACGGACATAGTGATAATGTATCACAGCGCCACCTAGCCGCCTGGCATGCATACCCAATCCACGTCAACGTATGCAGATTTCCTCCCGAAAATCGTCTAAACGTGGAATAAAAAGTGAAGACGCGACGTCACTTTTGCGTCTTCTGTTCAGACCGTCGCCATATAAACATATCCTAAGACACTTCGACAAACTTTATTGATCCACAAGGGAAATTATTTGGACACAGCAGCTCAGGCATTACAATATATTACAATAACAAGAGAAAAAAATATAAACGGTAATAATAAATTCTAAAAAAGGTAGCAAGAGACTGGTGTCAAATAAGGTTTAATTATACAAAAAGTAAAAATGGAAAAAGGTCCAAACAGAAACCTTCTAAAGCCAGAATGCTGTTAAACTTTATGAGCTTTAAACTTGTATTTTAATATCAATATTACCGCATTGGCCTTACGTAGCGCTTTTCCAAATGCTGTCTTTACTGTTTTGTGCATTATTCATTCGCTCCGTACACAATGCTGATAACGTACTATTGTAGCCACAGCCAAACACCGCATTTATGTTTAGTTTATTTATTTAATGAGACAGGGACAGTGCACAATCTACATTAACCTTAATGGGAGAGATGCATTGTGCCAGGTGTTAATTTCCACCCATCGTCCCTGAGCACGTTGATGTTATAGTTCATAAAGTCAAACGTACAATGAGAATGTCTTTATAATGACCGGAGCATCATAATAAATCTGTATCCTCGTTCACACACAGTTCCCGCAGCACCTTAAAATCACGATCCTGTGAAATGTCTTGCCTATACCGCCCCGCTGTGGCACCTGGAAGACCTAAAAATGAGAGATGAGATTTAGATTTTAAAACGATTCAAGCATGATCCATGATTGAATAATCCTGATATAGAGAAGATTTAAGGTCCTATAGAGCGTTTTCACGGACTCAAAAAATCCCACCGTGACCTGGATGTGCGGCCATGTTGGAGATTTTGCGCGCTTGTAAAGCAACCGTGAAGAAAAACTCCAAATTTTTGCGATAAACCTTCCACATCGGAATCCCAAACTTCTGACACAGTTGACCAGTTGTACAGAGATAAGTCGGATGCCAAAGAAAAGGAGCGTTATATGAACAAACTCAAATTAATTGGGCGAGAAGATCCATATGAGGTGGATTCAAGTTTGTTCAGTGACAGTGGTGATTTGTCGATTCTGCTGCTGTAAGAGATCCCGATATTGTCAACGACCTGGTCTTCTCCACAAACCCTGATACAGCACAAGACCTTCAGAGCTCTAAAGGTCTGGAGGCAACAACCAGTTTGTTTGTGGCTGGTACGAGAGTGCAAAGTGTGGAAAACTGTACATAAACATACTGTGATGGCAAAGTTTGGCATACTTGTATTACATGTGTAACGTGTTTAAGTATTTTGCTTTTTATTATTCACGTTTTGCAAAGATTAAAATATGAACATCGTCTTTCCCCCTCTGACGCCTCCTTTCCTTTGATAATCGCTCTGTCTGTTCAACCTGGTTTAGTCCTGGTTTAGACCTGGTTTGGTCCTGGTTTAGTCCTGGTTCAGTCCTGGTTTAGTCCTGGTTCAGTCCTGGTTTAGTCCTGATTTAGACCTGGTTTAGTCCTGGTTTAGACCTGGTTTAGACCTGGTTTAGTCCTGGTTCAGTCCTGGTTCAGTCCTGGTTTAGTCCTGGTTCAGTCCTAGTTTAGTCCTGGTTTATTCCTGGTTCAGTCCTGATTTAGACCCGGTTTAGTCCTGGTTTAGACCTGGTTTAGTCCTTGTTTAGACCTGGTTTAGACCTGGTTTAGTCCTGGTTTAGACCTGGTTTAGTCCTTGTTTGGACCTGGTTTAGTCCTGGTTTAGTTCTGGTTCAGTCCTGGTTTAGTCCTGGTTCAGTCCTGGGTTAGTCCTGGTTCAGTCCTGGTTTAGTCTGGGTTTAGACCTGGTTTAGTCCTGGTTTAGACTCAGTTTAGTCCTGGTTTAGACCTGGTTTAGTCCTTGTTTAGACCTGGTTTAGTCCTGGTTTACTCCTTGTTTAGACCTGGTTTAGTCCTGGTTTAGACCTGGTTTAGTCCTTGTTTAGACCTGGTTTAGTCCTGGTTTAGACCTGGTTTAGTCCTTGTTTAGACCTGGTTTAGTCCTTGTTTAGACCTGGTTTAGTCCTGGTTTAGACCTGGTTTAGTCCTTGTTTAGACCTGGTTTAGTCCTGGTTTAGACCCGGTTTAATCCTGGTTTAGTCCTGGTTCAGTCCTGGTTTAGTCTGGGTTTAGACCTGGTTTAGTCCTGGTTTAGACCCGGTTTAATCCTGGTTTAGACCTGGTTTAGTCCTTTGTTTTGTTTCGAGTGTCTCCAACATGGCCGACTTCCGGATTATGACCTTACATGAAAACGCTCTATATTACACACAATGGACTCTGGTGAGCCTTAAGTCATGTTATAATGTTATTACCTCCTCAAAAACATATCTGGACTTTTGTTTCATGTACACGTGTTTGAGTAAACCTGCATTGTTGGGCTCTTTACATCTCCAAACCTCAGAATGCTCTGTTCCACCTTGTGATGTCATGGAGCGGTAGTTTTCAAGTGAACAGCTCCTTTTACTTTTAGTTCAGGTCAGAATTCCAGAGTAGGTATGCAGTAGATATTTTATTTTATTCTGATTTGTACATATACACTTATTATTTAGTTTTTATTATTATGTCTCATTTGACAGCTCATTGACTTGCTCTTTTTTTTGCTATTCCATCTGTACTGTTGCACCCGACGTGACCCCGTGTGCTAATTGAGATTCACAGCCAGCTAAACTCTCTCTTGCATCATTTCCTTCACCGAACAGGCAGGTGTTGTATTTGACGAGGATTTAATGCAAAAAAGTGTGAAACGGCAACCATACAAAATACAAACAAGTATTCAGTCAGCAGTAAATCAACAGTGCACATTAAAGTTACACTATGTAGACAATAAAGTGGTTAATGCTGAGCAGGATGACAGACAACTCAAACAGTCTCCATTATTACTACTGGAACATCTCAGATTAGTTTGTATTTTATTTATTTATTTATTTATTTGACAGGGACAATGCAATCGGACATAGTTACAGAACAGAGCTTGCAGCTGATGTGATGCAGACAGAGTTTAGCAGATGCTAATGTTCAACCCCCGTCCCTGGTTGAGCTTTTCTACACTAACATAAAATCTAAAGTACATATATATACATACACACATATAAAAAACATACAATTTCATGTATATAAATACAACAGTGCAAAGACATGTAACACTCACTCGGCTCATTCATTCACTCATTCTAACACTATTTACACATGGGGACAGCTTTGGTTTCTCTTGAGCCAAGATTTAAGTTTAGCGGTGAACAGTTTCAACTCAGAGATGGACTTAATTTCTGTGAGCAGGGAGTTCCACAGTTTACAGCTCTTATAAGAGAAGGCCGACTGTCCAAATGACGTCCTGCACTGGTGGAGTTTACACTTAGAGTTTAAGGTGCCTCTTGTCGTCCTGCTGCTGTTTGGTCTTTGTATAAATGTACTGAGCGCTTCTGGAGCCAGATGGAAACATTTGAAAAATAATCTGAGAAAACATAAATTGCTGAAACTGTCAAAACTTAATAAATTATAATGACTGAGAATGTGACAGTGATGAAAGCGGATAGGTTTCCTATCCATAATTTTGATTGCTTGATTGTATAGTGAACCAATGCGCTTTGTGGCTGCGGGAGCTGCCTGGGCCCATGCTGTCATGCAGTAGGAGATGTGTGAAAAAATCATCCCATGCAAGTAGAGCAGGGCCGCCTGGTCGGGGATGTAATGTCTAATTGGTTTAAAGCAATTTAGGTTTCTTTGTATTGTTTTGGATATGTATATAAATGCCACAAACTTGGACAAAGTGCTAGAAACATACTTGCCGACATTGATATTTATCGTAAAACTGAGGCTACGTTTATATCCTCCTGAGACCCGCCCATTGATTTTTGTCCTTTATAGAGGGCATCTTTTAAGTTTTGAGATTTGAGACTTTTGTTTGTGGCTGCACTATGATAAAAAAAAAATATAATAATAAAATAAATAAATTACTAATACTAATACTACTGCTGCTGCTGCTACTACTACTACTACTACTACTACTACTACTACTACTACTACTACTACTACTACTACTACTACTAATAATAATAATAATATAATAATGCATTAAAAAAATCAAAAATCAAATATATATATATATAAAATACATTAAAAAATCTAAAATATATAAATAAAATACATAAGTAAATAAATAAATAATACATAAAAATTTTAAATAAAACATTAAAAATAATAATAAATTAAAATAAATAAATAATACATTAAAAAGGAGTCTAAAAACTTTTTGAGGCGACTGTAAAACCGACCGAAAAAATGTTTTTGTTAGGTTCACTTGACATGGATTTAGCACGATTACAGTCCCTTACAGAGGACATGTTACAAAAACATGAATAAAAAGAAAATTAATAAAATGTAAATGCTAAAGTGTTCATTTACCTCCAAATAGAAAATTAAAATAATAATAATTTAGAGGATATGATGGCGGTCTGAACAGAAGAAAAGTAGCGTTGCGTCTTCACTTTTTATTCCGCGTTTAGAGAGGAAATCTGCATGCATACGGCGACGCAAAAGTGTGCGGAATTCGATTGGGTATGCACGCCAGGCGGCTAGGTGGCGCTGTGATACATTATCACTATGTCCGCGCGCATGTGTAGAATCTTCCTTCTTCTCATCTGCGCCACGAAAAGCAAAACAAAACATGGCTACCGGTAGGAAAAAAAAAATGGTGTGGTTCAACTCTTGCTTCAGACCACGTTAGACGACAAAACAACGAAGGCGCAACAAGGTCCTGCCAAACAAAGTACACTGATATATGGACCGATGTGACGTAAACGCGTATGCGACGTCAGCAGATTTGACCAGAGTTTTGCGTCTTGGGCAGTGTAGACGAAAACACTACGACGGAGCATATTCAAGTTTTCCACTTTGGAGGGCGGTTTCAGTTTTTTGCGTTTTTTAAGCCCCCAAAACGCCGTCACCGTCTAAACGAAAGGCACTTCCGATAAAATATTTTGTCGCGTCTGTTTAAGAGTAGATCTAAATATGCAAAATCTGTACGTTAAGTAGATGCGAATGAAACAAAACACAACTCTAGGTTTGTGATGAGGAAACAGCATTATAAAATAGATCAGGAAATACAGCTCTGGAAAAAAAAATAGGAGACCACTGCATTTTTTTGTGAAATCAGCATCTCTACATGTATTACAGCCATTCCATTCCAGTGTCTGTTGAATTCCAACACAAACA
Organism: Paratrypauchen microcephalus; assembly: GCA_036785185.1. Classification (NCBI taxonomy): domain Eukaryota; kingdom Metazoa; phylum Chordata; class Actinopteri; order Gobiiformes; family Gobiidae; genus Paratrypauchen; species Paratrypauchen microcephalus. The sequence goes on along the minus strand of JAVJIX010000240.1, from coordinate 965,400 downwards.
CAAAGCTGAGCTACTTCAGTTCTTGCACCAGGAGTGGAATAAAGTCACCCAAGAACAATGTGAAAGACTGGGACTAAACCAGGTCTAAACCAGGACTAAAGCAGGTCTAAACTAGGACTAAACCAGGTTAAAACAGGGACTATACCAGGACTAAACTAGGATTAAACCAGACCTAAACTTGGACTGAACCAGGGCTAAACCTGGACTAAACCTGGTTAAAAAGGGGACTAAACCAGGACTAAACTAGGATTAAACCAGATCTGAACCAGGAGTAAACCGGGGATAAACCAGGACTATAAAAGGTTAAAACAGGGACTAAAGCAGGACTAAACTAGGACCCTACCCGGTCTGAATCAAAACTAAACCAGGTCTAAACTAGGACTAAACCAGTTCTGAACTAAGACTAAAGCAGGGATGAACCAGGACTAAACCAGATTAAAACAGGGACTAAACCAGGTTAAAACAGGGACTAAACCAGGACTAAACTAGGACTAAACCAGGTCTGAACCAAAACCAAATTAGGATTAAATCAGACCTAAAGTTGGACTAAACCAGGTTAAAACAGGGACTAAACCAGGACTAAATTAGGACTAAACCAGGTCTGAACCAAGACCAAATTAGGATTAAATCAGGCCTAAACTTGGACTGAACCAGGTTAAAACAGGGACTAAACCAGGACTAAACTAGGATTAAATCAGGCCTAAACTTGGACTGAACCAGGTTAAAAATGGGACTAAACCAGGACTAAACTAGGATTAAATCAGGCCTAAACTTGGACTAAACCAGGTTAAAAATGGGACTAAACCAGGACTAAACTAGGATTAAATCAGGCCTAAACTTGGACTGAAGCAGGGCTAAACCAGGTTACAACAGGGACTAAACCAGGACTAAACTAGGACTAAACCCGGTCTGAACCAAGACTAAACCAGGTCTAAACTAGGACCCCAGAACAATGTGAAAGACTTGTGGAGAGCATGAAAGATGTGATTAAAAATAAGGGTTATTGCGCCAAATATTGATTTCTGAACTCTTCTTCAGTGTAAACATTAATATTATGTTGTTTTAAAACGAATGTGATCTTGTTTCTTTGCATCGTTTGAGGTCTGAAAACGTGGATCTTTTTGTTATTTTGACCATTTGTCATTTTTTGCAAATAAATGCTCTAAACGATAATATTTTTATTTGGAATTTGGCGGAAATGTTGTCAGTAGTTTATAGACTCAAACAAAAATGTTCCTTTTGCCCAAACACAAACCTATAAGTAGTGGCCGTTCAATGCCATACTGTGGAACATTCTCCGGTAGAAAAGAAACCTGTGTAGTGCATCTTTAGATAAATAAACCTGTAACCATGAGAAGTCTTAAATTGTGCGTTTTGTATCGCAGCGTGACAGGGAAACCGCTTCAAAAATAGCAGCTGGTACTTTTGGAGAAGTGTATTTTTGCCGCTCCGCCGGCTGCCTTTATGAACCCACCAATCACACCGTGGCAGAGTCCCAGGTGCCTTCGGCGTGTGTCAGTCTCTCACAACCTGCTGTGATAATCCACCATCACGAGCTTTTCACCACTTTAACTTCCATTTGAACCCGTCAGCAGCCCCTGCGCTGCACCGCCCCGACGAGCACAAATACTCCCGGTAATTATTTCAAATCAAGGTAACACTGTACAATCAGGTTCTGTACAGGTAACATCTGGTGTTTTTCACTGATTTCCGATGACATATTCAAAAAGGTAATGTAGATGCCGTTGCCCTGGTTTGTATTATCTGTGTGAAAGGTGAAGCAGTTAATAGAGAGATGTGTTTTTGTAAAGACTCTGGTGTAATCTGTTTTGGTTAATAGTGTGCACCTGCAGCACAGCGAGAGGTGAGCTTTGAGTCTGGTTTGGTAGAGAAATAACGACGGCTAACTTTGAATTTGCACTGAACATGTTCTGATTACATCTGAATGATTGACGCTCATGAGAAATAAAACATGCTTTGTGTCAAAATAGTATAATTTTTGTACATCACCGTTGAATTTCCAACATTTATGTCGTTTTCACACCTGCCTTGTTTGGTTCGTTTAAAACAAACCAGAGTTTGTTTGCTCCTGCTGATTCGGACCTTTTGGGCTGGTGTGAATAAAAACCAAAAATCTCGATCCGGAGCAAACAAGCGAACCGAGACCACCTAAAAAGCTCAGTCTCAGCACGGTTCCATACGAACTCTGGTGCGGTTCGTTTGAGGTGAGAATCGAGACCGGACTCTATCCGACACAAGTTGGCTTTTTGTACTTAACGAGCTCCCGTCGTATGTCGAGCATTATGGGAAACCGAGGTTGACAAAACTAAACTAAACGAAACAAAACTTATGAGGCTTACTTACGTTTTGCGTGAAGAGCAAGAGTCAGAACTTGATGCGCACATGAGTTCTGTCCTCCGTATCCGTCTTGCCCTGTGTCTTCGTCGTTTGTAAATTGATTGTAAAATAGTGTAAACCTCACGATGCTGCTCAAACATTTGTGAGAACTGTAAAAACCGAGCAAACCATATCGCTAAGGCTAGATTGAAAACAGCACGTAACACCATGATTCTCCTCCTTCCGCATTTGGACACGACTCATTTCTGTCCAATGGCTGAGGCACTGACGTCGTCATATTCAGATTTACAAATCTGTAAACCAGGGCCAGTTTCTCTTTCTGTAAGTGACTGGAGCTCGTAATATTTTTGATGTGAAGCTGAAAATTAATTATTATTGTTCAGTGCATTTTCCAGAGCGCACCGAGTAATGTCATAAATTAAAATAGCGACGTTTTTAGCACGATCTGGCTCTGAGTGTGAGCGGTGGACCGTTCTTTGCAAATTCTTCACGTCACAATATCCAACTGAGTCCAGACATCGTCACAGCAGGTTGAGAAAAGAAAAGCAGAAAAGACGATTTCTTACCATGCTGAAAAGATCGAGTGTTTCGTCCCGTAGTCTGGAGCAAACCCTTTAGCTCCGGCATTGGTCTTCCTTTAATTCCTCCTGCTTCGACCGAAAGTCGAGTTTAGAAAACTGCTCGAGCTTTAATATGAAATCGTCCTCCATTTAAAAAGTCGGGCCAGACAAGAAGAAAAAAGTGAACGGATTATTAAACTTGACTTGCTAACTCTAAGGGCCCGTCCACACGACAATGTTTTTTGGTGGAAACGGAGAAGTTTGTATTCATCTTGGCCTTTCGTCCACACGGGGCCGGCGTTTTTGGTGGGCGAAAATGGCGTTTTTTGAAACCGAGTTCCAGAGTGGAGAAATCTGAGAACGCCGGGGGTCGCGTTGTCATGTGGACGAGCAAAACGCAGCTTTTGGAAAACGATGACGTCGCGATGCCGTCATCATCTGCTGATACTGACGTGTTTTGTAATCCAACGTAACTCGTAGAAGTAACTCCACTTCGTCGTCAGTCCAAACGAGAAAGTTGTTTTTTGTGCGTGCGTTCGCCATCGTTATTCTTCTTCTTGTGTTTGTTTGTTTGGAAGAAAAAGGACTTTATGTGCATGCGCTCTTTGTAGTGTTGCGTTTCCAGTGGCTCTGGCTGTTTCCTGTTTACAGCGCCACATATCGGTGTGGCGTATGTATTACATTGTTTTCACTCAGCGCTCTGTTTTCGTCCGGACGCGAATATTTACTGATCCGACACGTTTAAAAAAATCTGCATTAAAAAAACATCCAGGAGCGTTGTCGTGTGGACGTAGCCTAAATTGTATCTTGTGTCACTTATTCTAATCTGCTGTAACAGGAGTTGCAGAAGAATCCTTGGGCTCAGGAGTGCCTCTACTATGAGGCCAGGTAACTACGTCCCTCACCCGACGCCTTTTCACCTCACCTGCCTCCCCTGACCGCACGTCACTGGTTTGAAAATATGTTTTATTAGTTTTAATGTCAAATCCAGGATTATGTAACATGTCAGACATCCTTTCCTGCTGTCTCTGTGCTTGTGTAGTTGCAAAAATCCAAACTCTTCACTGATGTCACAGAGGTTTCTACTCTGGTTCCTTTCCCTTGCCTCCTCTGAGCTTCGGAACACCACATAATATGGAGCATTTGATTGACAGCTGAAAAATGGAGGCTTGAGGAGCAGAATCGACGAAAAGGAAGCGAGGAAAGTGAACTGAGACTGCCCAAGATCGGAAAAAGACTGTTTCCTGTGCTCAGCGTTGTCTCTACAGGAAGAGAACTGCAAACAGGGGTCATTAGGAGTGAGTTTTGCGCCTTGACCAATGCTTCCTGTGTGTCCGTCCAAAGGTGTCCGCTGAGTGGTTGTTGCCGTGGCGATATCACTCCACACTTGCATAAAGTTAACTTCAGTTCAACTCTGATATGCTCAGGTCGCCACTTCCCTTCGTCTCCTGCTGTTCCGGGAAATGAATAGGAGCTGGTTGGTCACATCAGTCACATTTCTGTTGGCGTGAGTGCGATGACGGCCTAATTCAGACCGCTGAGTCCAGGAAGAAGAAAAGTTCACATTTTCCAACTCTCGTGTTTGACGTCTGGTAAATGTCACGGCTTAAACCCTTTAATCATTACACAGAAATACTGAACTTGCCTAGACACCAGGGGCGGTGCCAGAGGGGCTTGAGGGGGGCACGAGCCTCCCCAAGAAAGGCCAGTGCAACTTCACAGCTTCCCCAAACATATTTGCCCCATTTTCATAAGAATCTCGTTCAAATGGCAACTAGAAAGTGTCCAAAATGAGACAAAAAGAATTCCGTATTAGGTTATAAATCACTACAGGGGCTAACTACATTTAAACTCGAGGGTGGAAGTGCACTCACATCCATTAAAAGCTCTATATCAGTGGTTCTCAACCTTTTTTTCGTGAATCCCCTCTTCCCTGTGTCCAAGACAAGCCTACCCCCCCCCCAACCCCAAATCCTACCCGCATATACACACTAAAAGAAAAAAGTAATTACAAACTTTTATTTGCAAAAAATCTTCTTTAAATGTTATCAGGTGCATCTAATACACACAGTTTAATTTTTGACAGCCAAACAGAATAGGTAGAACAGAAAAATAATGACTAATTTTTCAAATTCAATTTCAAAGTGCACAAATATAATTTTGGTAAAGTCACAACCTCAACGCAGATGAAACTGTGCACACCCCCTGCGATCTCTAGCGCCCCCCTAGGGGGAGCACGGACCCCAGGTTGAGAACCACTGCTCTTTATAAGGGCTCTAGTTGGGCAAAAGTAGTGTTTGTCCACTGATCGGTTCGAATCCCGCTCTCGACATAAACACCACTGGTTCAGCTGAGGTGGCTCGGGCGTCTGTTCTGGACGCCTCCTGGACCCCTCCCTCGGGAGGTGTTCTGCTCTGGAGGAGGCCCTGGGGAAGACCCAGGACACGCTGGAGGGACTATGTCTCCCGGCTGGCCTGGGAACGCCCTCGAGTCCCCCCGGAGGAGCTGGAGGAAGTGTCCGGGGTGAAGGAGGTCTGGAAGTCCATGCTTAGACTGTTGCCCCCGCGACCCGGCCCCGGATAAGAGGAAGAAAATGGATGGATGGTTGAGCGGTCAAATCCACTGACCTACAAGTTGGCAGGTGTGATTCCAGCTCCCACAGATGAATGCTGCCATTGTGTCCTTGGGCAAGACACTTAACCCAGCATCTGTGACTGTCCTGTTCTCACCTCAATCCTGTCTTTGCCACAGTGGGACACTGGCTCCAGAGGTTGGGCCAAGACCTCACCATGGAGCTGTTTGTGTTGGGAGCCAGGTACAGTGCAGCGCGGCGCCGGACAGTGGGACTGGTCAGCTTTGTCCTGGGGCAGGCGAAGCTGAGCATTTGGCTCACAGGATGTACAGACCCTGAGCTTCTGCTGCGGCGTCTGGTGAAGGTGCGCCTCAGACTGGAGCACTGCTACAGCTCACTGGTGGGAGAGGACTTTGAGGCCGTGTGGACAGTGGGGCGGTGACGATGTTGGAGCGTTAATATTTTAATACAATAATAAATGTATTTTAAAAAGTCAGAGACACTTAACCCACCTCACCCCCAGTGTCTGCGTACACTGGTGTGTGAATCGGTGCGTGGTTACTTGTTGTAAAGCGCTTTGAACAATTTGAAGGTGGAAAAACGCCATATAAACATGTGACTATTTACCATGTATATTTACGTGTAAAGTGTACAACAGCCCCCACAGCTTCTCCAACCAAAAATATCTCAGAAATATCCCCTGCTATATGCACATCCTCCGCAGACTTTGCATCTAAACCCCACACCCGGCCAACAATATAATATAACCAACAACCTTTGACTAACGACTGCTGATTTAGATGTTGTCGTTCTAATTTACACGAGGATTTGTTGTACTATTGCAATCTTCATAACTTATTGCTTTCCATAAATGTTAAATACATTAATTAAGACTTTATTATTGTATATCAAATTATATTAGTGGCGGTTGGTGAGTACACTGTGTTCTAATGTGTCATAGCACATAATATAAATCCAGCATACACACACTTTGACTTGAGAGCCCATGGAGTATAATTACCCTCTCAGCTTTTCCATACGTGCAGTGCGGCTCTTGCATATTAACGAGGCTTCACAAGAGACATGAGTGAGGCCGGGGTCACCGTCGGCAACAACACCAGCCAACCCGGGCTCGAAAATGCATAGAAATGAGATCATCAGCAAATGTATGTCACTGCGAAGGTCTAATTGGACGTGTGCGTATGTCCTGACAGGGCAGGGCCTCACGCTGACACTAGGGGGCGATGGCCTTTTTAAAAAAACATGTACAGGAACAAGACAAACAAGAGCAGGGCGTGAGAGAGGAGCCTGTGATCACGACCGTGGCTGGAGGCTATGTACAGGGACATTAGAGCTTTAATTGTGCTTGTTTAAAATAGAAAAGATGACATTTAAACACTAATATGATGCGGTAATGGATTCGAGTGCGTATAAATAGGACTGGGTTATACCTTAAAGGGGCATTGTGTAACTTTTCTGCATGGTGGAGGGTCTGACACCTACTTGTTTCTATGGATATGTCATTGCTCTGCCTGGAATGTTACGCATCCATCCAGCCATCCATTTTCTTCCAGTTATCTGGGTTAGCCGGGTCGCCGAGGCAACAGTCTAAGCAGGGACTCCCAGACTTCCTTCACCCCAAACACTTCCTCCAGGCGTTCCCAGGCCAGCCGGGAGACATAAGTTGTTTCCCAATTCAGAGAGTGCACGGTTCGGAGCGTGCTTGGAGGGGGATGTGCGTCATATCCGGCGCGACAACTGCTGTTCCATTTGGTTTTTGTCCCATGCACAGTTAAGACGGGGTCCGAACAGCGCATTTGTTTCCATGGAAATCGGGGTGTGGACCAAGCGTGCAAAAATGCATGCTTCGCACACTTAAAAGCCCCAGCATGCACAGCGCGGCAGGATATATGACTACAAAGATGGAGTCGCCAGCAACATCGACATGTGACAGTTGCGACTTAAAATTATAAAATGTGTGTACTGGTTCACCTCACCTACAACTATGCTACATGAAACTCTTCATAAACTACGCTAAACATGTGTGACGGTAGCCGTAACGGCATAGTTCACGGCACCTGTATTACCGTTCACATGCTTTTCCCCTTACACTTCTATATTTCCTTTGCTGTTGTAATGCTGGATATTCTACAGTATCGCCATGTCCCAATTCCAAGTATTACTAGTCGCAATAGAATAATATTTTTGTCTTTAGGGAACAAGGAGCAGACCACCCGGCTCATTGAGCTGAGGCGGGACCTGTTCCATTTCGCAGACGCCCATGCGGTCCACGGACTGCACTCAGGGCTGAGCGAGTATGCGCCGCATCGACTGCAGGCTGAGACCACACTCCGAACAGTGCACTCGCTGAATTGGGAAATGCCTATAGTCCCCCCAGTGTGTCCTGGGTCTTCCCGGGGCCTCTTCCCTGTGGAACATGCCCAGAACACTTCCCGAGGGAGGCGTCCAGGAGGCATCCGGGACACATGCCCGAGCCACCTCAGCTGCTCCTCTCGACGTGGAGGAGCAGCGGCTCTACGCCGAGCTCCTCCCGTGTGACTGAGCTCCTCACCCTATCTCTAAGGGAACGTCCAGCCACTCTGCGGAGGAAACTCATTTCGGCCGCTTGTATCCGCGATCTCGTCCTTTCGGTCATTACCCAGAGCTCATGACCATAGTTGAGGGGAGGAACGTAGATCGACGGTAAATTGAGAGCTTTGCCTTTCGGCTCAGCTCCCTCTTCACCACAACGGTCCGGTACAGTGACCGCATCACTGCCGACGCTGCACCGATCCACCTGTCAATCTCACGCTCCATCCTCCCCTCACTCGAGAACAAGACCCCGAGATACTCGAACTCCTCCAGTTGAGGCAAGGACTCTCCATCCACCCAGAATGTTCCGCAGTATTACTGACTTAAACGTACCACTTTATGAGATGCTGCACTAAAGTCTTTATTTTCGCTATATCCTGAGCTTGTACGTTGCGTCTCTGCGTCCGTTACTTCACTCTGTTTTATCGGCTGTTACCGTGGCGTTGCTGACGTTTGGCGGTTACGATCTGACACTGACACAGCGGCTTCACAATCGCACACGAAGACGAAGACACGAAGTCGGGTCACGCCTTCCTGAACTCAGGGAGAAGAAATCGCAGCCAAAATCGGGCAAATTCTCCGGTAATGTGTAGCATCCTTTAGAATCCATGTCTCAGAATGTAATTTATGTAGAAAAGAAAACATCTGTTAAATAATAAATGCAAGATCCAATATTATTTAATGCCATACTGTGAAGCTTTTCAGTATTCTACCATTTGGCTTTAAGTAAAAGACAGTGTTACAATCTAAAAATAGTTTAATTTATTCGGTTTGATTGAGTTGCCGTGCTTCGTTGGCCTTTCTAAAGAAGCAAACAATAAAAAAAATAACACAATAAATTAAAAAAGACAAAAAGGTAGTATAATAAATAAACATGACCCATATTCTGCGCCTCACCACTGGTCATCCATTGTCTTAAAACCACATGATGCCCGTTATAGATTTATCAATTTTCCAGATTTGCAAAGTGCGCCCGGGTCCCCCCACGAGACCCCGGCTCGGGCCTGCGCTCCCAGACAATACCTGGATAATGAATTGTCAAAAAGCAGCCGAGAATCCACCAGAGATCCAGCCATTTCTAATGCTGTGTCTTCTGGGTTTGACCAAAGCACCTTCACACCACAAAGATGTTATTCTTCCGCCGGTTTAAGCCTATTATTCCATTGTTTCTCGGCGCTGTCCCACTTCCTGGACATTGGGCAGGGCTTTCCCGTGTCTCCTGGGCAGTTCTGAAAGAAATCCCGGATACTTCTGGGGCTGTGGGAGTGCGCGCAGAGACGGAGATAACGCCAATGAACAATGAGAAACCCTCCAGGAGCTCCATCTTCACACCACCTCCACCAGAAAAGACAGAGGAGAGGAACGAGGGGAGGAGAGAGGAGCTCCATCTTCACACCACCTCCACCAGAAAAGATAGAGGAGAGGAACGAGGGGAGGAGAGAGGAGCTCCATCTTCACACCACCTCCACCAGAAAAGATAGAAGAGAAGAGAGAAAGAAGAGGAGAGAGGGCAAGGAAGAAGAGAGGAAAGAGGAAAGAGGAGCTCCATCTTCAGACTATCTCCACCAGAAAAGACAGAAGAGAGGAAAGAAGGGAGGAGAGAGGAGAGGAAAGAAGAGAGAGGGGAGAGGAAAGGGAAGAGGATAGGACAGGCATGGGCAAATTACAGCCCAGGGGCCATATGCGGCCCTTTAAGCTTCTTAATCCGGCCCGCCGAACTTGAAGAAATTATATTAATAAACCTTGTTAATGTTTTAATTTCCCTGCAATTCTGGCGTTTTCCAGTAGCTGGCGCTCTAGATACATCGACCTTTGTTGAGGTGTTGCGTTTTGCTCCATGTTTGTGCTTTACTCTTTGACCCCTCAGCCCTCCTGTAAAGATGAGCGGAGCTAAGATAAGATAAGATAATCCTTTATTTGTCCCACAATGGGGAAACTGCAGTGTCACAACACAAGTTTCAGAAACAGTTGGAAAAAGAGCATGCATCAAAAATTAAGATAAATAATAATAAGTGTGTATAATCAACTAAAAAACACAACACTGTAAGGTTAAAAGGCACAGGAACGCTGCACAATAATAGAAAAGTGGACAGAATGTTGAGTGTTTCATAAGGAGTGGACAAGTAAATATTTTTTCACCGAATACTTATCAGCTGCTGTATGCCCGATATGAGACTGTAGCGGTTTTTAAAGGTCCCATGGTATGAAATTTTCACTTTCTGAGGTTTTTGAACGTTAATGTGAGCTCCCCTACCCTGTTTAGACCCCCCCCCCCTCCCCCATGGCTAAAAGTTGTGAAATGTCTAAACTGAGCATGTGCGATCCTTTTCTGCGTTAGAAAAAAACACAGCTCAAACGGGCGATTCTGAACAAGGCACCTTATTGACGTCAGCTTGAAAAATGCAGCTCCACCCCCGTCTGTCTGTACTCAGCGTCTCTGTAAATCACGCCCAGAGAGTTTGGACTGCAGAGGAGCTACGCAATGCGAAATGCGTTTTTTTATTTGCCTGGAGGCACGTCCGAGTGTTTCTAGGCTCGGAAGTCCTTTATCTGAGCCTCTGGACCTTTGAACAGCAGTGGTTTAATTTTATTTTCTGTGGAAATGTGTTTATTTTTCAATGGAACGCTTCTCATCTCTTCTCCGTGCAAAAACGCGGAAATGGGTCAGAGCGTACAGCTGAGAGCTGAGAGCGGAGAGTTTGGCCACGCCCCCACCCTCTACTATAGGCCATCTCGGTCCTCCTCATTTGCATTCAAGCAACAACTCCCATAATGGACTGTTCAGAGAGAGAAAAATTACTCTTTCTCATCTTATCTCTGTTTCTCATGCACTGAGTGTTGATTTTGAAGAAGGATTCATTTACAGTATTAGGGAACCATTAAAGGGATATGCCACCCCCAGGTCAAATTTGGGCATCTCCCCACAGTCCAGAGACTAAAATAAGTGATGAAAAGCGTTTTCCTGCTCACCCAGCCATTGTCCGAGTCTGTCGCCACTGACCGCCGCGGTATCTGGTGCTCCTCCGCCTTAGACTGGAGTCTAACGTCGCCAGAGAAAGATTTCGGCCAAAAGGAATTAATTTGCTCGATGCGTTTCCCAATTACTTTCTGTGTAGTGCGCATTCATATTGAGTGCAAATAAATGTGCAAATCAACACGGAGAGCTTGACTTGGTCATTTTGGGTGGGAACTATTTTCCAGTGCGTAAGAATACAGTCGAATCACGCACCACGTTGTGCAACAGGGGAACTCCCTTCCCGGTGCGTAACAGGGATTCCCCTGGCAGCGTGCTGCGTGATACGGCTGTATTCTTACGCACTGGAAAATAGTTCCCACCCAAAATGACCAAGTCAAGCTCTCCGTGTTGATTTGCACATTTATTTGCACTCGATATGAATGCGCACTACACAGAAAGTAATTGGGAAACGCATCGAGCAAATTAATTCCTTTTGGCCGAAATCTTTCTCTGGCGACGTTAGACTCCAGTCTAAGGCGGAGGAGCACCAGATACCGCGGCGGTCAGTGGCGACAGACTCGGACAATGGCTGGGTGAGCAGGAAAACGCTTTCCACCACTTATTTTAGTCTCTGGACTGTGGGGAGATGCCCAAGTTTGACCTGGGGGTGGCATATCCCTTTAAGGAGCCATATAAAAGCATCAAGAAGTACCATGTCATGGGATCTTTAAAGAATATAATATCAGCCGTCACTTTGCCACAAAACATGCTAACTATGCTAGTAAGCAGTCAACGAAAGAACGAAAGAACCTGAAGGAGAACAGAACTTTCAGTGTTTTAAAATAGTAACTTTTAGTAATAAAAAAGCTGTATTTTATTAATAAAATTACCTGTGTTTTAAGAGTCATTTCAATAAACAGCTAAATACCGTGGAACTTGAAAGATGGACACTTTGTTGTAATGCTTTTGTTCATTTTTAATTGAAATAAAGCACATGTTTTCTCCATATCCCGTGTTATTTTTAGTGTTTTTACCAAAACACTAAATCCACCTGCTCCTGGTCCGGCCCTTCTGTCAGATTTTAGAACCCTTTGTGGCCCACCCCTGGGATAGGAGGTGGGAATGGGGAGGAGAGGGGAGGGGAAAGAGAAGAAGAGAGAGGAGTGGAGAGGAAAGAGGAGATGGAGCAGAGAGGGAAGAAGAGAGGAGAAGACAGAGGAAAGAAGAGGAGAGAGGAGAGGGTAGAGGAGAGGAAAGGAAAGAGGAGATGGAGCAGAGAGTGAAGAGGAGAGGAGAGGAAAGAGGAGAAGGGATGAAAAAGGAAAGCGGAAAGGTGGTAGGAGAGAGAAGAGAAGGAAGAGGAGAGAGGGAGATTATAGGGGAGAGAAGAGGGGAGAAGAGAGGAGAGGAAAGAGGAGATAGAGCAAAGAGGGAAGAAGAGGAGAGAAAAGAGAAGAAGAGGAGAGGAGAGGAAAGAGGAGAAGACAGAAAAGCGATGAAAGTGGAAAGCAAAAGGAGAGAGGAGGAGAGAGGAGAAGAGAGGGAAGAGGAGAGAAGAGAGGGAGAGGAGGGAAGAGAAAAGAGAGGAAAGGGAAGAGGAGAGGGGAGAAGAGGAGGTGGGAATGGGGAGGAGAGGGGAGAAGAAAGAGGAGAAGAGATGAAAGAGGAAAGGAGAGGGTAGGAGAGAGAAAAGATAAGAAGAGAGAGAGAGAGAGAGATTAGAGGGGAGAGGGGAGATAAGAAAAGGACAGAGGAGAGGAAAGAGGAGAAGAGATGAAATAGGAGAAGTAAAGGAGAGTCTAGGAGAGAGGAGAAGATAAGAGAAAAGGAGAGAGAGGAGAAGAGGGGAGGAGAGGGGAGAGGAGAAAAGATGAAAGGAGAGAGTAGGAGAGGGGAGAAGATAAGGAAGAGAGGGAGATTATAGGGGAGAGAGGAGAAGACAAAGGAGAGAAGAGGAAAGGAGATGGAGCAGAGAGGGAAGAAGAGAGAAAAGATAAGAAGAGAGGAGAAAAGAAGAGAGGGAGAAGGTAGGGGAGATAAGAGGACAGAGGAGAGGAGAAGAGAAGGAAAAGGAGAGGAGAGAGGGAGATTATAGGGGAGAGAAGAGGAGGAGAGAAAACTGGAGAAGAGAGAGGGCAGAGAGAGGAAGAAGACAGAAGAGAAAAGAGGAGAAGAAGCAGAGAAAAGAAGGCAGAGGAGAGGAAAGAGGAGAGGAAGCAGTGAGGGAAGAAGAGAGAAAAGAAGAGAGAGGAGAAGGTAGAGGAGATAAGAGGACAGAGGAGAGGAAAGAGGAGAAGAGATGAAATAGGAAAGTAAAGTAAAGGAGAGTTTAGGAGACAAGAGAAGAGAAGGAAGAGGAGAGGAGAGAGGGAGATTAGACGGGAGAAGACAGCAGAGAAGAGGAAAGAGGGGAAGGAGCAGAGAGGGAAGAAGAGAGGAGAGAAGAGGAGAGAGAGGAGGGGAAAGGAAAAAGAAGAGGGGAGAGGAGAAGACGAGAGAAGAGAAGAGGAAAGAGGAGATGGAGCAGAGAGGGAAGAAGAGAGAAAGGAGAGAGAGGAGAAGAGAAGGAAGAGGAGAGGAGAGAGGGAGATTATAAGGGAGAGAAGAGCAGACAGGAGAGAAACGAGAAGATGAAGCAGAGAGGGAACAAGAGAGAAAAGAAAAGAAGAGGAGAAAAGAAGAGAGGAGAAGGTAGGGGAGATAAGAGGAGAGGAGAGAGGAGAAGAGAAGGAAAAGGAGAGGAGAGAGGGAGATTATAGGGGAGAGAAGAGGAGGAGAGAAAACAGGAGAAGAGAGAGGAGAGGAAAAGACAGAAGAGAAAAGAGGAGAAGAAGCAGAGAAGAGAATAGAGAGGAGAGGAAAGAGGAGAGGAAGCAGAGAGGAGAAGGTAGAGGAGATAAGAGGACAGAGGAGAGGAAAGAGGAGAAGAGATGAAAGAGGAAAGTAAAGTAAAGGAGAGTTTAGGAGAGAAGAGAAGACGGCAGAGAAGAGGAAAGAGGGGAAGGAGCAGAGAGGGAAGAAGAGAGGAGAGAAGAGAAGAGAGAGGAGGGGAAAGGAAAGAAAAGAGGGGAGAGGAGAAGACAAAGGAGAGAAGAGGAGAGGAAAGAGGAGATGGAGCAGAGAGGGAAGAAGAGAGAAAAGATAAGAAGAGAAAAGACGAGAGAGGAGAAGATAAGGAAGAGGAGAGGAGAGGAGAGAGGGAGATTAAAGGGGAGAGAAGAGTGGAGAGGAGAGGAAAGAGGAGTGGAAGAAGAGAGAAAAGATAAGAAGAGAGGAGAACAGAAGAGACGAGACGAGAAGGTAGGGGAGATAAGAGGACAGAGGAGAGGAGAGAGGAGAAGAGAAGGAAAAGGAGAGGAGAGAGGGAGATTATAGGGGAGAGAAGAGAGGAGGAGAGAAAACAGGAGAAGAGAGAGGAGAGGAAAAGACAGAAGAGAAAAGAGGAGAAGAAGAGAAAAGAATAGAGAGGAGAGGAAAGAGGAGAAGGTAGAGGAGAGAAGAGGAAAGAGGAGAAGGGAGGGAGAGGGACCTGCCAGGCCGAATCCTCCTGTACCATCACCCGGGGAATATCATATTTTTATCCCGGTGTATCGTGTGACACAATTCGTCTTTTCATGTGCCGAACCAAAGACGCCGGAGCTCAAAGGGAGAGTTTGAGCTGTGATGTGTTTTGACGTTACCACCTGCTAATATCTGCCAACACCGACGTGGAATAATTGAACGAAAGAAAGAAAGAATTAGACAAAACAATGTGATCTCATTTAGGTGTTGTTTGCTGACATGAACGCTTTTGGCGCCACAGAACAATGCTTTTCCACGTTTAATTGACTTTTGGAGCGTTTAACTTCTATAATGTCGCCTTTACTGAAGAACGTGAACGTATAAATTACTAAATAAGGTTCAGGGGTTCATTTACGGGTTTTTCTGCGTTTGCATGTTCTCCCTGTGTCTGGGTGGTCGAATCCTGAAATGCAGACGGCCAGTATGTTTTCAGGAACAATTACGTGTACCTTAAAGGGATAGTTCGGGTTTTTTGATGTGAATCTGTATGTTCAGCAGTGTCGTGCATTAACACTGACTTACCCCTGACAGTGTCCTCTGAGCCGAGTTCTGCCCCGGTTCTGGCGCTGATCAAAGTAGTTCCGGTAAGTTAGCGGGGACATTAAAGGGATATGCCACCCCCAGGTCAAACTTGGGCATCTCCCCACAGTCCAGAGACTAAAATAAGTGATGGAAAGCGTTTTTCTGGTGACCCAGCCATTGTCCGAGTCTGTCAGCACTGACCGCCGCGGTATCTGCAGCTACTCCGCGTTAGACTGGAGTCTAACGGCGCCAGAGAAAGATTTCGGCCAAAAGGAATTAATTTGCTTGATGCTGCGTAACAGGGGAACTGCTTTCCTGGTGCGTAACAGGGATTCCCCTGGCAGCGTGCTGCGTGCTTCGGCTGTTTTTTTCCGCACTGGAAAATAGTTCCCACCCAAAATGACCAAGTCAAGCTCTCCGTGTTGATTTGCACATTTATTTGCACTCGATATGAATGCGCACTACACATAAAGTAATTGGGAAACGCATCGAGCAAATTAATTCCTTTTGGCCGAAATCTTTCTCTGGCGCCGTTAGACTCCAGTCTAAGGCGGAGGAGCTGCAGGTACCGCGGCGGTCAGTGCTGACAGACTCGGACAATGGCTGCGTCACCAGAAAAACGCTTTCCACCACTTATTTTAGTCTCTGGACTGTGGGGAGATGCCCAAGTTTGACCTGGGGGTGGCATATCCCTTTTAATAAAGCTTGTTTTTCTTCTCAAAACAATATTTGTCCAAAAAGTGATATATTTGCGTCACAAAACAGTTGTCCACGAAAAAGTCAGAAGTCTTAATCGCTTGGTGCTATTTTCTCTTGAGTCGTATCATTGCGCACTGGTCCCAGCTGGACAGCCTCTTATTTTAAAGAAAGCAATAAAATAAAATAAAATAAATAAAAACTTAAAAATACGCATTCTTATTTTTTTTTAAAGAATAGCAATAAAGTAAAATAAAATATAAAAAAACTTAAAAACATCCATTCTTACTTTTTTATTTAAAAGAATAAATAACAATAAAATAAAATAAAAAAAAACATAAACATGCATTCTTATTTTTTTATTTTAAAAGAATAAGTACAGTGGTACCTCACCTTACGAAATTAATTCGTTCCAGAAGTGGTTTCGTAACATGAATTTTCCGTAAGTTGAGTAGCTAAAAATCCTGATTCGTTCCAAGGCCCCGTTCCAAGTTTTTTTTTATAGTGTAACTTTTTTTTATAGTGTAACACTGTGTTCTGCGTAGAGACTGTAGACCCAGGACTAAACGTGGACTATACCAGGTCTAGACCAAGGTCTAAACCTGGACTAAACCTGGACTAAAACAGGACTGGACCAGGTGGATTAAAGCGCCGCGCGCGCGGGTCTATTTCCTGGTTTCGTTTCGAGTCATGGCTGAGGGGAGCAGCGAGGGGGACCGCACGCAGTCTGAGCGCATGAACGAGACCCGTGCTCAAACCGTGCCTCCTCTAGACCTCCTCTAGACCAGGTCTAGACCAGGTCTAGACCACCGCGGCTCTTGCATGCGTTCGTTCATGCGCTCAGACTGCGTGCGGTCCCCCTCGCTGCTCGCCTCAGCCGTGACTCGAAACGAAACCAGGAAATAGACCCGCGCGCGGCGCTTTAATCCACCTGGTCTAGTCCAGGTCTAGTCCTGGTCTAGCCCTGGTTTAGTCCTGGTTTAGTCCAGGTTTAGTCCATGTTTAGTCCTGGTCCAGTCCTGGTTTAGTCCTGGTTTAGTCCAGGTTTAGTCCTGGTCCAGTCCTGGTTTAGTCCAGGTCTAGACCTGCTGGCATAAATGTCAAGTAGAGCTGTTTAATGTCACACCGTGGAACATTCCAGACTGGGAAATAGCATATCCATAGAAACAAGCACCTACAACCAAAAACTAACTTACTAAAACCTTTTCCAACCAGTTTATATATTTAAAAAAAAAAAGAAAGCACATTATTTACCCTATATCTGTGTATGTTTGCCTTCAACTAATAAGACAGAAAAAAAATCTAAAACGTGAAATTAAAATACATAGCTAAATAAGAATAAATAGAAAAAAATAATAAAAAATAAAAATAAATAATAAAATAAAATAAAATAAAATAATAATAATAATAAAAGTATTAGTCTCGCTGTATGTGTGTAAAATATTCCATCCCAACCTTCTGTTTAAAGAAAATAACAATAAATAACTGCAACTGAGCAAATATGCAAAATAACGTTGACTCTCCCCAACTGCCACTTATCGTTTACCCATCTCCTTCACCGCATTAGCATCCACCAAACCCGCGACTAACCACTAACCGCCGCCTCAGCGAATATTCGTGCTTATTTGCTGCTTATAAAATGTATCCTTGATTATTTATTTGTTTATAAAAATGAATTTGCATGCGAGTGTGCGCGAGATGGCGCCGTGAAACCTTCGGGGGGCAGCAGCCTTCTCTTCTCTGTCGAGCCCCGGCCCGGTATTAGCATTCATTCTCATTCAAATTGGACCGTGCAAGCTCATAAACATAGCATTAGATTATGGTAATGAGGGGTCTGCATCCTGAGCCGTTTAATTCCTTTTGGGAGACGTTTAATTTAAACAAATAAATAAAGATTGTGGAGGCCTCAGGTGTTGACGAAGGCTATTGTTTAAATGTATCAAGGCAAACCGAATCATGATCTGCTCATTTGACGAGGTCCGCGCAATCAGGAAGCACGGAGCACTTCATTACGGCGCTAATAGGCTTTTAAATGTGTGCGGCGCCGGGCGGCTTTAAAGACGGCGCGCGGGGAATTGGCTGCTTGTCATTCACCGTGAGGGTTTTTGGTGCGATGCCCAAAAGCTGTCGAGCGTTAGCGGCGCGTCGCTAAAGTCGAACGCGAACGCCAAACAAAGGACGGTGACACGGTGACCTTCAGACTGCGACTGGAAGAGCAGCGTCCGTCAGGATGACAAAATTACGCCAAAATTCAAAGACGGACATTTTTAAGACGGATACTGACCTTTGAGTTCTTCTATTTGAAATGATTATCTCAATCAATCAATCAATCAAACTGTATTTCTATAGCACCTTCCAACAACCAAAGCCGACCAAAGTGCTGTACAACATTAAAAACAAGATAAAAAACTATAAATATCATACAAATAGGTCAACAAAGCACATTAAAATACCATTAATTAATACCATTTATCTTCATATAATGTCTAAATTTTTATGTTTTTTTTTTTCCAATTTCCAATTTTCTGGCATTTTTCGTAGCCAAATATTTGCAACTCAAGTAAGAAATTTTAAAATAAAAAGTGATTGCGTAACTATAGGCCAAATGACTAAAATAAATGTTAATTATGTGATTTTTTTGTTGTTTTTCTCATGTTGGACGTTTTTATTCCACTGAACGTCTAGTTCGTTTTAAACGAACCAAACAAGGCAGGTGTGAAAACGACCTAAATTCCCTGGTAATTATTACTTCACCCCATGTCACCCCATAAAACTAATCCCGTCCGAATAGGGCTTAAAGGAAAAGTAACGTTTTTTTTTTTACAATCTGAGCCTTCTTTCGCCAATAAAACAAGTAGTTTTACTCACCCATAGCACTTTGGTGTCATTTTGAGCAGTTTCGTAGAAGTTATGTTGTAGCGTATCCGTTAACTTGAGTGCTCGGGGCATTATTTTGCGGTCTCCAAATAACACAAACTTTAGCACTTTTCAAATCATAGAAGCTCGATGTCTTTAGTCTACGATTTCGTTTGAAGCAAAAGTGGCCTGTAATCCGAGATTTAGCCATAGTTTCGAGTAGATGAGGACGCCAGTGCGCATGTGCGGACTGTGCTCTCAGCTCCTGGGACCCAAACATGAAACGCAAAGCTGTAAACTCTGGATAAATCTCGGATTACAGGCCACTTTTGCTTCAAACGAAATCGTAGACTAAGACATCGGGCTTCTATGATTTGAAAAGTGCTAAAGTTTGTGTTATTTGGAGCCCGCACGGGGCATATTACATGCTTGGGGAATAAAGTATATGCCCCAAGCTATGGCTAGAAGTTGCGCTAGGCTAACCGCAAATCTAAAACATCTCTGGAAGTGCTCCATATGACACCAAAGTGCTATGGGTGAGTAAAACAACTTGTTTTATTGACGAAAAAAAAATTGTAAAAAAAAACGTTACTTTTCCTTTAAGTCTAATTTTATCTAAGATCTGAAGGAGGTTCTGAAGTGGGATTCCAAGTGTTGAGTTGTATAAAAAATAGACACATGAGCGAGCTTTCATCTCCTCATTGGTTAAACGTCGTCCATGGAGAAAGCATCGTTTTAACTTTCAATTTCCACATAACTTGAACTTTAACTTGAATGTTACAGTACACGGCTTTGCTTTAAAACCAACCCGACTCCAAACGGGCCTTTTTCCGCACTACGCCACAAACACACACAAAGACGGAAAAATACTCCTTTTGTTTAAACTTGAGAGGCCTTGTCAGTTCGGCGGCTCTCAGACTCTGCAGAGTGGAGTGAAGGAGGAAGACGAGGAGGAGGAGGAGGAACGCAGGATTGGGTTTGACAGTTTAAGAGTTGTGAGAAAAACGTGTGTCTTTAAACAAAAGCTTTGGCGTCTGGAGCTGCTTCGTCTCCTCTGTCTCTGCTCTCGCTCGTGTCAACTCAGAGGATGACAAAACAAAACCAGCGGGACTTCGTAAATACTACACCAGCCCGGCCTCGTACCAGACCTGTCAATCACATACATACGGGGCTCGCGGGATGTGGCGAAGGTGCGGCGTAAGGGTTATTTTTACGGTTCTTCGGAGCGTTTTGAAGTTTAAGTCCAGATGAGGTTACAGTGAGTTCTAGATCTGGAGGAGGTTCTGAAGTGTGAAAACTCCTGTGTCGTGTTGACATGATTCAGTCCTGGTTTAGTCCTGGTTTAGTCCTGGTCTAGTCCTGGTCTAGTCCTGGTATAGTCCTGGTATAGTTCTGGGGTAGACTCGAGTCGGTCCTGGTTTAGTTCTGGCCAAGTCCTCTTATTGGTTTAGACCTGATTCAGTCCTGTTTCGTCCTAGTTTAGTCCTGATATAGTTCTGGTATAGTCCTGGTTTAGCCCTGATTCAGTCCTGGTCTAGTCCTGGTATAGTTCTGGGGTAGACCCGAGTCAGTCCTGGTTTGGTTCTGGCCGAGTCCTCTTATCGTCCTGTTATGGTTCTGGTACAGTCCTGGTTTAGACCTGATTCAGTCCTGGTTTCATCCTAGTTTAGTCCTGGTCTAGTCCTGATATAGCCCTGGTCTAGTCCTGGTATAGTTCTTGTAGAGTCCCATTTTAGGCCTGATTCAGTCCTGGTTTAGTCCTGGTTTAGTCCTGGTTTGGTTCTGGCCGAGTCCTCTTATAATCCTGTTATAGTTCTGGTACAGTCCTGGTTTAGACCTGATTCAGTCCTGGTTTCGTCCTAGTTTAGTCCTGGTTTACTTCTGGTATAGTCGTGTTATAGTTCTGGTATACTTCCGGTTTAGACCTGATTCAGTCTTGGTCTAGTCCTGGTATAGTTCTGGGGTAGACCCGAGTCAGTCCTGGTTTAGTTCTGGCAGAGTCCTCTTATAGTCCTGTTATAGTTCTTGTACAGTCCTGATTTCGTCCTAGTTTAGTCCTCGTCTAGTTCTGGTATAGTTCTGGGTGAGACCTGATTCAGTCCTGTTATAGTCCTTGTCTAGTCCTGATGTAATCCTTGGTCCCGTCTTGACCTAGTCCTGGTTTAGTACTGGTACAGTCCTGGATTTATTCCAGGTCTAGTCCTATTATAGTTCTTGTAGAGTCCCAGTTTAGACCCGATTCAGTCCTAGTTTAGTCCTGGTTTAGTCCTGGTCTAGTTCTGGGATAGACCCGAGTCAGTCCTGGTTTAGTTCTGGCCGAGTTGTCTTATAGTCCTGTTATAGTTCTGTTACAGTCCTGGTTTAGACCTGATTCAGTCCTTGTTTCCTCCTAGTTTAGTCCTGGTATAGTTCTGGTATAGTCCTGGTATAGTTCTGGTATAGTTCTGGGTTAGACCTGATTCAGTCCTGTTATAGTTCTTGTCTAGTCCTGACGCAGTCCTTGGTCCAGTCTTGACCTAGTCCTGGTTTAGTACTGGTATAGTTCTGGATTTATTCCAGGTCTAGTCCTGTTATAGTTCTTGTAGACTCCCAGTTTAGACCTGATTCAGTCCTGGTTTAGTCCTGGTTTAGTCCTGGTCTACTCTTGGTATCGTCCTGGTTTAGTCCTGGTTTAGTCCTGGTTTAGTCCTGGTTTAGTCCTGGTATAGTCCTGGTTTAGTCCTGGTATAGTCCTGGTTTAGTCCTGGTATATTTCTAGTGTAGACTCGAGTAAGTCCTGTGTTAGTTTTGGCAGAGTCCTCTTATAGTTCTGGTACAGTCCTGGTTTAGACCTGATTCAGTCCTGGTTTCGTCCTAGTTTAATCCTGGTCTAGTTCTGGTATAGTCCTGGTTTAGACCTGATTCAGTCCTGGTTTCGTCCTAGTTTAATCCTGGTCTAGTTCTGGTATAGTCCTGGTTTAGACCTGATTCAGTCCTGGTCTAGTCCTGGTCTAGTCTTGGTATAGTTCTGGCGTAGACCCGAGTCAGTCCTGGTTTAGTTCTGGCAGAGTCCTCTTATAGTCCTGTTATAGTTCTGGTACAGTCCTGGTTTAGACCTGATTCAGTCCTGGTTTCATCCTAGTTTAGTCCTGGTCTAGTCCTGGTATAGTTCTTGTAGAGTCCCATTTTAGACCTGATTCAGTCCTGGTTTAGTCCTGGTTTAGTCCTGGTATAGTTCTTGTAGAGTCCCATTTTAGACCTGATTCAGTCCTGGTTTCATCCTAGTTTAGTCCTGGTCTAGTCCTGGTATAGTTCTTGTAGAGTCCCATTTTAGACCTGATTCAGTCCTGGTTTAGTCCTGGTTTAGTCCTGGTATAGTCCTGGTATAGTTCTGGTATAGTTCCGGTTTAGACCTGATTCAGTCCTGGTCTAGTCCTGGTATAGTTCTGGGGTAGACCCGAGTCAGTCCTGGTTTAGTTCTGACAGAGTCCTCTTATAGTCCTGTTATAGTTCTTGTACAGTCCTGGTTTAGACCTGATTCAGTCCTGGTTTCGTCCTAGTTTAGTCCTCGTCTAGTTCTGGTATAGTTCTGGGTTAGACCTGATTCAGTCCTGTTATAGTCCTTGTCTAGTCCTGATGTAATCCTTGGTCCCGTCTTGACCTAGTCCTGGTTTAGTACTGGTACAGTCCAGGTCTAGTCCTATTATAGTTCTTGTAGAGTCCCAGTTTAGACCCTATTCATTCCTGGTTTAGTCCTGGTTTAGTCCTGGTCTAGTACTGCTATAGTCCTGGTATAGTCCCGGTATAGTTCTGGGATAGACCCGAGTCAGTCCTGGTTTAGTTCTGGCCGAGTTGTCTTATAGTCCTGTTATAGTTCTGTTACAGTCCTGGTTTAGACCTGATTCAGTCCTGGTTTCCTCCTAGTTTAGTCCTGGTATAGTTCTGGTATAGTTCTGGGTTAGACCTGATTCAGTCCTGTTATAGTTCTTGTCTAGTCCTGATGCAGTCCTTGGTCCAGTCTTGACCTAGTCCTGGTTTAGTACTGGTATAGTCCTGGATTTATTCCAGGTCTAGTCCTGTTATAGTTCTTGTAGGCTCCCAGTTTAGACCTGATTTAGTCCTGGTTTAGTCCTGGTTTAGTCCTGGTCTACTCTTGGTATCGTCCTGGTTTAGTCCTGGTCTAGTCCTGTTATAGTTCTGGTATAGTCCAAGTTATGACCTGATTCTGTCCTGGTTCAGTCCTGGATTAGTCTTGGTATAGTCCTGGTTTCATCTAGGTCTAGGACTGTTATAGCCCTGTTATAATTCTGGTATAGTCCAGGTTTAATCCTGGTTCAGTTCTGTATAATCCTGGTTTAGTCCTGGTCTATACCTGTCTAGTCCTGTTAATAGTCCTGGTCTAGTCCTGGTTTAATTTGAACGGCGGCGCATGTTAAAATTGTTGTTCCGGGCGAGACGAGAAGTCGCAGAATGTCGTTTTGAAGTTTAAGTCCAGATGAGGTTGCTGTGAGTTCTCGACTTCGATGGTGTTCTAATTTCACAAACTTGCCTTTTTATTTTTATGTCTTAAAGTCCTTTTAACTGACACCAGTTACGTTTTTGGAGTTGGAGTAATAGCGCCGCTTTCTGAAGCTATTGCGAAAAGAAATAAGCTTGTACTGCACGGTTTCTTGTGGTGAAGGCGTCGGGTCATTCTGAAGCTCAGAATAACCTTTGTTGTGAGCTAGACCGCAGTTCCAGCTCCAGTTCAAAAGTTCTCTGTAAAAATCTGAAGATCAAGAGAGCTGAATCTGCCCTTTAAAAGCCTTGAAAAAGTATTGAAAAGCCATTGGTACTGTTATAATATGAAGAATTAAGAGTCAAAAGTTCTTAATAACAGTTCTTTCTCCATGTAGTCCACAACAGCAAAGGATCATGGCCTATGTAGTTCCCTCTGTTTTTTAACTATTGCTGCACCAAGTTTATTCAAGAAAGACGATACAATCACCAAAACTATTAATTTAAGTGTAACCCACCCAAGTTTTACTCATTATTTGGGAATGTGTTCCTGTAAATTTGGTTTAACTGAGCAGTACCAAAGGTGCCCAGTAGATTGTGCTGTAGGTTCTGTTGCGAATGCACTGCCATCTTGTGAAGGAAGTGGACAGCACATGTAAGCGATATGGTGTAAAATGTGGTAAAATATTACTCAAATGGTTAAATAACAACTTGTTTTTGGTTCCTAGAGATAAATCAGTTTGCAAAGAGAAGACTAGAGAAGAACATTTATCCAAGTTGTTTGTTCTTTGCTTCCGGTGAGTGTGCTAAAATGCTATGCTAGCTTCAGTTTTCTTTTACATTGACCTTGATTTCATGATACAGTGAAAGTTTGTTATTTACATGATTCTGTGAACATATTATAAAAACCAACTGGAGAAAATGTGTAACTATTTACAAATTAGAACTTATTTAGAGAAACAGATTTTAAAGGGGCTATTACACTAGCATGTGCTCTGCTAGTGCCACATGTGGAATACTGCGCATTGTGTAAGAACCTGCAAGCTTCTGTAAACCAGTTAGATGTAGTTTGAAACGAATTGAACCAGATCTGATTTTGTGCTTTGTAAGAATTGTATTAATATTACCCTGCTTATGCAGGTTGTTTTTTTTGTTGACCTGATTCGATCGGGACAGTTCGGTGTGAGGCTGGAGTCACTGGATCCGGGACCTGAGACTGGCTGGATGCTTTAAAGGTACAGTGTGTAGGATTCGTGGCGCATAGGTGGATGGTGCTATTCCACTTCCTCTTTTGGCTACGACAGACCTCGAGGGTCACCCGGGCGCGCCGTAACGCAGACAGCTCGCGTACCCGCGCGCACCCGGCGCTGTGCGAGCTCTCGCCGACAACTACGGTATAAATAAAACGTGGTCCCGCGGTCACATTTTTTTTTTCTTTTCGCATGAAAACACACATTCCTGATCGTGTACCATGACACATCAAATGAAACCTTACAGTCTCCTCTTTTTGACTATGCAATTCATTTCCCGGCACAACAATCACTCCCCGAGCACATGGGGCTTTTATACAGTAAAGCACAAAAGGAGGTTTGTTACTTAGCTTACCTTTGAAGGCTCTGCACAGGTCAAACTCTGTATTTCACCATAAACTTGGCCTCAATCCGTCCGTAAGGATCCAGCGAATAAAATCCAGTAAAACAATTTAGTCCAAAACACGTGTTAGATCCATTACGACGTGTGATACAGCAGCCTGTCTTGTTTACCCAAAACCACGAGGCTCCCCCCTCCCCTTCCCCGGCTCCGTTCTCCTTTTCTCCTCTCCCTCATGCAGCGCGGCAGAGCAGGCGCTAGCAGGAGCCGAGGCGAAGGATGAGCCCAAATGTCCTTCTGCGGCTCTCGTATTCAAAATGGCTGCCTCTATATGGGGAAGATCCCCCTTTTATGTGACTATATCTAAGTCCAAAAGAATACTTTGATTTCATGATGGAAGTGAAAAGGCTTGGAAAACAATGTATTTTTGAATGGGTATCTTCAATTTCAGTAATTAACGGGTAAAAATCTTACACACTGTCCCTTTAACTCTCCCTGGTGGACCAGGCCTTCATCATAATACTGCTGAATTAAGCTAAGATCTTGTGCACCAACGAAAGAACACAAAACAAAATCATACTACCCGGGTAGATGCAACACAACATTTTCTATTTTAAAGGTACCAGTTATTTTGATTTGCACAAAGGACTGATTTATAAAGAGGTAAAATAATAATATTTGGCGGTATTGATCCTGCTCAATAAATGCCGGCTTTGTTCACTTTTCTCATTACAGTCTGTGGTCCTAATTCATTACACCTTCTTTCCTCCTTTAAAACCTAGATTCCTGGGTACCTGTACCATTCACATCTCGCTAGTTCGATTGGTACAGGTTACATAAGCAAAGACACTTGTAGTTTGATGCATTTTGAGGACCTCAGAGGTTCTACTGTATATTCTGGACTGTCCAGTTTTATTTCTGACTGCTACTGATCCGCACCAACGGCCGTCGTGGCATTTATTTATTTCAAAGAGGAATAAGAGACAAGTATTACCACAAATATGTGTTCGACCACGCTAAAACCGGCCGCATGGCCGCATTAGTGAAACGGAGATATTTGCATTAGAAGTTTTTTTGTTTTTTTTTTCAAAATTTGTGATGTTCGTTTTTTTTTTGCAGAATGTGCTAATTGAAATAATGAAGAAGCCTCTCCATGTTTCAGATAACAGCCTTAGTGACGTTAAAAACATACATTTTTAATTTCAAATTGGCTTGTTTTTCTGAAAGAAACGGGGTGTGTATAAATCAACATATTTTCCCACGCCCACGCGCCCGCCAATCCCGTTGCGAGAGGCGCCGAAGGGGTTTCCCCTGTTCCCCTATCAGCTGTGAAGAGCTCGTGAATATCTACGCTGCGAGACAATAAGGACATGAAAATGGACTTTTAACTTCCACTTGGACACATGACACGTTCGGGAGACGTTCGGGACAGGTTTGGGACACGTCCGTTTCTCCGGAGCTCGTGTACAAAGTGTGGTCGGATACTTTAGCAGCAGAAAGTTCGGGGATATAGGCTCATACGCGAATACATGTGGAGACACGCAAATTATCGGACAACATGGCAACACGGGGTGAGTCATATTATTATCATATTTCTGCATCAAATGGAGATAGTAGGTGAAAGCAGCGGTCTTGTGTGTACGTGTGTGTACAGGACTTAACCAGGACTAAGCCAGGACTAAGCCAGGACTAAGCCAGGACTAAGCCAGGACTAAACCTGCCCTGAAACACCACACCACAGTCATGTCGGTGATGGGGGAGAGCTTAGCTTAATGTCATGCAAATGAGACAAGAACGCCTAGAGTGAGGAAACTTTACGAGCTGTTTTCTCCGGTCAGCAAAAATCAATGTGCTGCTTTCAAATGGCCACAACTTCTTCAAATGTTGTCATATTTCCATGTGTAAGGCATCGTTGGAAAACTTAGAATCTACACTTTCAGAATCTGTGAATAACTCAAAATGCCCCCGGGATCACTTGTGTCCTGTTTTTCCGCAGTTGGTCACATATGACTTCAATGTTCAGTCTTCAGTGGTTCAATGTTCAGAGCAGCCTTTCGCTGGCTTTTAGGCTCAATTCACGCTTACCAAAGATGTTTGGAAACATGCGGATGACGACTTCTGGTGTAGTTCCCGACACTGGGCATGTGATGAAACCAGGACTAGACCAGAACTAAACCAGAACTAAACCGTGGATTCAGCAGCAGCATCTTCACAACCTGCCA
This sequence comes from Paratrypauchen microcephalus, assembly GCA_036785185.1. Taxonomy (NCBI): domain Eukaryota; kingdom Metazoa; phylum Chordata; class Actinopteri; order Gobiiformes; family Gobiidae; genus Paratrypauchen; species Paratrypauchen microcephalus. Next base: position 938,439 of record JAVJIX010000240.1, on the reverse strand, counting down.
AAGCTTTCCATGGAGGACGGGAGTCTAATCGCGTCTTCGATGTCAATCACTGCGTGCACATGATCCTGTTACTCGGCGGGTGGTCTGTCCTTAGATCCCAGTGCACATGAAGCTCGTGTAATCGGATAATGGTCAGCGACCTGGCCGGCTCCACTCTGCTATGTGGCGCTGTGGTCCAACTACTTCCAGGTGATGGCTACTCAATAAAAACACAACAAACTATGTGGCGGTATACAAAGATGGCGCTCAAGGAGTTTGACGGAGCAGCATTGGTGTACGTTTTGTGCATTCTTTCTTCGCAGCCATGATTTCGTCTGACTTTTCCGGCAACAATCGCTACTTATGACGGCGTCGGCGCCTCCTGCCACTTCCGGGTGAAATCCCTGGCGAAAATTCCTGCGCATGCGCAGTACGCCAATCTGATCCGATATCGTGCACAAGGCGGCACCAAGCGGATTACTATCGGCCTAAGACAGGGGTTCCAATCGGATTCAGGAAACCAATCCCTATACGATCCTTAGCCTGTGCACATGAATTCGATACGATCTCAATCCGTTTGCAGTCGGATTACACTCGTCCATGTGCACGCAGTGACTTACAGGCAGCTGGTTGGAACTGTTGATCTGCCGAACACAACGGAATGCTACAATTAATTTTTTTATTAAGTTAGACAAATTAGAATACAGAAATTAATAGGCAATTTATAAAAGGAAAAAAGAAAGAATGCAATCACATCTAAATTAAAGGTCCCATAGCACGAAATGTTCATTTTCTGAGGTTATTGAACGTTAATGTGAGCTCCCCCCCCCCCCCCCATGGTTAAAAGTTGCGAAATGTCTAAACTGAGCATTTGCGATCCTTTTCTGCGTTAGAAAAAATCAGAGCTCAAACGGGCGATTTTGAACAAGGAAACTTATTGACGTCAGATCGAAAAAGAAATGCAAATGCAGTTCCACCCCCGTCTGTCTGTACTCAGCGTCTCTGTAAATCACGCCCAGAGAGTTTGGACTGCGGAGGAGCTACGCAATGCGAAATACGTTTTTTTATTTGCCTGGAGGAACTTGCGAGTGTTTCTAGGCTCGGAAGTCCTTTATCTGAGCCTGTGGATATCTGAAACAGCAGTGGTTTAATTTTATTTTCTGTGGAAATGTGTTTATTTTTCAATGGAAGGCTTCTCATCTCTCCCTCCGCGCAAAAACACGGAAGTGGGTCAGAGAGCGGAGCGGAGAGCTTGGCCACGCCCCCACCCCCTACTAGAGGCCATCTCTGTCCTCCTCATTTGCATTCAAGCAACAACGCCCATAATGGAGTGTTCCAGAGTGACATTTATGACTCTTTCTCATCTTATCTCTCTTTCTCATGCACTGAGTGTTGATTTTGAAGAAGGATTCATTTACAGTATTAGGGAACCATTAAGGAGCCATATAAAAGCATCAAGAAGTACCATGTCATGGGATCTTTAAGAAAACCAGGCCATTTTCTCAGTTTTCTATCGCCAGCAGAACCCAAAACGTCTTCCGGTTTTGTGGCGCAAATGTGAACAGAGCCCATTGTTTTCAATATAGAATTTATTTCGAACAATCAGTCAAACCGAATGAATCTTATTTGCTGTTGAGACTGGCCACAAAATCACACACCGGAAAAAGGGCCACAGATGGAGGCGCCTGCGGGAACTTTCCTGAATAAGATTAACTCACTTTGTACAAGTTATCCTTGACATCGCCTGTGTTAACGGTATTAATATGAATGTGTCCACTTCAAATTTGAGTTGCAATAAAATTTGACGATATGAAATGCCTGAAGAGGGCGCTAGGACTGCATCTACTGGAGCATTGGAAAGTGAAGCTTGATGGAGCGGTAGATATCAACAGAAATGTTCAGAATACATGTGTGGATTGGTTTAAGATGGTTTAGTAATAGAAATGGTTCCCCTGACTTCCTATGGCGTGTCAGATGCCCTCCCTGTGTGTCAGATGCCCTCCCTCCCTGTGTGTCTACAAAATAATAACGTCTCCCTTAAACTCTGCAGTAATTATGAGACTCAATCTGTTGAAAACTCTGCTGATTCCCATTGAATCGTGCAGCTGACGCGCCACATCCCGAAAGTCACGCGGTGCCGCTTTACGACGGCTAGTAACTTAACTTTAAGTTCTTATATTTTGAAAAAGTTATCTCCATAAAATGTTAGACAAAAACATGATGAAACTGTAATTGTGAAGTTGTTTTAATTGGAGTTGTATTTGTATGTTTATTTTTCTAAACGGGACCATAATATCAACATTGTTCTAAAGGAAAATGATCGATTTATTGGGCTTTATGCTAGTCGTTCAACTAGATAAATTAGATAAAGATCATGCTTATACTTACTTTATCTTGGTACTTTGCAAGTGATGTCAGCTACATTCCCTGGGAGTGTGATGCTAACTGTAGGCACTGCTTTATCTGAGGCTTCATCCATCCATTTTCTTCCGCTTATCCGGCTTCAGGTCACAAGGGCAAAACCCTAAACAGATCTGCCGCCCAGATCTCCCTGCACCGGTCCCTATGGATCCTCCTGCGGGTGGTGGGTCCACGGGAGGACGGCCCCACGTCGCACCTTCGGGCTGTGCCTGGCTGAACCGCCAGACACTCGTCATTGAGCACCCACCCCAAGCCTGGCTCCAGGGTGGGGCCCCCAATCTGGGCAACGTGATTGGCCTTGCTGTTTCTCGTCATAGGGGCTTCTGAACTGGTCTTAATCTGACCCGTCCCCCAGGACCTGTTTGCCCTGGGTGAACTATACCAGCCCCTAAAGGGGCATGAAGCTCCCGGGATTATTCGGGCACTCAAACCTCTCCACCGCGTGAAGGTAGTGGTTCAAGGAGGGGTCTGTCTGAGGCTTGTTAGGCCTAAATCCAGAGTGAGATCCTGGTTTTGGTCGAGTCCTCTTATAATCCTGTTATAGTTCTGATACAGTCCTGGTTTAGTCCTTGGTCTAGTCCTGGTATAGTCCTGGTTTTATTCTAGGTCTAGACCTATTATAGTCCTGTTATAGTTCTTGTAAAGTCCCAACCTGATTCAGTCCTGGTCTAGTTCTGGTATAGTTCTGGGTTAGACCTTATTCACTCCTGGTTTAGTTCCAGCCAAGTCCTCTTGTAGTCCTGTTATAATTATGGTACAGTCCTGGTTTAGTCCTTGGTCTAGTCCTGGTTTAGTCCTTGGTCTAGTCCTGACATAGTCCTTGGTCTAATCCTGGTATAGTCCTGGTTTTATTCCAGGTCTAGTCCTGTTATAGTTCTTGTAGAGTCCCAACCTGATTCAGTTCTGGTTTAGTTCTGGTTTAGTCCTGTTCTAGTCCTGTTCTATTCCTGGTTAAGTCCTGGTCTAGTACTGTTATAGTCCTGTTATAGTTCTGGTATAGTCCAAGTTATAACCTGATTCATGCCTGGTTCAGTCCTGGTTTAGTCCTGGTTTAGTCCTGGTTTAGTCCTGGTTTAGTCCTGGTCTATACCTGTCAAGTCCTGTTATTGACCTGTTATATTTGTGATTTAGTCCTGGTCTAGTCCTGGTCTATTCCTGGTTTTATATGAGATCTGGAGGAGGTTCTGAAGTGCAGAAACTCCTGTGTTGTATAAAATATAAACAAATGAACGGGTGTGCATCTGGTACCTAATGAAAAAACAAAACATGTAAACATTTGGCTTTACAAAAGTTCAAAGTCCTTTTTCGACGACACAGACACGTTTTTTTTCCCGTCGTCGATCAGAAGGAGCCTTCTGGAGAGTGCAGACCCGGAGCCGGAGACGGGCTTTAAACGACTGAAAGACACTGGCGCTCGCTTTGCTATTCCAGGCCTCACGCTCCTCAGACAGATTGTTTAATTATTCTAACGAATCTAATTATAAAAGATAGATAAGGAGCGAGTAAACAGGACGCAAACACTGCAAGGCCATGTGGCGCACGCATTTGCACAGCCAGGCCCTATATCTGCAGGGATGTTACAGGAAAAACAGAACCATTTAAAGACTTTTGAGGCTTTGCGGCTAATGTCCTCAACATTCCCTGGGGGAGGGTGAAGCTAATTAGAGGCACTGCTCTGTCTGAACCTTTGTTACGTCTGTCAAATTAGACTTAATCTGAGCTTTATTTGAACACAATCTGGACAGAAAGAACTGACTCATCCACAAACTTCTTTTCGTTCAGTCTTGATTCAGTTCTAGTTTAGTCCTGGTCTAGTCCTGGTATAGTTCTGGGATAGACCTGATTCAGTTCTGGTTTAGTCCTAGTTTCGTCCTCGTCTAGTCCCGGTATAATTCTGGTATAGTTCTGGGTTAGACCTTATTCACTCCTGGTTTAGTTCTGGCCGAGAATCCTGTTATACTGTAGTTCTGGTACAGTCCTGGTTTAGACCTGATTCAGTCCTGGTTTAGTCCTTCGTCTCGTCCTGACGTAGTCCTTGGTCTAGTCCTGGTATAGTCCTGGTTTTATTCCAGGTCTAGTCCTGTTATAGTCATATTATAGTTCTTGTAGAGACCCAGTTTAGACCTGATTCAGTCCTGGTCTAGTCCTGGTTTAGTCTTGGTGTAGTACTGTTATAGTCCTGTTATAGTTCTGGAATAGTCCAAGTTAAGACCTGATTCAGTGCTGGTTTAGTCCTGGTCTTTTCCTGGTGTAGTTCTGGTATAGTTCCGGTCTAGACCTGATTCAGTCCTGATTTAGTCTTGGTCTAGTCCTGTTATAGTCCTGGTATAGTTCTGGGGTAGACCTTATTCAGTCCTGGTTAAGTTTTGGCGAAGTCCTCTTATAGTCCTGTTACAGTTCTGGTACAGTCCTGGTTTAGACCTTGGTGTAGTCCTGACGTAGTCCTTGGTATAATCCTGGTATAGTCCTGGTTTTATTCCAGGTCTCGGCCTGTTGTAGTCCTGTTATTTTTCTTGTAGAGTCCCAACCTGATTCAGTCCTGGTTTAGTCCTGGTCTAGTCCTGGTTTAGTCCTGGTCTAGTCCTGTTATAGTCCTGGTTCAGTCCTGGACTAGTCCTGGTTCAGTCCTGGTTCAGTCCTGGTTCAGTCCTGGTTCAGTCCTGGTTCAGTCCTGGTCTTGTCCCTGGTTTAATTTGAACGGCGGCTCATGTTAGAATTGCTGTTCCGGGCGAGACGAGAAGTCACAGAATGTCAAATGTATTTACAATTCTTATTCAGAAAATTGTGCGAAATTAGATGCAAATTCAGTGTCAGTAAAGCGGCGTTCTAATCAGCCTGACATTACGTCCACGTGTACATCGAGCGGCGGGGAAACGACCGAGCTGCACAGACATACGCGCCATTCGGTGATGGAAATAATGCCGAGAATGAAAGGAGGCCATTTGCATACACACACAATACGAGTACATACACACATATACATACACATATATACTGGGGCTTTTCATTTCAGACGCCACCGCAAAGGAGGAAATCGCTAATCAATGGAGGAAATCAGTCAGACCCGAGCTCCAGAGAGAAACCAGCTAAGAAAGTGTAATGAATATTATTAGAAAACTGGATATGGTGCTAATAAAAGTCCTATATTACGCAAAATTGGCTTCTGTGAGCTTTAAGTCATGTTTCCAACTCAAAAACAAACCCAGAGTTGTGTTTTGTTTCTCAGACTTAGACAAACTTTATTCATCCACAAGGGAAATTATTTGGATGCAGAAGCTCAGGAATGACAATATAATATATAACGGAAAGAAACAAAATAGATGGTATAGCAACAAAGATGGCACAATACAATAAAATAAATAAAATAGAAAAAAATAATAGTAAAATGGAAAAAAATAAATTCATAAATAAAATAGAAAAAAACATTAAATAGAAAAATAAATAAAAATAAATAAAATAGAAAAAAGCGAAAAATGCTAAAATATAAAAGCAACAATAATAATATGAATAAAATAGAAAAAATAAATAATAAAATGAAAAAATAGGAAAAAAAAACATTAAATAGAAAAAATAAATAAAAATAAATAAAATGGAAAAAAAGCGAAAAATGCTAAAATAGAAAAGCAACAATAATAACATGAATAAAATATATTTTAAAAAATAATCAAATAAAAAATAGAAAAAAATTCAATAAAATTGAAAAAATAAATAAAATAGACCAAATAAATAAAAATAAATAAATAGAAAAAAATAATACAATAAATAAAATGGACAAAATAAATCATTAAAATAGAAATAATAGATAATAATAGATAATAAAATAATAGAATAATAGATAATAAAATAATAGAAAAATAAAATAGAAAATAAATAAAATAGGAAAAAAACAATAAATAGAAAAATAAATAAAATAGAAAAAAGCGAAAAATGCTAAAATAGAAAAGCAACAATAATAAAATATAAAAAAATAATCAAATAAAAAATAGAAAAAAATATTCAATAAAATTGAAAAAAAAAGACACAATAAATAAAAATAAATAAATAGAAAAAATAATACAATAAATAAAATAGACAAAATAAATCATTAAAATAGAATAAAGCAAATAGAAAATAAATAAAATAGGAAAAAGCTAAAAAATGCTAAAAGATAATAGCAATAATAACAACAGTAATATAAATAAAATAGAAAAAAATATATAAAATTAAAAAATAAATAAATAAAATTGGAAAATAAATACAAATAAATAAAATAGAAAAAAGCTAAAAATGCTAAAAGATAATATCAATAATAACAACAATAATAATATAAATAAAATAATGTAATGAATAATATTAGAAAAACTGGATGCTAATATGACTATATTACGCAAAATGGACTTCTGTGAGCTTTAAGTCGTGTTTCCTCCTCAAAAACAGAGCCGGAGTTGTGTTTTGTTTCATTTGTTTCTTAGACTTAGACAAACTTTATTGATCCACAAGGGAAATTATTTGGATACAGAAGCTCAGGAATGACAATATAATATATAACAGAAAGCAACACAAAAAAAGATGGTATAGCAAAAAAGATAGCAAGAGGCGGGTGTCAAATGAGACATAATTCTGGAAAAAAAAAAAAATGTATATGTACAAGTCAAAATAAAATAGAAAAATAAGTAATAAAATATAAAATCATCATACAGGAGACAAGAGCGGCAGTGCAATAATGTACTGAGTGACAGAGCATAAAGTTATCTGTTACTTCAGATTGTGTTGTTGGACAGTTGTAGGGAGTATTATATGTTACATATACAGCTCTGGACAACAATTCCCCCAAATGGATTTATGCATGGATATTTGCAGAAAATGACAAATGGTCAAAATAACAAAAAATAAATAAAATGGAATGAAAAAATAAATAAATAAAATAGAAAAAAAATATATAAAATAGGAAAATAATTAAAAAATAAAAAAGAGAAAAGAACAAAGCTGAAAATGCTAAAGGATAATAGCAATAATAACAATGATAATATAAATAAAATATAAAAGAATTAATAAAATAAATAAAATTAAAAAAAAAGCTAAATATGCTAAAAGATAATAACAACAATAATCATATAAATAAAATAGAAACAAATAATAAAACACATAAAATTGATCAAATAAATAAATTAAATAGAAAAATATATTAAATAGAAAAAAAGCTAAAAATGCTAAAAGATAATAGCAATATTACTAGCATTAGTAATATAAGTCAATTATAAAAAAAAAAAACAAAAAAAACAAATAAAATGGAATAATAATAATAATGTCAATAAAATTGAAAAAACAAATAAAATACTAAAAAATAAATAAAGTAGAATAAATAAATAAATAAAATTGAAAAAAAAGCTAAAAATGCTAAAAGATAATAGCAATATTACCAGCATTAGTATTGTAAGTAAAATAGAAAAAAATAAAACAAATAAAATGGAATAAATAAATAAAATAGAAAAATAAATAAATAAAAAAAGCTAAAAATGCTTAAAGATAATAGCAATAATAACAATAATAATATCAACAAAATAGAAAAAAAATACAAAAAAAAAAATAGAATAAATAAATAAATAAAATAGAAAAAAATGCTAAAAGATAATAGCAATAATAGCAATATTAGTAATATAAGTAAAATAGACCAAAAAAATAAAACAAATAAAATGGAATAAATAAATAAAATAGAAAAAAAAGCTAAAAATACTCAGATAACAATAATAATATAATTGTCAAAAATAAATAAATAACAAAATAATAGTTGTAACGAATAAAATAATGTTAATGCATAAGAAATATTAAAACAACGCCACAAACTTTACTTTTTCTCTCCTTTACTCCCTTCTCCATCCTCTTTTCTCTTTAACTTTCTACTCTTCTCTCTCCTCTCTGCCCCTCTTTTTCTCTCCGTCCTCTCTCTATCGCCCTTCCCTCCTCCTCCCCCTCTTCGATGTCACCGGGCCAGTGATCGGCAGGTGTGCCCCAGTCCTGCCAGGTGCAAATCTGCTCCCGATTTGTTGTGCTCATGAAGCCGATGCCAGAGCAGACTTTTGGGAGGGCATTAAATCGGCTATAACACAATTACCCCGGTGTTAATCCAGTAATGCCCCTGCTGCCTCCGACTTCTGTTGGACGACTTTATAATATCTGAATAGAAAAGCGAGTTCTGAGAGGCGATTCTGTACGATTAGAGGACACAAGAACGCTGAAAATCCACATTATATTTGAAGGAGGAACGGGTCATGTCGAATCAGAAATGTTTGGCGATAGTTTATTTTAAAGGTGACATGAGGAACTTTTGTTTTTAAGAGTTTTTAAATGTGTTTCGTTGGTTTCCCCTTCAACATCTGCCCTCCCTGAGCTGCACTTTGAGATATTCAGGCTTTTTTTGATGCTGGATTTACGCTGACTGTAGGTGTGGTGCAGAGGTCAGTGTGGCTGGACGCATAGGTCAGAGGTCAGTGTGGCAGGGCGTAGAGGTCAGAGGTCCATGTGACAGGGCTCAAAGGTCATTGTGGCTGGACGCACAGGACAGAGGTCAGTGTGGCTGGACGCATAGGTCAGAGGTCAGTGTGGCAGGGCGTAGAGGTCAGAGGTCTGTGTGACAGGGCTCAAAGGTCAGTGTGGCTGGACGCACAGGACAGAGGTCAGTGTGGCTGGACGCAAAGGTCAGTGTGGCAGGGCTCAAAGGTCATTGTGGCTGGACGCACAGGACAGAGGTCAGTGTGGCTGGACGCAAAGGTCAGTGTGGCAGGGCTCAAAGGTCATTGTGGCTGGACGCACAGGACAGAGGTCAGTATGGCTGGATGCAAAGGTCAGAGGTCCACGTGGCAAGGCTCAAAGGTCAGCGTGGCAGGGCGCTGAGGTCATTGTGGCTGGATGCAAAGGTCAGAGATCCGTGTGGCAGGGCTCAAAGGTCAGCGTGGCAGGGCGTTGAGGTCATTGTGGCTGGACGCAAAGATCAGAGGTCCGTGTGGCAGGGCTCAAAGGTCAGCGTGGCAGGGCGTTGAGGTCATTGTGGCTGGACGCAAAGGTCAGAGATCCGTGTGGCAGGGCTCAAAGGTCAGCGTGGCAGGGCGCTGAGGTCATTGTGGCTGGATGCAAAGGTCAGAGATCCGTGTGGCAGGGCTCAAAGGTCAGCGTGGCAGGGCGTTGAGGTCATTGTGGCTGGATGCAAAGGTCAGAGGTCTGTGTGGCTGGGCCTAGAGGTTAGAGAGACAAGGTGCAGAGGTCTGTGTAGCAGGATGTAGAGGTCAGCGGTCAAAGGGGCTGGGCACAGAGGTCAGTGTGGGAGGACGTGAGTATGCCCGTATGTCCTGCATTCACTTTGTAAATTTCTGTTTTCACCTACCTTTGAATTTTATATGTTTCCAAGGATTAAAAAAAACAACAACAACAACTCTAAAATCAGTGTTTCATGTGATTTATACTTAACTCGGTTTTAACTCGGACGGACGATCGGCTTATTCATCCGTCAAAAGTTGCCAGGGATATAAAGCGCCACCATTTTCAAACAAAAATCCCCAATTCCTGCTTCTTTCTTCGGATCAACTCAAACTAACAGTGACCAAAGTCTGTCTGAAACACTGCTGGCTTCACCGTTTCAAACTCTCGCACAGCCAATAAGTCTCCAAAAACACGGCGATAGCATTATTAGCCCCGCTGTGTAGATCTGTGTACGGACGACTCTCATCATTTTGTAAACTCTTTGAACAGTTACTTCTTCGGCGTTTCTTCGGCGTCTCGTTCTGTCCCCGTCCGACTTCCACCGTATCTCCGCCAAATGACGCTGAACTTTTAACTAAGCGCAAATGAAGAGCCTCCGATGGCCTTTATGTCGGAAGATCAAAGAAATGCAAATGGCCGTCATTCAGCTCAGGCCAATTTATTCTGATGCGGGTTTTTTTTCTGGTCTTCAAAACGCAAAGACGCTCAAACAATATAGATCAATAAAGGGCTTTTTGATCTAAACGTGGGCAGCGGCGGTAGTTAAAGCAGATGTGATGTAAGGTAGGCCAAACTAAAGAAATGACACGATAAAAGAGATGCTTTGAATTGCAGCGAGTTACAGCAACATAAAGGAACCGCGGGGAGTCGGTAAGTTTGGGTCGTCTGCTGTTGTCGTCTGTGCGGAGAGAAGCGAGACTGGTGGAGCGAAGAGTTTTTGAACAGATAAACTTTGGAGACTTCAGTGGGTTTCCTGATAAGCCTGGTTCCATATTAGGAAAAATAATTCATTAACGGACAAAATGGCAAAATAAAACCCCCAGGATCATGTAGAACGGGTTAATACGAACACTTTAAAGGGATAGTGCGTTCCTATGGCGTCCCCTTCCAAAGTGTCGTGCTGACTTACCGCTGACCGTGTCATCTGAGCCCGGTTCTGCTCCGGTTCTGCGATCCTTTTCTGCGTGACAAAAAATCGGAGCTCAAACGGGCGAGTTTGAACAAGGCACCTTATTGACGTCAAATCGAAAAAAGAAATGCAAATGCAGTTCCACCCCCGTCTGTCTGTACTCAGCGTCTCTGTAAATCACGCCCAGAGAGTTTGGACTGCGAATGCGCTAGGCAATGCGAAATGCGTTTTTTTATTTGCCTGGAGGCACGTACGAGTGTTTCTAGGCTCGGAAGTTCTTTATCTGAGCCTCTGGACCTTTGAACAGCAGTGGTTTAATTTTATTTTATGTGGAAATGTGTTTATTTTTCAATGGAACGCTTCAAATCTCTCCCCCCGTGCAAAAACAAGGAAATGGATCAGCTGTGGGCTCTGAGCGGAGAGTTTGGCCACGCCCCCACCCTCTACTATTGGCCATCTCTTTTCTCCTCATTTGCATTCAAGCAACAACGCCCAGAATAAAGAGTTTGAGAGAGATATTTATGACTCTTTCTCATCTTATCTCTGTTTCTCATGCACTGAGTGTTGATTTTGAAGAAGGATTCATTTACAGTATTAGGGAACCATTAAGGAGCCATATAAAAGCATCAAGAAGTACCATGTCATGGGACCTTTAATAAAGCTTGTTTTTCTTCTCAAAACAATATTTGTCCAAAAAGTGATATATTTGCGTCACAAACAGTTGTCCGCGAAAAATTCAGCAGCCTAATTAACTTGGTGCTACAGTCATACCTCACTTTACGAAAATTAATTAGTTCCAGAAGTGGTTTCGTAACGTGATTTTTTTCATAAGTAGAGTCGCGATGTAAAAGGCCTGATTCGTTCCTAGCCAATGGGAGGCCAGCGGGGTGTTGGGAGAGTGTATTTACAAGTGTATTTACATTTTGGGGGATTCGGGCGGCTGCGAAGCCGAGCGCACATTATTTGAATTTTTGAGATTTCGCGTTTCGTAACTTAAATTTTCTTTCGTATTCAGAGACGAAAATTTTACGTAAAGCGTTTCGTAACTTGGCTTATTCGTTAGTTGGGGCTTTCGTAGGTGACGTATGACTGTATTTGCGTCACAAACAGTTGTCCACGAAAAATTCAGCAGCCTAATTCGCTTGGTGCTATTTTCTGTCGATTCGTATCACTGTGCGCCTGTTACTATTATTAGCCTGTTCACTTGTAAGTGGATGTTTATTAAATGTCCCCACTAACTTACCGGACCTACTTCGCTCAATCAGATTTGTTTATTTTATTGACACGTGAAACGACGGAGCTCACTGGTTACCATAATTTACCCTTTTTTATTTATTTTTATTTTTTTTCCTCATTAGTCATATTTGTTTTGATATGGGTGGACTATGAGTCTCCCTGATTGGCTGATCCACCTGTCAATCACGCCCCTCTGGACCGTGGGAGATTCTCCGTGACTCGTCTCACATTGTAAAAAGAATCAGAAAAGTGTGGTAAAAAAAACACAATCAACCCATAAAAAGAAAAAAAAAAAGCTGTATTTTAAGTAGTGCTGTCAGGCGATTTAAAAAATAATCTAATTAATTACAGGATTTGTAACTAATTAATCTAATTAATTGCATTTTAATCGAGAGAGACCAAAATTCTGCGAGCGTGGTTTGTTGAAGTGTGTAGTTTGTTGGTTTGTTGGTTTGGTGGTTTGTTGGTTTGGTGGTTTGTTGGTTTGGTGGTTTGTTGGTTTGGTGGTTTGTTGGTTTGTTGGTTTGTTGGTTTGTTGGATTGTTGGTTTGGCGGTTTGTTGGTTTGGCGGTTTAGTGGTTTGTTGGTTTGGCGGTTTGTTGGTTTTGAGGTTTGTTGGTTTGGTGGTTTGTTGGTTTGGCGGTTTAGTGGTTTGGCGATTTGGCAGTTTGTTGGTTTGGCGGTTTGTTGGTTTGGTGGTTTGGTGGTTTGGTGGTTTGCCGGTTTGGTGGTTTGCCGGTTTGGTGGTTTGGTGGTTTGTTGGTTTGGCGGTTTGTTGGTTTGTCGGTTTGTTGGTTTGTCGGTTTGGAGGTTTGTTGGTTTGGTGGTTTGTTGGTTTGGCGGTTTGTTGTTTTGGTGGTTTGGCAGTTTGTTGGTTTGGCGGTTTGGCAGTTTGTTAGTTTGGTGGTTTGTTAGTTTGGCGGTTTGTTGGTTTGGCGGTTTGGCAGTTTGTTGGTTTGGCGGTTTGTTGGTTTTGAGGTTTGTTGGTTTGGTGGTTTGTTGGTTTGGCGGTTTAGTGGTTTGGCGATTTGGCAGTATGTTGGTTTGGCGGTTTGTTGGTTTGGTGGTTTGTTGGTTTGGCGGTTTGTTGGTTTGTTGGTTTGTTGGTTTGGTGGTTTGTTGGTTTGTTGGTTTGGTAGTTTGGTGGTTTGTTGGTTTGGTGAAGTGTGCTCACGCTCGCTCTATCACCGGTAACGATGGAACTTGTCCGGACGTGTTTGTTGTTCAATTGATCCGTCAGGCTGGAGCAGCTTTGGTGATCGGAAAATTCTTTTTTTCACAAAAGCTCCAAATCACGGCGTTCTTCGTTCTTTTTGTAAATAAACTTGCCGTTAAAATGTGCACTGAATTGCCACTTATAATTTTTATAATGCATTAATTTGCAGTGTAATTAATTAATATAATCATGATCATTTGCCCCATCAGATTTCAAATTTTAAATGCAGCAAATTCCTCACTTGTTTCAATGTAAACTGTAGACTTGAAGTGAATATTTAAAAGTCGAACGTGCCGTTTGTTTTGATATGGAGGACCACGCTTGTCCCTGATCCACCTGTCAATCATGCCCCTCTGAACTCTGAGATTTGCCATGACCAGACTCACATCTTTGTAAAGAATTGGAGTCCCCTTTTCTCTCCTTTTGTCATAGTCCTTGTTCGTTTTGGAGCAGATTTTGGAAAAAGAAATTGGACTATTTGTTAAATTAGTGATTAAAAGTCTGTTGATTTGTGATTTTGACAATGATTTGAAAGACGTGTTTAAATATGTTTTTGATCAGAACAAATAAAATCAAATAAAAACATGATGTGACAACAAAAAACAAACAAAACTGTATTTTAAGATAATTTGTCCCATCAGATTTTGAATTTTAAATGTTGCAAATTCCTCGCTCGTTTCTTGACTGAACTCCAAAATTGTGTCACTGAAATTCAGAATGAAAGCAATTCCAAAATTTCAGTTGGGAATCTGATGAAACAAACATTATCTTCCATATTCATTGGAAAAGTTGGAATACCTGAAAGAAACCAGTCCAGACACAGCACACAAACTACCTTCGAAAGTCCACGCACCATTTGGGAGTTGAACCGGGGACTTTCTTGCTATGTGTCGAGAGTGCTTTTCCATTCAAACACTGCGCCGTTTATTTTTAGCTGTAAAAATAATCCATCAGCAGCCGTCACAGCTGAAAATACATCTTGTTTTATCCCTCTAGCCCTTTGTCCACTTTCAAAACAAGTATATAAGATCTCCATGATGAATAATTGTTGATTTGTCTAGTGTCACCAAGTCACGGTGAAATGTCGAGAAACGAAACGAGAAACAGCACTGGCAGGCTTCCCGTCAGCCATAAGGGAAATGTAACGTCCAAGCCGGCGCCGCGGTATGCCCTCAAAGTCCTTCGCTGTCATCGAAACATGTCAGGTACAGCAGCACAAACAAACCAGCAGACGTATTGAGTGTGACAGCTTGTCCGGGAGCCATTTTCAAATTTATTTCCGTGACAAGTTTTGATTTCAAATACATCATGTGGCGTGGCGGCAGTCGCGGCGGAGGCGGAGGCGGTGCGGGCTGTGCTGTTCCGGACCTGAAAGAAAACGCACACGGACGGCGAATGGAAATAAACAAGATCAGAACGAGCTCCACAGGCATTAATCATAGTTTGGATAAAGCAGGAGTTCACCGAGGCTGCGGCGTACAGGCGTGTGTAATCTGTCAACACGAGAAGGTAATGGAAGGATCAGAAACAGGGGCCATACGGGTGACTTTGTAGTACTTATACAACAGGAATACGTGACAACTGAAGTACTACAGAAGATACTGTGGAAAAAAATAAGAGACCACTGCAAAATTATCAGTTTTTCTGATTTTACTACTTATAGGTATGTGTTTGGGCAAAAGGAACATTTTTGTTTGAGTCTATAAACTACTGACAACATTTCCCCCAAATTCCAAATAAAAATATTATCGTTTAGAGCGTTTATTTGCAGAAAATGACAAACGGTCAAAATAACAACTAAGATACATGTTTTCAGACCTCAAACAATGCAAAGAAACAAGATCAAATTCATTTTAAAACAACATAATACTAATGTTTACCATGGAAGCCCATTCCCACCAGTAAAAAAAAAAAAAGAAGATGGTTACACTAAGTCATAATTCTGAGATAAAAAGTCAAAATTATGAGATATAAAGTCGAAATTATGACATAAGAAAGTCAAAATTATGAGATAAGAAAGTCAAAATTATAAGATAAAAAGTCAAAATTATGAGAAAAGAAAGTCGAAATTATGACATAAGAAAGTCAAAATTATGACATAAGAAAGTCAAAGTTATGAGATAGAAAGTCGAAATTATGACATAAGAAAGTCAAAATTATGAGATAAAGTCAAAATTATGAGATAAAAAGTCAAAATTATGACATAAGAAAGTCAAAATTATGAGATAAAGTCAAAATTATGAGATAAGAAAGTCAAAATTATGAGATATAAAGTCGAAATTGTGAGATAAGAAAGTCGAAATTGTGAGATAAGAAAGTCAAAATTATGAGATATAAAGTCGAAATTATGAGATATAAAGTCGAAATTATGAGATAAGAAAGTCAAAATTATGAGATATAAAGTCAAAATTATGAGATATAAAGTCAAAATTATGAGGTATAAAGTCGAAATTATTACATAAGAAAGTCAAAATTATGAGATAAAGTCAAAATTATGAGATATAAAGTCAAAATTATGAGATATTAAGTCAAAATTGTGAGATAAGAAAGTCAAAATTATGAGATAAGAAAGTCAAAATTATGAGATAAGAAAGTCAAAATTATGAGATATAAAGTCGAAATTATTACATAAGAAAGTCAAAATTATGAGAAGAAAGTCAAAATTATGAGAAGAAAGTCAAAATTATGAGATATAAAGTTGAAATTATGACATAAGAAAGTCAAAATTATGAGATATAAAGTCGAAATTATGACATAAGAAAGTCAAAATTATGAGAAGAAAGTAAAAATTATGAGATATAAAGTTGAAATTATGACATAATAAAGTCAAAATTATGAGATATAAAGTCGAAATTATGAGATATAAAGTCGAAATTATTACATAAAGTCAAAATTATGAGATATGAAAGTCGAAATTATGAGATAAGAAAGTCAAAATTATGAGATATAAAGTCAAAATTATGAGATATAAAGTCGAAATTATGAGATAAGAAAGTCAAAATTATGAGATAAGAAAGTCAAAATTATGAGATAAAAAGTCAAAATTATGAGATAAAAAGTCAAAATTATGACAAAGTCAAAATTATGAGATAAAAAGTCAAAATTATGAGATAAAAAGTCAAAATTATGAGAAAAGAAAGTCAAAATTTTGAGATAAAAAGTCAAAATTATTACTTTTTTTTATTGACGGGAATGGGCTTCGATAGTTTACACTTAAGAAGAGTTCAGAAATCAATATTTGGCGCAATAACCCTTATTTTTAATCACAGCTTTCATGCGTCTTGGCATGCTCTCCACAAGTCTTTCACATTGTTCTTGGGTCCTAGTTTAGACCTGGTTTAGTCTTGGTTCAGACCTGGTTTAGTCCCAGTCTTTCACATTGTTCTTGGGTGACTTTATTCCACTCCTGGTGCAAGAACTGAAGTAGCTCAGCTTTGTGTTTGTGTTGGAATTCAACAGACGCTGGAATGGAATGGCTGTAATACATGTAGAGATGCTGATTTGAGAAAAAAAATGCAGTGGGCTCTTTTTTTTTTCCAGAGCTGTAGTTTAACTTTATAAATACCTAGACTTAGACAAACTTTATTGATCCACAAGGGAAATTATTTGGGTACAGTCGCTCACTCATTTCACTTCTAAGAGGATGCTTACAAGTGAACAGGCTAATAATACTAATCGGCGCGCAGTGATAAGACTCGAGAGAAAATAACCTCATTGCGAATTAGACTGCTGAATTTTTCAGTGAGTGTTAATGCACGACACTGTTGAAGGGGATGCCATACAGATTCACATTTAAAAAAGCCGCACTATCCCTTTAAACCAACTCTAACAACATTTAATCTGTAACAGTGTCTCCTTCAATTAACCACAATCAAATTCATTAAAGGGACAGTGTGTAAGATTTTTACCTGTTAATTACCGAAATTGAAGATCTATCTATCTATATACAAAGGCTGTGTCCCACCATAGTGGGGTAGCCTAGACAGGGCATACATTTTTGTTCCTTTCCCTCCTTCCTTCCTTTCCCCAAACCCTCCTTCCGTGACTTTTTTTTTTTTTTTTTAAGATACCCATTCAAAAATACATTGTTTTCCAAGCCTTTTTCACTTCCATCATGAAATCAAAGTATTCTTTTGGACTTAGATATAGTCACATAAAAGGGGGATCTTCCCCATGCAGAGGCAGCCATTTTAACTACGAGAGCCGCAGAAGGACATTTGGGCTCCGCTTTCGGCAAGGCTCATGGTTTTGGGTAAACAACGACAAGCATGCTGCTGTATCACACGTCGTAATGGATCTAACACGTGTTTTGGACTAAATTGTTTTACTGGATTTTATTCGCTGGATCCTTACGGACAGATAGAGACCAAGCTTTTTGGTGAAATGCTAATGTTTGACCTGTCCAGAGCCTTCAAAGGTAAGCTAAGTAACAAACCTCGTTTTGTGCTTTTCCGTATAAAAGCCCCATGTGCTCGGGGAGTGATTGTTGTGCCGGGAAATGAATTGCATAGTCAAAAAGATGAGACTGTAAGGTTTCATTTGATGTGTAGATTGTCATGGTACACGATCGGGAATGTGTGTTTTCATGCGAAAAGGAAAAAAAAACAGTGAACGGAACCGCGTTTTATTTATACAGTAGCAGCGCGCGGTTCGTGCGCGGGTACGCGAGCTGTCCGCGTTACGGCGCGCCCGGGTGACCCTCGAGGTCTGCCGTAGCTAAAACAGGAAGTGCAATAGCGACTATCCACCTATGCGCCACGAATCCTACACACTGGACCTTTAAACATTTAAAACAATCAAAATTCATTAATTCTAATTTTCATAAATACAAAATTTCAAATTCATCATTATTTTATACAAATTTCATTGTCATCAATATCTTCTAAAATGTACATTTAAAAAAAAATGTATTTATTTATTTTATCCTATATTTCTCTCTGTAGGGAAATTATTCATCACTTCCTGCACTGTTATATTCTTGTAAATGAGTAAATTTTGTGTTATATTATAGCTTATTGGTTTCCTACTTTATTTTATTCAGTTTTAGTTGCTGCATGTTAAGTGTTTGTTTACATTCCGCTCCAAGCACCGAAGCAATTTCCCAATGTTGTGAACCTGTTCACTCATGTGGCAATAAAACCTTTCTGAGTCTGATTCTGATTTTGATTGTGATTTCTCTGCATTTGGCCCATCCTTCAGGAGCAGTGGGCAGCTCATCTTTCAGGCGCCCGGGGATCATCTTGTTGCTCGGTTTTGGTCAGGACGTCAGCTGGAGGGTTTTACTTGGAGCATGTTTTTGGGTTTTTGTGTTGATGGGGGAAACCGGAGCGCCCGGAGAAAACCCACCCAGACACGGGAAGAACATGCAAACTCCACACACTCCACAATTGACCAAATTCATCAGTATCATTACAATTAATCAACAACAGGACCATCAAATAAATGTCATAAGTAAAACACATTTACATCTACGCATTTACATCTATAAAAACAGCGGTAATTGAATAAACATAAGTTAGAACTGTTTAATGTCATACTGTGGAACATTCCAAGCAGAGGAATGACGTATCCATAGAAACAAGCACCCCCAACCATGAAGTTACACAGTGCACCTTTAAGGGTTTGTACCTTCTTGTTTGTCTCCATGGAGATGTTCCTTTTCCTGGACTCGTGGTGTTAAACTAAAAAAAAAAAACAGGAAAGTAAAACATGTTTTCTTATTTTGAGCTCTCTTAAAATCTGACCTGTAACCTCACCTGCGTTTTTCCGTGGTGATAAAAATGTTTGGATGTTTCAGAATGCTCTTGGACGTGTGGAGATGGTGCAGAATTGTCCTTCTGGTGATCTTCAGTGCAGGAACCAAATACAAAACTGGAAGAAATAAAAAAAAACTGAAGCTCTGTTGAAAACTGTTGAATATCATTAAAAACTTAAAAACTTTAAGGCAGATTCAGCTAAACTTTACCTGCTTGTCTCCATGGAGATGTTATTGTTACGAGCTGAGAAACATTCGATTAGTCAGTTGACACAATTTAATTTCTGATTTGCTATGGGCAGGGCTCTCAAGTCTCACGCATTGAGAGTGTGACACACGCAATTCGACGTGTTCACACGCTCACATGCCACACATGGCATTTCTCATGCTGAATTTTTGTTTTGTTTTTTTGTTTTGTTTTGTGCCCAGAAAATCGGTCTGTGTGGCTCAGTTTATGCAGGCACCGCGCGTTTTCAGCGAAAAAAAAAACTCCCCCCTTCTCCCCGCCCCGCTCCCCGGAAAAAAATCTCAGCTTCAGCCAATCAGAAAATAGATTGTTCTGTTGTTGGGCAGACTAGTTTCAGCTGCTAAGCGCACACAGCGACTGAACACGAGTAAAGACAAAACGGTGATGGTAAAACAAACAGAACCATCAGGTAATAACTTCACTTATATAACTCTCAGTTTAAGTTTGCTCTTTAGACAAATTCAACGCAATTCGACATGTTCACATGCCAACACGGCATTTCTCACGCAATTCAATATTTATTTATCAACCGCCCACATATGTGGCCACTATGCATATAGTAGTGACCTTATACATGCCACATATGTACACATATGTGTCACACTACACATACAGTGATGAAGCAGCTATAGTACGAAAGTTTACGGGTACATTTTATTGCAATATATTATTATATATATATATATTGTATACTATATATGTTATTATATTATATATAATATTTAGTGCAATCTCTATCTGTTTGGATTGGCTAAAGAACCAAACACTGCTGAGAGTTGACAAAATTGTTGGTGAAGTTTTGTTTAACATTTTTGACATTGTGACACAACAACATAAGATAAGATAAGATATGCCTTTATTAGTCCCACAGTGGGGAAATTCCAGTGTTGCAACGCACAGATCAAGAACAGCACGAAAAAGTAACATGCAACAGAACAATATAATAAATAAATAAATAATGGCCTAGGATAATTTAAAACTAGACCTAAAAATAGACTCTGGATTATAGTTGAATATTTGTAAGTGCAGATACGTTGAATGACATGTTAACAGTGTTCATTGTACAGTCTGACAGCAGCAGGAAGGAAAGACCTGCGAAACCTCTCCTTCACACAGCGAGGGTGAATCAGTCTGTCACTGATGCTGCTCTCCAGAGCAGACAGAGCGTCCTGCAGGGGGCGACACTCATGGTCCAGCATAGAGGTGACCTTAGCCAGGACCCTCTTGTCCCCCACCTTCTGCACTGAGTCCAGAGGACAGCCCAGGACAGAGCTGGACTTCTTGATGACCTTGTCCAGCCTCTTCTTCTCCCTCTCTGTGATGCTGCTGCTCCAGCAGACCACACCGTACAGGATGGCTGATGCCACCACAGAGTCATAGAAGGTCTTCAGGAGTGGCCCTCTCACTCCAAAAGACCTGAGTCTCCTCAGGAGATAGAGCCGACTCTGGCCCTTCCTGTACAGTGCGTCTGTGTTATGAGTCCAGTCCAGCTTATTGTTCAGATGAACACCCAGGTACTTGTAAGAGTCCACTCTCAATGTCCCTTCCCTGGATGTTCACTGAGGGGGCAGTAGAGTGGCGTCTGCGGAAGTCCACCACCATCTCCTTGGTCTTCCCTGCATTGATGATGAGGTGGTTCCGCTGACTCCAGTCCACAAAGTCCTGTATTAGTCCTCTGTACTCCCCATCATTGTCATCCTTGATGAGACCAATGATGGCAGAGTCATCAGAGAACTTCTGTAGGACACAGCTGTCCGTGTTGTGTCTGAAGTCTGCAGTGTAGAGGGTGAAAAGAAAGGGCGCGAGGACAGTGCCCTGGGGCGCCCCCACACTGCAGGTCAGGAGGTCAGACACAGTTCTTGGCTCTCACAAACTGTGGGGGGAGGAGGGGTGCCGGGTTATGGGCACCCCTAAAATTTACGAACTTTATTTGAAAAGCAGTATGGGGTTTGTCTAATAATGTAAAAATATAAGTCTGATTGGAATTTGGCAGCTCTGGTACAAAAACTTTTTTCTATTCAAGAAAGGGTTAGAGATACAGTACTTCAATACCACAGTGTGGAACTTTACTGGTGCAACTTTAAAACTGTAATCACTATAAAAGCCCTGAACATACTCCTCATACTCCTCATATTTCCTGTACTTGCCCACATGTGTCAGTAGTTTTTGTTTTTCTTTCGCTCTGGTCTGGACCGGAGCTGGACTCTGTAGTAGAAGTCTGTATATTGCAGACGCCCTTTGACCTCTGTGGGAGATGTGTCCAGGACGGCTCCCTTCGGGTTATTGATCAAAGTAAACAGTTTTTATTTTATTTTTTACTCTCAAGGTTAGAAGCGTAGCATTGTTCAGTGTAAGATTTGTACAAGTTTGTGGTTCGTCTACACAACAGAACTTCTAAAATAAACATGGACTTCATCGTAGCAGAGTGGTTAGCATTCAGTACTTTGTGTATTTACCGTTTGGATATTTCATAGTAAAATGCAATGTAATCAATAGGGAAATCTCGGAGTATGACATCACATCACAGCTATTTTGTTGCTTTTTTAATTGTTGCTTTACTCTAAAGGTTACAAGTGTAGCATTGTTCACTGTGATATTTTTACACAACTGAACTATATTCTAAAATAAACATGTACAATTTAACTGAGAGAATTTGTAGTAAGTTTGTGCGTTTTATATTTTAGATATTTACCTTTTGGATATTTCATCGTAAAATACGATGTTTGTAATCACTAGGGAAAGGATAGACATGTAGCATTGTTTAATGTAAAATTTGTACACATTGTTGTTCATTTCCACAGCAAAACTATATTCTAAATACTATAATAGTGACAGAGTGGTTAGCATTTAGTCCTTCAGTTGTGAAATGTTGTTTAAGTGAATTTTAGTTCTCTGTAATTATAAAAACTGTTGCAGTGTTTCACAGTATGGCATTAAACCTTTCTGTCTTCATGGAGACCAAACCAGACCAAATTACAGGTCAGATCTGTGGAGCGACACAGTCAGAATGTGTTTTTCTGGGTATTTTTGAGCTATAAAACCACTTGTAATTGAATAAATGAAAAGTAGAGCTGTTTAAAGTCACACTGTGGAAAATCTCAGGCAGAGCAATGACGTATCCATAGAAACAAGCAAGCGATGGACCCACAATGAAAAAGTTACACAGTGCAGCTTTAACTTAGATAATATAACACTCCCTAGACCAGGGGTGGGCAATTATTTTTCCCCAGGGGCCAAATGAGAAGCAGAAAATATTGTGGAGGGCCAAAAGTTTGAAGTCTACTCTGGTTATTAGTTTTATTTCTATGTTGAAATCTGTAAATGTCATTGTTTACAGAAGCTGGTAAGTTCTGTGTTATTAAGTAATGAGAGAGTGAGGTTTTACTGAATTTATTCAGTAAAATAATTCAAAACAATGGTAAACGTGAAACATTTGTAACTCTTTTTCAGTCACATTAACCCCACAATGTTTTCTGAGTTTAACTTTCTTAACTTTGTATTAAGACACCACAATGTCTTTGTTTGACAAATAATATAATACAAGAAATGATCAAAGGAGAAGTTCAATTTGTCAACTGGACAAAGTTTGTTTGGTTGAAAACGTTTCGCCGCTCATCCGAGAGGCGAAACCAAACAAACTTTGTCCAGTTGACAAATTGAACTTCTCCTTTGATCATGGATTCTACCTGGACGACTGAGGGACTTTTCACGCATCTTAAGGGAATACAAGAAATGTCACAACATTTTTTGTTCAACTGTCAAACTGTGTAGAAAAAAGTCAAATTTAGCATGTTTAGTGTTTTTTTTCTTGACCAGTGAGAGAAATGTCGCTTCTGTTGAGCTTTAACAAGTGCATCAAAGTCAGGTTCATGTTTGAGGTGGAGATGTGAAGCACGTCCGACAGATGATCATCAGTACAAATGCATTATGTACAATTTTGAAAGTAGTAGTTTTATTTTTTTAATTCCAAGAAACTTTTTGCGGGCCGGTCAGAGTCAGCTCGCGAGCCGTATTTGGCCCCCGGGCCTTGAAATGCCCGGGTCTGCTATAGAGCGACAGATAATACTCCCTACAGCTGTATACTATACTGTACAGCTGGTATTGTACATCTTATTTGATATTGTATTTTTATATTTGACGACTACTTTTGTATTTAAATCTGATTTGTACATATACATTTATTATCTTTTTTTTATGTATATAATTGTCTCATCTTTTTTTTTCATTTCCATCTACTTTTTTCCTTTTTTTTCTTCCTTTTTACCCTCTGTTATATATCAAATATATACAGTATATATTTGATGAGTGAACTACCGTACCCAAAACAATTTCTCTTGTCGATCAATAAAGTTTGTCTAAGTCTAACTATTAAAAGACGTATATTAATTAATTATCAGAACAGTTTTATTACAGCCACCTCTACACCATAAATATTCAATATAAACATACTGTACATACATGCAAATGTTGGAGTCGGAATCATTTAAAGGCTCTCAACCTGATTTTTACTGTCTTAAAAAAGTTATTATTATTTATTTATTGATTGATTGTTTCTTATTCTTCAATTTTCTAGTACACTCAGAGCATCCCGAGTATTCACCGTGATGAGTTCCCACAACCTTTGGAGACCCAAGTTTCACCATCATGGTAATACTAATGACACTAGCCACTAGCATGCTAACAGAACACTTCTTGAATCTCAGTATACCATAAAACTGATGCAGGTAGTACAGGGTGGTTTCATTTGGACCGCTTTTACGATATATCTGTATCTGTACTCAAAATGGGTACAGAACTCTTTTTGACTTTAGGATAATATTGACATCTAGCATGCTAACAACGCACTTCCTGAATCTCAAGATGATAAAACGCTTTAGACAGTACACAGCTCTTTAATTCTGACTCTTAAAAGCTGCTTTTACTGTATATTTGTACTGGATGAAATGAAACTTGTCATATTTAGGCCTTTTTTGTTTGTTTTTAAAGTCGTCATATTATTTCATTTGAACTCGAAAAACCAATCCATTTAAAGCTGGAACAGATATATCTCATTCAATCATCTTATTTTTGTCCCTTTGAGGTTCGCAGACTCCGCGGCAGACCCGGCGCTCCCCCGGCGACGCTCACAATAGCCTTCCTGCTTTCCTCCGGCTAATTCCCTCCCTGCTCTTCCACTTTCAATTTAATCCCTCTGTTTTTTTTCCTCCTCTTTTACTGTACTCCCTCCAACTCCGGATGGAACCACTGATCTCGCACTTAACCATTCTCTTAACCGTCAGCCGTCTGTCTGCCTCTCGCCCGTTGCATGCTGGGAAACCATCCATCTCCTTCTGATCTCCGAACGTGTAACAACAGATGAAAATGACTGCGATTCCCTCGTTGTGTTTGTTGCCTCTCTTTTGTTAGCTCTGATAGCGACGGGAGCGGAGAGAGTCGGCGCAAAGGCAGCTACAATATGCTGACTGCGAGATTAAACGCCCACGGAGTGAATTCAAATTACATACTGCAAGTTTAATGTGCGTTTCGTGAACAGAAGCTTTCTAGAGATGGTTATCTAAGGCGGTTGTGTAAATTGTAATGGATACACGTTATCTTTGCAGGGTTTCACAATCTGTAGTACAATAATATTTAAAGAACCCAAAATTATGCATTCTTGTGGCTTTAAAGGAATATTAATGTTTTTTGTTTTTTTTTAACAATCTGAACCTTATTTCTGTAATAAAACAAGTTGATTTACTCACCCATAGCACTTTGGTGTCATTTGGAGCAGTTTCGTAGATGTTGTGGTGTGGCGATATCCGTTAACGTGAGTGCTTGGGGCAGGCGATTGCAGTAAACCAGGTCTAAACCAGGACTAAGCCAGGACTAAACCGGGACTAAACCAAGACTAAACCAGGACTAAGGTGTGTGTGTGTGTGTGTGTGTGTGTGATAACATATATCCTGTGTATTATTGAATTATTGAATGATTATATGGACTTTTTGTTATAAAAGCATTTCCATTTTAACAAAGTACCTTCTAATTCTGCCCTGCTCTGAAACACCACAGTGATGTCAGTGATGGGGGAGGGCTTAGCTTAATGCCAACTCGACTAACTTTCATGTGTAAACAGGCTAGTTTTTGTCGAGCTGAGGTACCTGATAAACCTTCACATGGCAAAGGACGATGAACCAAACGGTATTCGAGGGGTGTCCCATTTCTTAAGGGAACATTTGTACCCTGAGCCCTCTCAGCTCGGTATCGAGGGGCAAGACAAAGACGTAGATAAATGTGTAGGGGAAGGGGTAAGCCAGAGTAATGGGACGCACCCTTAGTGTCTTGGCTATGGTAACTATGGCACAAATATGGCAAGGAGCTTCTGTAAATATGTAGAAACTTTGCTAACTTAAGGCTTTTTAATGGGTTTCTAACAACAAAAAAAGAAGACATACTGTACATTCAAGTCAGAACATGAGACTGTGGAGCTCTGCCACAGCTTCAGCTTCAAGTTATTTTTATCACCTGAAAAATACGGCAGAGTGTCAGAGAGGCAGTTTGGCTGAAGAGCAGCACAAACCACCACAGAGGTGAGCCTGGGGTTGAAATGTGGCTGAATTAAACAATAGACTGCTTTATTTTGTTTGCAAGTATAAAATATTATTACTTTAAAAAGTCCTGGTGAGTCGTTTTGGGAAAGTAACTGCGTCTACATGCCACAGTGTTCTGGATACTCTCTGAAAAACCCATTAGAGTCTCCTGGGTTCTCATAACCGGGATACTGAAATCTACACGGACACTCACAGAACCTGGATACTCCAAAAACCCGATCATAACCGGGATACTCGAGCACATGTATACGCACTCATTATATTTCTGTGAAAACATTCATACTTGTTTTCCCAATTGGGCTGTTGTTTTTTAGGTTTATAATGTTATTTCCTGGTAGGAAATTGTCACACAAGGGAATTCTGTGACTGTTACCTAGCAACACTCTTTCAAATTATTGACTGACAAATAACGAAAATAATGAAATGATGTCTATAGTCTCGGACAAAATGTGTTTCTTGTGTAAATTGTGTCTAACTTTTGGACAGAATTCTCCACGGTGTGATGTTTAGCGCTCTCCACTTCCTGTAACCTTCAGCATATTTTTCAACTTTTCTTCACAAATTGCTTCTTGATTGGGGTAAAACTATCATTTATATTTGCAACAAGTGGAAATTAGAGAAAAAAATATACTTTTACAGAAATGAAGAAGCAGTTTGTGAGGAAAAAATTGGAAATGTTGAAAATTACAAAGTCTATTTTAGAGAGTCCCACATCACACTGGGAGAATTCTGTCCAAAGGTTCAATTTACACAATTTTTATTTATTTATTTATTTTCGATACTTTTAACATTATTTCAACAAAATAAATGTGCTTTCTTTTATTTTTATTTGTCAGATAATTCTGTGTACGTTAGAGGAGTTTTGGCCCAGTGTACAGCAGGGTTTGAAGCCAACCAGTAAAATTTAAAACCTAAATAATAGCCAAACTGAGGGAAAAAAGCAATATCTTAAATAAATAGTTTAAGCCTTTCTTACATAGAAAAAAGTTTTTTTTGTACCAGAGCTGCCAAATTCCAATCAGACATACTATATTTTTTACATTATTAGACATACCCCATACTTTTTTCTTTTTTTTTCAAATAGTAATTTCAAATAATAATTTAGGGGTGTCACATATGTTGCCACAATGCAGCTAATGCATGGTCAAAAAATGCAAAACATTTATTGTTCCCTGAAGTAACACTGACATTCTGTGAACTTCACCAACAATTTTGTCAACTTTCAGCAGTGTTTGGTTGTTTAGCCAATCCGAAGAGATAGATTGCACTAAATATTATATATAACATAGTAACCTATATAACATAAAATACATATATACTGTATATATAATATAATATATAATAATATATTGCAATAAAATGTACCCCTAAACTTTCGTACTATAGCTGCTTCATCACTGTATGTGTAGTGTGAACGATTATTACTATATCATTACTTTAATACTAAACACAAAAACTTACATGTATAATGGCCACATATGTGTACACATGTGGCATGTATAAGGTCACTACTATATGCATAGTGACCACATATGTGGCCAGTCAATAAAATACCTCCTGGTTTCTTTATTTTTCTTTGAACATCATACTACAGTGGTACCTCACCTTACGAAAGACCCTACATACGAAAAATCCAAGTTACGAAATGCCTTCACGTTAAATTTTGGTCTCTAGATACGAAAGAAAATTCAAGTTACGAAACGCGAAATCTCAAAAATTTGAATAACGCGTACTCAGATGCACGCCCTGCTGTTATCTCCGCTCAAAAAGCACCTTTCTTGGCCTCTTAGCTCTAGCGCCGAACACGCAAGATTTTCAACAAAATGTATTAAATAGTGAAGCGTGGGGGGAGACACGACTCTGGAAGCAGCGCGGAGACATGAACGCACCGCGCGAGGAGCACCCATAGTCCTGGTCTGCACGACCGGCACCGGGGCTGCGAGCACAAGACAGAACCGCGGCGCCCGGACCTCTGGAGCCCGAGGCACAAACCAGCCGCACGAAACCAGCAAAGAGCAGCACGTGGTAATTTAATCCTGGTTTAGTCCAGGTCTAGACCTGGTCCAGTCCTGGTTTAGTCCAGGTCCAGTCCAGGTTTAGACCTGGTCTAGACCTGGTTTAGTTCTGGTCTAGACCTGGTTTAGTCCACATTTAGTCCTGGTCTAGTCTCTTAGCCAATCAGGACGCAGAACCAATGTTACACTATTAAAAAAAAAAAAGTTACACTATAAAAAAAACAACCTTGGAACGAATCAGGCTTTTTCCATTGAAATAGCTACTTAACTTACGAAAAATTCACGTTACGAAACCACTTCTGGAACGAATTAATTTCGTAAGGTGAGGTACCACTGTATTTCACATTTATTTTCCAACTTAAAATATTGTCTGCATTTGGCCAGTGACGGCTTATAGGTGTAAAACCACAGGAGAAGTCTGAAGTTTTACCTATGACGTAACAAAACAGAGTATTGACTATTTTGGGTTAATAGATCAATGAAACAAGAATGACCGAAGTAAAAATACAAATGTTATACTGTATAATTATTTAACTTTTTGGGGGTATTTCTAATTATTTCTAATTATTTTCTCCATGGCGATGTTATTGTTTTGTCTGGAATGTTTCACACTTTGGCATTAAATCTTTCTATCACCATGGAGACCAGACCAGACCAAGTTACAGGTCGGATCTGTGGAAAAGTGACCCCGCTCACAGTCAGAATGCCTGTTTTTCTAGGTATTTTTGAGCTATAAATCCACCTGTAATTAAATAAATGTAAAGTAGAGCTGTTTAAAGTCACACTGTGGAACATTCCAGGCAGAGCAATGATGTATCCATAGAAACGAGCAGGTAACGGACTCCCCAACCAAAAAGTTTCATCCTGACAAAAGATTTAGATGCCACAAAGGAGCCAAAAGTCCCATCATTACTTTTGGTACAACAGGAAAACCGTTAAAACATCATCTTCACATGCTCAAATCTAAAACCACCTCTATATTTTTACTCAAAAGTAGAAGAGACGGTTCTGAACACTTAAAACGTTTTTGCGTGTCTTTGTGAAGTGAAGTGGGTGGGCGTATGGGCGAGTTTTATTTTGACGTTTGATGTTTTCGTGCAGGACAGAGGCCGGTGGAGTGGAGATGATCACAGACTCACAGCCGTAATTGGAATTCTCTCAAAAGGCACTGAAGGAAGTGTCGTCTTTGACTAAATCTTTCGGGATGTGGATTTAGATGCGATTGTGGATGGTCAAGTTTTGATCAAGCGGCAAGAAACACGGCGTTTTATGGGTGTTTTAAAGGCGCTGCACCTGATTTTTACTGTCTTCTATTTACACGAGAATGCTTACAAGTAAAAACGACAAAAGATTTTATCGGAAGTGCCTTTCGTTTAGACGGTGACGGCGTTTTGGGGGCTTAAAAACGCAAAAAACTGAAACCGCCCTCCAAAGTGGAAAACTTGAATACGCTCCGCCGTAGCGTTTTCGTCTACACTGCCCAAGACGCAAAACGTCGCGTACGCATTTACATCACATCGGTCCATATATCAGTGTACTTTGTTTGGCAGGACCTTGTTGCGCCTTCGTTGCTTTGTCGTCTAACGTGGTCTGAAGCAATAGTTGAACTTCTTCGTCTGACCACACTTTTTTTTTTTTTTCTACCGGTAGCCATGTTTTGTTTTGCTTTTCGCGGCGCAGATGAGAAGAAGGAAGATTCTACGTATGCGCGCGGACGTTGTGATAATGTATCACAGCGCCACCTAGCCACCTGACCTGCATACCCAACCCAATTCCACACACTTTAGCGTCACCGTATGCACGCAGATTTCCTCCCGAAAATGCTCGTCTAAACGCGGCATAAAAAGTGAAGACGTGACGCCACTTTTGCGTCTTCTGTTCAGACCGTCGTCATATAAACGTAGCCTTAAAAAGGTGAAAAACAGAACTTTGCAGTGGTCCAACGTTCTTCCTGACTTACCTTATGCATTCAGGGCCCCGTATTCACTGCGATGAGTTTATAAGCGCTTTTCACAACTTTCAGAAGCCAGAGCTGTCATCAAATAGCATGCTAACCACGCAATTCCTGGTTGTCAGACAAGAAAAGGCTTAATTAACACTTTAATTAGTTGCAGACGGTACACAGTAGCAGCAGGCACAGTATACCTGCAGACCTGCATAGCTTACCCTCATGCAGATGCCATTATTTTGACTGGAATATTCCACAGTATGGCATTAAAATCGAGGCAAGCGAGTTAGGCCAAGTTGTAGGTCAGATCTGTGGAGAGGCAAGCCCACTTCACTGTATTGTTTTTGGCAACAGAAACGCCTGTTCTGTCACTGAATGAATGCAAGTTAGTTGGTAAGTAGCAAGTTTAATGCCATAGTGCGGAACAATCCAGGCCAAGCAATAGCATCTCCGTGGAGACGAGCAGATGGCACAGCAACAACAGAAAAGTTTCATAGTGTAGCTTTAACTTTAAAGGTCCCATGGCATGACATTTTCACTTTCTGAGGTTTTTGAACGTTAATGTGAGCTCCCCGACCCTGTTTAGCCCCCCCCCCCCGCCATGGTTAAAAGTTGCGAAATGTCTAAACTGAGCATTTGCGATCCTTTTCTGCGTTAGAAAAAATCAGACTCAAAACGGGCGATTTTGAACAATGAAACTTATTGACGTCAGATCGAAAAAAGAAATGCAAATGCAGTTCCACCCCCGTCTGTCTGTACTCAGCGTCTCTGTAAATCACGCCCAGAGAGTTTGGACTGCGGAGGAGCTACGCAATGCGAAATGCATTTTTTTTATTTGCCTGGAGGAACTTGCGAGTGTTTCTAGGCTCGGAAGTCCTTTATCTGAGCCTGTGGATATCTGAAACAGCAGTGGTTTAATTTTATTTTCTGTGGAAATGTGTTTATTTTTCAATGGAAGGCTTCTCATCTCTCCCCCCGTGCAAAAACACGGAAGTGGGTCACAGAGCGGAGCGGAGAGCTTGGCCACGCCCCCACCCCCTACTATAGGCCATCTCTGTCCTCCTCATTTGCATTCAAGCAACAACGCCCATAATGGAGTGTTCCAGAGTGATATTTATGACTCTTTCTCATCTTATCTCTCTTTCTCATGCACTGTTCTCATGAGTGTTGATTTTGAAGAAGGATTCATTTACAGTATTAGGGAACCATTAAGGAGCCATATAAAAGCATCAAGAAGTACCATGTCATGGGATCTTTAAGTTTAGTTTAGCCAATAATTTAAAACATAAAATATCAATCAGAAAACGTCAAAAAATGTGAAATCTAAGTTATCCGATTTGAATGAATGCCTAGCTAGTCTCCGAGTCAATTTACAGGTAAGATCCGTGGAGAGGCAAGCCCATTCGCAGTAAGAATGCATGGTTACACTGTATTTATTGTATGTATTTATTTTATGTATTATTTTGCAATGTATTTATAAGTGACACAAGTACCTGTAATTGAATAAAATGAAAGTTAGTTTAAGTAAGAAGTTTAATGCCATATCCAATGCCAATCCAGGCCGAGCGATCACATCTCCATGGAGACGAGCAGATGGCGCCGCAACAACAGAAAACATACACCTTACATGTGCATCTTTTTTTGTAAAGATGCGTTGTGCAACCTAGAAAAACAGGCATTTTGACTGTGATTCTGTGATTGGGGTCGCCTCTCCACAGATCTGATCTGTATACGAGTAGATGTAGTTTTGCTTTGTTTACTAAGGCAGCGTCTACTCCAAACAGAAATGTTAGACGTTGCAAAATCAAAATAATCTAAGCTGAATTAATGCTACGCAAAGTGTTAACCACGGACTGGCCTCCCCACGACCTCGAATCTGAAAGATAAATATGTTTTCCCATCAGGTCATGTTATTATATTTATGTTTATTTATCATTATCACGTCTGTTTTGGTCCACGGCAGATACTTTGATTACTGGAAAAACATGGATATGATCTGTGTGGAGTTTAGTGACCCAAATCAACCCAAAGCCAGTGAAAAGCGACGCCCTCCCAGCTTGAAATCGATGTCTTAAAGCAAATCCGGAGCGCCGAAACGATCCTTTCTAAATGAAATTCACAACATTACGGGGCACCGCTTATTTGGTGGTTTTGAACAGAAGTGAAAAAACATTGATTTATGCGAGTTATGCCGTATTTCGGTGGCTTTTTTGGTGTCACGCTGACATGCAAAAGGTGCGGTTTGTTTTGGAGCTAGCCTTGAAAACACAAAACCCAGCAGATAATAACAATAAATAGTGTTTTTGTGTGAAAGGGAAAGGCTGAGCGCTGGGAGCCAACGAGGAGAATTGAAAGATTCCTGAATGCGGCCTTGACTAACCCAAACAGAAGAGAAACGACGGTGAAAATATGGAACTCAAAAGTGGGATTTTTGGATTGAGAAGAAAGTTGTCGGAGGGCAAGGTTATGTGTTTAAAGGGCTGAATGGAGAATAGAGCGTTGGAGATCAGATCAGAGGTGGAATAACCAGGCTTTGCACAAGAATTTACCTTTTTATTAAGGAATTATTTGGACAGGTTTGTGACAGTAACATGCAAAGAAGGTATACCTGCGGAAAATAAGGCAGGATATTTGTCTTTCAGGTGTTACTGGTACCAAAATAATTAAAGGGTCCATATGACACCATTTTCTGATCTACAGTTTGTTCTTTTTGTCGTTTCCTCATCAGGTTGATGGAGGAAACCAGAGAACACAGGGAGAACATGCAAACTCCATACATTTTGTCTTTACACACTGGTAAACATGAAAAACTATTTATAAAACCTATAAACATCCAAAATTGAGCTTTAAGCCATGTTCTAATGCTGTTACCTCCTCAAAAACAGACCTGGAGTTGTGTTTTGTTTCATTTTACACATGTTTGACACACAAACCCTGCAGATTTAGGCTGAGTTCTTCTCTCAAACAGAAAACGCTGGGTAATTTTAGAGATGGAATTGCCCGCTTCTACTGTACTAAATGTAAGAAGTAGGCGCTAACTTGGAAACTACCGCTTCATAACATCAAGGTGGAACAGAGCATTTTGAGCTTTGGAGATGTAGACGGACGAATAATAAAGTTACTCAAATGTGGGAATGAAACAAAACACAACTCCAGGTCTGTTTTTGAGGAGGTAACAGCATTAGAACATGGCTTAAAGCTCAATTTTGGATGTTTATAGGTTTTATAAATAGTTTTTCATGTTTACCAGTGTGTAAAGACAAAATGTATGGAGTTTGCATGTTCTCCCTGTGTACTCTGGTTTCCTCCATCAACCTAAAACATGCACAAAATGTCAAATCCTCCGGCTAAGGTAGTCCTGACCAAGACCAGCTCAAGATCTGGAGATGGTCCCATTGATCTTCATAGATTTAACCCAGAGACATCGAAGGATGGGTCAAATGCAGATGGCACAATAATCTTTACCTTAAGATTGAGTTACAAGTCTTTGGGCGATGCATTGTGGAGTATGGGAGCTCAGTCACACGGGAGGAGCTCAGAGTAGAGCCGCTGCTCCTCCACGTCGAGAGGTGCAGCTGAGGTGGCACGGGCATCTGTTCTGGATGCCTCCTGGACGGAGGTGTTCCAGGCACGTCCCACCGGGAGGAGGCCCCGGGGAAGACCCAGGACACGCTGGACGGACTATGTCTCCTGGCTGGCCTGGGAACGCCTTGGGGTCCCCCTGGAAAAGCTGGAGGAAGTCTGGGAAGCCCTGCTTAGACTGTTTCCCCCGCGACCTGGCCCCGCATAAGCGGAAGAAAATGGATGGATGGGTCAAACTTTCTTTATGAATTCAGCAAAATTTGTCTTACCCCAGTACATATATATCGTATAAACAGCTCTCAAGGTCAAAATAAGTCTGCTGTGTACTGTCTGTTAATCAGGAAGTGCAAATTAGCATGCTACTTGTTGTCATGCTAGTTTACACAAATGGTTAGCCTCTTTGTTTCGTCATTTTGTCTTACTCCAGTACAAATAAATTGTATAAATAGCTCTTACAGTCAAAATAAGTCTGCTGTGTACTGTCTCCATCTAATTATGAACCATTTTACTGTCTGGTTATCAGGAAGTACACATTAGCATGCTAGTTATGGTCATGCTAGTTTACATGCACGGTTGGCTTTGTTTCGTCATTTTGTCTTACTCCAGTACAGATAAATTGTATAAGCAGCTCTCAAGGTCAAAATAAATCTGCTGTGTGCTGTCTGTTAATCAGGAAGTGTAAATTAGCATGCTAGCTGTTGTCATCCTAGTTTACACGCATGGTTAGCCTCTTTGTTTCCTCATTTTGTCTTACCCCAGTACAAATAAATCATATTAACAGCTCTCAAGGTCAAAATATAAGTCTGCTGTGTGCTGTCTGCTAATCAGGAAGTGCAGATTAGCATGCTAGTTGTTGTCATGCTAGTTTACACACATGGTTAGCCTCTTTCTTTCCTCATTTTGTCTTATTCCAGTGCAGATATATCGTATAAGCAGCTCTCAAGGTTAAAATCAGTCTGCTGTGTGCTGTCTGCTAATCAGGAAGTGCACATTAGCATGCTAGTTGTTGTCATGCCAGTTTACATGCACAGTTACCCTCTTTTTTTCCTCATTTTGTCTTACCCCAGTACATAAATATCGTATAAACAGGTCTCAAGGTCAAAATAAGTCTGCCGTGCACTGTCTCCATCTAATTAAGAAGCATTTTACTGTCTGTTTATCAGGAAGTGCACATTAGCATGCTAGTCATTTCAGCGAAACTCCCCCTTTGTAACTCTTTTTAACGCAACTGCTTCTTGTTTGCACCTGCCTGTCACTCTTTGCCCCGTCAGTCCTTTTCTTATCAACTCAACTTCACCCAAATCCCCTAAATCCCCGAGTTTACACGCACGGTTAGCTCCTTTGCGCCTTCATTCCGGAGACACTAGCCTCACAAAATCGTCTTTCCTTCCCGTCACAAATTGGCAACGCTCTACTACAGTGTGCTAAGCTAACTGGGCTAATTCCTCTTCTCTGACTTTTACGGGAGTTCATATTGTCAGACAAATCCGCCGTCAGCACGCAAGCCCCGTCTTAATCCCCGGAGCATAATGTACGTCGGAATTTGCATTTTCCATCCCCGGCTTCTCCAAACTCCATTGTGCGCACCCGCAGACAGACCACCATTGTTAACCGCCAGAGCAGCCAAAAGTCCCACTCTGACGGGAACAGTGAAGGCAACAATCCGCGGCAATTAGCTGAGAATGTGTTTTACAAGTCAGCCAGTGTGAGCAGATTAGCTGTAATTGCTCATTTTGGGGGAAAAGTTTAAAGACAGTTCGAGGCTGGATTCATTACACTTAGATTACAACGGGATTCTGTAGGAGACATGTGTTGCTTTACGTGTCCAATTATCGGAACACAGACTAATGTATTTCCGACTACAATACTACAGGCAATTACTGTATTTTGAAATGAGTTGTAAAGCATCTTTCTGTGCTTCCCACCGTTGTTTTTTGTTCTCTTAAAAGGACCCAGATTACGTTATTTTCTGGTCTATGTTATAACGTACCACACTGCTCCTTCTGAATCACTGGGGCGGTTTTGTAGCCGACTGGGATGAGGATCAGCTCGTCCAAATCTGAGGCCATGGTTCTCGACCGGAAAAAGTTGCCCTGCCCTCTCCCGGTGGGTGGAGAGTCCTTGCCTTAAGTGGAGGAGTTCAAGTATCTCGGGGTCTTATTCACGAGTGAGGGGAGGATGGAGTGTGAGATTGACAGGCGGATCGGTGCAGCATCGGCAGTGATGCGGTCACATGGGGATGGTCCCCGGGTCAAATGTAGAAACAATTTCTCCTGTGTGAGATCAATAAAAGTCAATCTTCTAATCCTTAACCACTGTAAGGCGCTTTGTGTTACATTTTTTTGTATGAAAAGCGCTTTATAAATATTGTTTGATTGATTGGACCGTTGTGGTGAAGAGGGAGCTGAGCTGATTGACGACAAAGCTTTCAATTTACCGTCAATCTACGTTCCTCCCCTCACCTATGGTCATGAGCTCTGGGTAATGACCGAAAGGACGAGATCGTGGATACAAGCGGCCGAAATGAGTTTTCTCCGCAGAGTGGCTGGGTGCTCCCTTAGAGATAGGGTGAGGAGCTTGGAGTAGAGCCGCTGCTCCTCCACGTCGAGAGGAGCAGCTGAGGTGGCTCGGGTGTCTGTTCCGGACGCCTCCTGGACGCCTCCCTCGGGAGGTGTTCCGGGCATGTCCCACCGGGAGGAGGCCCCGGGGAAGACCCAGGACACGCTGGAGGGACTATGTCTTCCGGCTGGCCTGGGAACGCCTTGGGGTCCCCCCGGAGGAGCTGGAGGAAGTCTGGGAGTCCCTGCTTAGACTGTTGCCCCCGTGACCTGGTCCTGGATAAGCGGAAGAAAATGTATGTATGGATGTTATAATGTAGTTTCCCCATCACAAACAGACCTGGAGTTGTGTTTTGTTTCATTCACGCAAACGTGAATGTTTAGGCCGAGTTCTTCTCTTAGACAGAAAACACTCTGTTCCACCTTGGTTTTTAAACTCTCTACACCAGGGGTCGGCAACCTTTACCACTCAAAGAGCCGTTTGGACCCGTTTCACACAGTAAAGAAAACACTGGGAGCCACAAAATCCTTTTGACATTTAAAATGAGATAACACTGCATATAATGGCTTTTCTGCCTTTGTGCCATAGAATTACATTTTGAAAATGAATGAACTAAATTAAATACATTTTAATTAAATACAGTGGTCCCTCGCTATATCGTGGTTCACTTTCCGTGGCCTCGCTGTTTCGCGGATCTTTTTATTCAATTTTTTTTTATAGTGTATCAACGCGCATTTCTGCGTCCTGATTGGCTAAGGGACTGTAGACCTTTGCCGATTCGTCAGTCATTCTCCACCCTGTCTCCTGTACAGAATGTGTTCAGTTTGCCAGATTTATATAAATGTTGGATCGCAGTGTGACTCTGAAGTGCTGTATGTTTGCAAGTTTTCTCCCCGACAAAACCCGCCACGGCGCCAGGACGAAGAGGCTCGGTCATAAGAACTGTGAAATACACACGAAATACACTTCGGTTTCGTTCTCTAATACTGTGCTTTTTTGTTGAAAATCTACGAAAGTTTGAGTGTTTAAACAAGAGAGAAATGTGAGAAAACATTAATTCCAGTCTGAGAAAAGTGTAGAATGTGTGTGGTGAGGCGTTTACAGCCTTAAAACATGGAGAATAATTGTAAAATATAAAGCTGACGACTTCGCGGATTTCACTTATCGTGGGTTATTTTTAGAACGTAACCCCCGTAATAAACGCGGGACCGCTGTACTGAGCCGCATCAGAGGGATCAAAGAGCCGCATGTGGCTCCGGAGCCGCAGGTTGCCAACCCCTGCTCTACACCTTCACTAGAATCATGGATGATTTCAGCCCAGGAATTTCCAATCTCTACTGAACAAAAGGTAAAATGTAGTTACGAACTTGTAAACTACCGATTCATGACATCACAAGGTGGAACAGAGCGTTTTGAATGAAACAAAACACAACTCCAGGTCTGTTTGTGACGAGGAAACAGCATTCTAACATAAAACAGAACATAGCGTAATATGGACCCTTTAAAAGTCCCCGCACGTTTCTTTATTGTTAAACTGTTTGCCAATATTTCCAAACTAAAGCCGTTCTAAAACTTGTTTACAATAAATTAAATTAACAATCCAATTTAGAATGTAGTGAAAGTAACACTGAAAGTCTTATAGTAAAGTTTCATTAACATTTATATTGATTTCCAGTTCATTTGAGGTATTTTAAATGTAGAAAGTTTGAAAATCCTGGTCTGATTCAAGTCAGGTATACCACGTTTAAAAATGTAAGTCTTTTTCTTAACGTTAATGGAGCGGGCAGCAGGCGAAGTGCTCGGGGCTAACGGCTATGAGGCCGTTCCAGGACGCCGCTTCGTTGTTTTCGTATCAAATTATTTTCAAAATTAAAATCAAATTATGTTTTAAAAATGTGCGCCGCGGGAAAGATGTTGCAAATGTGAGAAATAATAAGTGGTGTTTAACGGAAATCATTATTTATTGTCATGATGCGAGCTCGAGATGAGAATTTAAATGGAGAACGTTTTAATAATTTGAACTTCTGGCCTGAAAAGTGGCTTCGAGCAACGGTTACTTTTACCGTCTGTCTATTCTCTGTTCGTTTATTTGTTTATCTAGAAGTTAATAAAGATTCAGCTCTGATTACAGCGCAAAATAATCTGAAATATGCGCCCTCTGTTGGTCACAGGAGAGCGGTGAAGTTGTAAATCAGGCTAAACACAGTAGCTGTTTGGAATTAAAAGTGCAATGTGTTAGTTTTCTGATCGGTCAAATACTTTTCTCCGTGTAGATGTTATTGCTTTGTTTGGAATGTTTCACAGTATGGCATTACACCTTTCTATCGTCATGGAGACCAGACCAAATTACAAAGTTACATGTCAGATCCGCTCAGTCAGAACGCCTGATTTTCTGGGTATTTTTGAGCTGTAAAACCACCTGGAATTGAATAAAATTGGTTAAAATTATATTAAAGGAGAAGTTTTTTACAATTTGAGCCTTATTTCGGTAATAAAACAAGTTGTTTTACTCACCCATAGCACTTTGGTGTCATATGAAGCACTTCCGGAGATGTTTTACATTTGCGATCTCCATAACGTGAGTTCTCGGGGCACATGTTTGCGGTCTCCAAATAACACAAACTTTAGCACTTTTCAAATCATAGAAGCTCGATGTCTTAGTCTACGATTTCGTTTTGGTCAAAAGTGGCCTGTAATCCGAGATTTAGCCATAGTTTCGAGTAGATGAGGACGCCAGTGCACGGAGTGTGCTCTCAGCTCCCGGGACATGAAACGCAAAGCTGTAAACTATGGATAAATCTCAGATTACAGGCCACTTTTGACTCAAACAAAATCGTAGACTAAGACATTGAGCTTCTATGATTTGAAAAGTGTTAAAGTTTGTGTT
This sequence comes from Paratrypauchen microcephalus, assembly GCA_036785185.1. NCBI lineage: Eukaryota > Metazoa > Chordata > Actinopteri > Gobiiformes > Gobiidae > Paratrypauchen > Paratrypauchen microcephalus. The sequence continues at coordinate 899,645 of JAVJIX010000240.1, read as the reverse complement.
ATTTGGAGACCGCACGGGGCATATTACATGCTATGGCTAGAAGTTGCGCTAGGCTAACGCAAATCTAAAACATCTCTGGAAATGCTTCATATGACACCAAAGTGCTATGGGTGAGTAAAACAACTTGTTTTATTACCGAAATAAGGCTCAAATTGTAAAAAACGTTACTTCTCCTTTAAGGTCGTTTTCACACCTGCCTTGTTTGGTTCGTTTAAAATGAACCAGAGTTTGTTTGCTCCTTTGATTTGGACCTTTTGGGCTGGTGTGAATAAAAACCAAAAATCTCGATCCGGAGCAAACAAGCGAACTGAGACCACCTAAAAAGCTCGGTCTCGGCACGGTTCCATTCGAATCCTGGTGCGGTTCGTTTGAGGTGAGAATGCAGACCGAACTCGATCTGACGCAAGTTGGCTTTTTGTACTTAACAAGCTCCCGTCGTATGTCGAGCATTATGGGAAACCGAGGCTGACGAAACGAAACTTACGAGGCTTACTTACGTTTTGCGTGAAGAGCAAGAGTCAGAACTTGATGCGCACATGAGCGATGTCCTCCGTAGTCATCTTGTCCTGTGTCTTCGTCGTTTGGAAATTGATTGTAAAATAGTGTAAACCCCACGATGCTGCTCAAACATTTGTGCGAACTCTAAAAACTGTGCAAACCATATCGCTATGACTACACTGAAAACAGCACGCAATGCCATGATTCTCCTCCTTCTGTGTTTGGCTCATTTCTGTCCAATGGCTCAACGACCTCAGCACACGTGGTTTTGTTTATAGATGTTGGTCCACTTAGAAAAAAAGTGCAGTGTGAAAGTGAACCGCACCAAAATAAAGAAAATTTTTTAAAAATTTGATCCGGACCAAAGCAAGTGAACTATCGAACTTTCCTGGTGTGAAAACGACCTAAGTATAAACTGTAGACATTTGTAAAGATGTGATCAATGTACATAAGCAACCACAAAAATGTTGAAATGATGTAACGAATAGGGGTGGGTTAATATAAGTTTTTCTTCTTCCCACTCCTTGTCGAGAAATTCACTTTTCTGTTATTTATAATGTGTATATAATATGTATATGATTATTGATTGTGTCTTGGCACAAACTCGAAATAAATATGAATCAATCAATAAATGTAAGGTAGAGCTGTTTAAGGCTATATGATGACGGTCTGAACAGAAGACGCAAAAGTGGCGTCGCGTCTTCACTTTTTATTCCACGTTTAGACGAGCGTTTTCGGGAGGAAATCTGCATGCCTACGGTGACGCAAAAGTGTGTGGAATTGGATTGGGTATGCATGCCATGCAGCTAGGTGGCGCTGTGATACATTATCACTATGTCCGCGTGCATGCATAGAATCTTCCTTCTTCTCTTCTGCACCGCGAAAAGCAAAACAAAACATGGCTACTGGCAGCAAAAAAAATGTGTGTGGTCAGACGAAGAAGATCAACTATTAGAGGATTTTCAGACAATATGAAATCCCAGTTTATTTCAAACCCACAAACACTTTAAGACAAAAACTTGTCCACCCGAAGGACAAAACACCGAGCCACAAACAAAGCAATGTGGTCTACTCCATTCAGTGTAGTGAAGACTGCAGTGAGCGCTACATTGGGGAAACCAAACAGCCACTTCACAAGAGGATGTACCAACACAGACGGGCGTGCCAGAGTGGACCTTCATCTGCCGTACATCTTCACCTAGAAGCCACGGGCCATTCTTTTGAGGACAGTGAGGTTCAGATCTTAGCCAGGGAAAAGAACTGGTTTGAGAGGGGAGTTAAAGAGGCTATTTTTGTCAAAAAAGAGATGGGGGAGTTAGACATAACTTGTCTCCCATTTATAATTCGATTCTTAAACCAAGTCATAACAAACGGGGAAAAAAACATTAGGGCAGACGAGTCAGGGACAGAAGGGTGGAGACGGTCTGTAGTCTGAATAGAGATGCTAAATATTCGAATAACAAAAGGAACAAATGAGGGGATAGTTTCAGAGCTATTTCAGAGCAGTGAGCTCCTCATAGGGCTAAATAGAGATGCTAAACGAGACGCCAGGGAAACAAAAGATACAAAGTAGTTGAGGTAGTTTCAGAATGATTCCAGGGTAGTGAGCTCCTCCCTGCAGCTAGATATAAACAGGGACTAACCAGCACTAGAACCAGAACTGAAGAAGTCTCTCGGATGAGCGGCGAAACGTCTTCAACCAAACAAACTTTGTCCAGTTGACAAATTGAACCTCTCCTTTTATCAAAGATCAACTATTGCTTCAGACCACATTAGATGACAAAGCTGGTCAGGAGGGCCAGTTCTGTCCTGGGCTGTCCTCTGGACTCTGTAGAGGAGGTGGCTGAGAGGAGGGTACTGGCCAAATTCACGTCCATCATGGACGACACCTCTCACCCTCTGCACCGGACTGTAGAGGAGCTGAGCAGCTCCTTCAGCAGCCGACTGAGGCACCCCCAGTGCAAGAAGGAGCGCTACCGCAGATCCTTCATCCCCACCACCATCAGACTGTAGAACTCTACTACAGTCATACCTCACCTTACGAAATTAATTCGTTCCAGAAGTGGTTTCGTAACGTGATTTTTTCATAAGTAGAGTCGCAATGTAAAAGGCCTGATTCGTTCCAAGGCCCCCAATACTACCCCCCAAACCCTGTTGGGAGAGTGTATTTACAAGTGTATTTACGTTTCGGGGGATTCGGGCTGCGAAGCCGAGCGCGCATTATTTGAATTTTTGAGATTTTGCATTTCGTAACTTAAATTTTTTTTCGTAATCAGAGACGAAAATTTTACGTAAAGGCGTTTCGTAACTTGAATTATTCATTAGTTGGGTCTTTTGTAAGGTGAGGTATGACTGTATATAATCTTAACATGCAATTTTTTTTGTTCTATATTCTCTTATTTACTTATTTTATTATGACTTATCTATATGCACTTTTTGTTGCCTGGAGCTAATGTGGCAAGTGAATTTCTCCTGTGTGAGATCAATAAAGTCTTATCTTGGGGCGGCAGTAGCTCAGTTGGTAACGCATTGGTAGCCAAAGTTTGGCGGTTCAATTCCCGCTCTTGACATAAGAAACATCATTGGTTGAACGGTCAGATCTACTGACCCACAGGTTGGTTGGTATGATTCCAGCTCCCACAGATGAATGCTGCTGTTGTGTCCTTGGGCAAGACACTTAACCCACCTCGCCCCCAGTGTGCGAAGGGGTGGGTGGTTCCTTGTTGTAAAGGACTTTGGGTGCCTTGAAGGTGGAAAAGCGCTGTATAAACATGTGACCATTTACCATTTATCTTATCTAAAGCAACGAAGGAGCAACAAGGTGTGGACTTGGAGTCCTGCTAAACAAAGTACAGTGGTACCTATGGAGATAATTTTGTCTCATAAAGATTTGTATAAATAAAAAAAGAAATGTAAATACATTTATAAATATTCAAACACAAAATACAAATACAAAAACGCGACATACAAATAAATGATAGAATGTATATAAATACACAGGCATTTGTAAATATATTTTCGAGATTTATAAATATGTTTTCGAGATTTGAAAACAAATGTAGTTGACTTTCTATGTGGAGTCTGCATTTGTGGATCCATTTTTGCTTTCGTGTCGATGACGCAATTGTGAGACAGTCCTAGCGCAAACCACGATTTGTATAAATAAAAAAAGATATATATAAATATAAATACATTTATAAATATTCAAACACAAAATACAAATACAAAAACACGACATACAAATAATTGATAGAATGTATATAAATACACAGGCATTTGTAAATATATTTTCGAGATTTGTAAATATATTTTCGAGATTTATAAATATATTTTCGAGATTTGAAAACTTTCTATATGGAGTCTGCATTTGTGGATCCATTTTTTGTTTTCGTGTCGATGACGTAATTGTGAGACAGTCCTAGCGCAAACCACGATTCGCAAATAAATGTCACCGGATTTGAATACAAATAGCCTTCACTGGACATCCAGCAGATGGCAGTGTTGAGCAGCTTGTGTACCTGGTCAGGTGGTGAGGGCTGGTGCTCAGAGGCGTTGTGCGTAGTCAGTCAGTTCGGCACTGTTAGCGGTGGCCTGAGTTTTGCCCAAAATGATATCCAGGTCACTTTCCACTCGACTTTCCACTCGAGCGAGGGCCCACTGTAGTCTCATTTACTAAAGAGCAACTATGATAAAAGGAGAAATTCACTCATTCACGCATCTAAAGAGCAACTACCGACAAGCTGCTCAACACTGCCATCTGCTGGATGTCCAGTGAAGGCTATTTGTATTCAAATCCGGTGACATTTATTTGCGAATCGTGGTTTGCGGTTGCCTGGAAGAATCCATGACTCATCGCTGTACCAGCGAGTGAGTCTGGTAACGCTTGATCCACAGAATGCGCTGCAGTTGCGCGTAGACAGACAGCTAAGTGAACCAACAGAGAGCTAAGTGAACCAACAGAGAGATATCATTTGGCTGGCCAGGTAAGGTTTGCGGTAGAACTGTCTCACAATTACGTCATCGACACGAAAGCAATAAATGGATCCACAAACGCAGACTCCAATACATTTGTTTTCAAATCTCGAAAATATATTTACAAATCTCGAAAATATATTTACAAATGCCTGTGTATTTATATACATTCTATCAATTATTTGTATGTCGCGTTTTTGTATTTGTATTTTGTGTTTGAATATTTATAAATGTATTTATATTTATATATATCTTTTTTTTATTTATACAAATCGTGGTTTGCGCTAGGACTGTCTCACGATTACGTCATAGACACGAAAGCAAAAAATGGATCCACAAATGCAGACTCCACATAGAAAGTCAACTACATTTGTTTTCAAATCTCGAAAATATATTTATAAATCTTGAAAATATATTTACAAATCTCGAAAATATATTTATAAATCTTGAAAATATATTTACAAATCTCGAAAATATATTTACAAATGCCTGTGTATTTATATACATTCTATCATTTATTTGTATGTCGCGTTTTTGTATTTGTATTTTGTGTTTGAATATTTATACATGTATTTATATTTATATATATCTATTTTTATTTATACAAATCTTTATGAGACAAAATTATCTCCATAGGTACCTCACCTTAGGAAATTAATTCGTTCCAGAAGTGGTTTCGTAAAGTGAAAAATTTGTAAGTTGAGTAGCTATTTCAATGGAAAAAGCCTCATCCGTTCCAAGGCTTTTTTTTTTATAGTGTAACTTTTTTTTTTTTAATAGTGTAACGTTGTGTTCCTGACGGGCTAAGAGACTAGACCAGGACTAAAAGAACGTGGAATAAACCAGGTCTGACCAGAACTAAACCTGGATTGGACCTTTTATTATAACATGGCAGTGCCGTTGGAGGAGCGCGTTGCTCGTGTCTGCGCTCCTTGCGCTGGGCGGGCTCTGCTTCTATCTCACCTCCAGAGCCGGGGGGCTCTGTGAGCTAACAGGCCGAGAAAGGTGCTCTATTGGCCGGCAAGACCGCGGGGTCTTGCTCGGGGCGGGCTCTGCTTCTATGTGACTTCCAGAGCCGGGGGGTGACACTGTGAGCCGCGCAGGCCCGCGGCCCCGAGGAGGAGGCACGGCCCGGGCGCCACGGCACCATCCCGCAGCCCCGGTGTAGCGCGGCCTTGCGCCGTATGGACGTTTTGATCCTTCGATGTCGGCTCTTCCTATCATTGTGAAGCAGAATTCACCAAGCGTTGGATTGTTCACTTACTAAGGGAATGTGAGCGGGGTTTAGACCGTCGTGAGACAGGTGAGTTTTACCATACTGATCATGTGTTGTTGTGTCTCCGCTCCCATCGCACGTTCGGCGGCGCTATATTGAGCCGTGTCCCCCCCAACACATTCCATTGAAAATCTATGAAAGTTCGAGTGTTTAAACGAGAGAGAAATGCGAGAAAAGCCCAACTCCAGTCTGAGAAAGGCGTAGAATGTGTGTGGTGAGGCATTTACAGCCCTAAAACATGTAGAACAATTGCAAAATACAAAGTTGTCCTACCTCGTGGACCTCTCCCACCGCGGGCCACCTCTGGAACCTAACCCCGTGTGTGTTGATAAAGTGTATTTACGTTTCGGGGCGTGCATCTGAGCGCGCATTAATTGAATTTTTGAGATTTGTTGTTTTTAAAGTGCTTTATAAATAAAGTTGGATTGGATTGGATTGGAGATTTCACGTTTCGTAACTTGAATTTTCATTCGTATCTAGAGACCAAAATTTGACGTGAAGGCGTTTCGTAACTTGAAATTTTCGTTTGTTGGGTCATTCGTAAGGTGAGGTACCACTGTACAGTGATATATGGACCGATGTGACGTAAACGCGTACGCAACGTCAGCAGATTTGACCAGAGTTTGGCGTCTTGGGCAGTGTAGACGAAAACGCTACGGTGAGGCGTATTCAAGTTTTCCACTTTGGCAGTTTCAGGGTTTTTTTTTTGCGTTTTTAAGCCCCCAAAACGGCGTCACCGTCTAAACCAGGCATGTCCAAACTCAGACAAATTTCTTCCAGGCTTCCAGGTGAATTGGCCCAAATTACCTTGAGCAGAACTTTTAACTGCAAGTTTTTTTGTTTAAATCTACCTTGATAAGACGATATTTAAAGGTCCCATGGCATGAAATGTTCACTTTCTGAGGTTTTTGAACGTTAATGTGAGCTCCCCTACCCTGTTTAGGCCCCCCCCCATGGCTAAAAGTTGCGAAATGTCTAAACTGAGCATTTGCGGTCCTTTTCTGCATTAGAAAAAAAAACACAGCTCAAATGGGCGATTCTCAACAAGGCACCTTATTGACGTCAGCTCGAAAAATGCAGTTCCACCCCCGTCTGTCTGTACTCAACGTCTCTGTAAATCACCCCCATAGAGTTTGGACTGCAGAGGAGCTACGCAATGCGAAATGCGTTTTTTTTATTTGCCTGGAGGCACGTCGGAGTGTTTCTAGGCTCGGAAGTCCTTTATCTGAGCCTCTGGACCTTTGAACAGCAGTGGTTTAATTTTATTTTATCTGGAAATGTGTTTATTTTTCAATGGAACGCTTCTCATCTCTTCCTGCGCGCAAAAACATGGAAATGGATCAGAGAGCACAGCTGAGAGCTGAGAGTTTGGCCACGCCCCCACCCTCTACTATAGACCATCTCTTTTCTCCTCATTTGCATTCAAGCAACAACTCCCATAATGACCTGTTCAGAGAGAGAAAAATTACTCTCTCATCTTATCTCTGTTTCTCATGCACTGAGTGTTGATTTTGAAGAAGGATTCATTTACAGTATTAGGGAACCATTAAGGAGCCATATAAAAGCATCAAGAAGTACCATGTCATGGGATCTTTAATATTTATTGTGTCATTTTGAGGATCTTAGCATGAATAAAGGACTGAAGCTCATTCTAACGTGTTAAACATGCAGATATTTCAATTATTGACTGTCCTGAACACCAGTCTATGGCCCTTGATTGGGCCTCTGCTTCGTCTGTGTTTAGATAGTTAACTCTAACTTTTCTCAAGAAAGACTGAGAAACACACTCAATTTGTTTTTTGTTTATTTGTTTGCTTTTTAAAATAAGAAAGTCATTATAAAGCTATTAATAATGAAATATTAAAAGTATATCTGTTAAAATGCAGGTGGAAGATCTCAGGGCTAATGAAGGTGCAAATCTGTCTCGGGATTTTCTGGAAAAAACGTCGTTAGAGCAATGGGCCCTGAAATGCCTTTTACGCTGTTGTTCTCGTTCTTTTATAGTGGGTCAGGGGTCAGTGCTGCGCTAATGCTAATGTTTTTGTGCTGTGTTTTTTTTGCATAATCCGATATATGAAAAAAGATTAAATTAGTCTTTCTAAATCGCCAAAGCTCAAAACACCCTGTTCCACCTTGCGATGTCATGAAGTGGTAGTTTCCAAGTGAACAGCTGCCTGATTTGCTTCAGTAGAGATTAGGGACGGGAATTGATAAGATTTTTACGATTCCGATTCCATTATCGATACTGCTTAATGATTTGATTCTTTATTGATTCTCTTATTGATTCTAATTTGGGGGAAAAAGGAGGACAAACAGTTTGATTAGCACCAAGATTAGCACTAGTCCTGGTCTAGTCCTGGTCTAGTCCTGGTTTTTTTCTGGTTTAGTTCTGGTTTAGTCCTGGTTTAGTCCTGGTCTAGTCCTGGTCTAGTCCTGGTCTAGTCCTGATCTAGTCCAGGTTTAGTCCTGGTTTAGTCCTGGTTTAGTCCTGATTTTGTCCTGGCCTAGTCCTGGTTTAGTTCTGGTTTAGTCCAGGTTTAGTCCTGGTTTAGTCCTGGTTTAGTCCTCATCTAGTCCTGGTCTAGACCTGGTCTAGTCCTGGTCTAGTCCTGATCTAGTCCAGGTTTAGTCCTGATCTAGTCCTGGTCTAGACCTGGTCTAGTCCTGGTCTAGTCCTGATCTAGTCCTGATCTAGTCCAGGTCTAGTCCTGGTCTAGTCCAGGTTTAGTCCTGGTTTAGTCCTGGTCTAGTCCTGGTCTAGTCCAGGCTTAGTCCTGGTCTAGTCCTGTTCTAGTCCTGGTCTAGTCCAGGTTTAGTCCTGGTGTAGTCCTGGTCTACTCCAGGCTTAGTCCTGGTCTAGTCCTGTTCTAGTCCTGGTTTAGTCCTGGTCTAGTCCTGGTTTAGTCCTGGTCTAATCCTGGTCTAGTCCAGGTTTAGTCCTGGTCTAGTCCTGGTCTACTCCAGGCTTAGTCCTGGTCTAGTCCTGTTCTAGTCCTGGTTTAGTCCTGGTCTAGTCCTGGTTTAGTCCTGGTCTAATCCTGGTCTAGTCCTGGTCTAGTCCTGGTCTACTCCTGGTCTAGTCCTGGTCTAGTCCTGCTTTAGTTCTGTTCAAGTAGAAGTTAAAAGTCCATTTTCACAAACGTTCTTCTTGTCATGTGAAAACGGTATATAAACATATTTTTTCTTTTGTTGTTTTGAGACAAACTTAACTAACTTGGCTGTTTGCTAATGTGTGCGATGTGTCACCATGGTAACTGCTGAACATTTTTCCAGTAGAGACGCAGAACGCCCGCCAGCATGACGTCACTGCATCTGGGCCCACTTCTCGCTAATTTGATCTGAATAATACACGTTTTTACATCTTTGCCCGTCGCTGTAGGTGTCTGCGTTGGGTCCGGGTCTGCAGCGGCGATGGTTGTCGTGGTTACAGACACAGCTGAATTTGTGTTGGCCCATTGGATATAGCACGGATCAGACTGATGGAGAGTGAAGCTGGCTCAGATACGTCCTCTCCTCCACAGCCAGAACATACAGAATACAGACGGCTCCAGAAATCTGCTCGCAAGTCGTGACTGAGCGGAGTCCAGCGAAACGGGCAAAGTAACACCCAAAAGACTAAAGAAGATGAAGAAAAGAAGTGTACTCGGTTTGGTGTGATAATCCCCTTGGTAAATAGAGTGGAAGTTGTATTATATCAGGGTGCTCAACCTTTTTTTTTTACCGGGATCTGCTTTTGAGGTTGGTGGTGTGCCGAGATCTCCCCCTCCTCGATTATTCACAGATTCTGAAAGTGTAGATTCTAAACTTTCCAACAAGGTCTTACACATGGAAATCTGAGAACATCTGAAGAATTCAATAATACACAGGATAATATATTATCACACACACACCTTAGTCCTGGTTCAGACCTGGTTTAGTCCTGGTTTAGTCCTGGTTTAGACCTGGTTTAGACCTGGTTTAGTCCCAGTTTAGTCTTGGTTTAGACCTGATTTAGTCCTAGTTTAGACCTGGTTTAGTCCTGGTGTAGTCTTGGTTTAGTCCTGGTTTAGTCCCGGTTTAGACCTGGTTTAGTCTTGGTTTAGTCCTGGTTTAGTCCTGGTTTAGACCTGGTTTAGTCTTGGTTTAGTCCCGGTTTAGTCCTGGTTTAGACCTGGTTTAGTCCATGTGTAGTCTTGGTTTAGTCCTGGTTTAGACCTGGTTTAGACCTGGTTTACTCCTGGTTTAGTCCTGGTTTAGTCTTGGTTTAGACCTGGTTTAATCCCGGTTTAGTCCCGGTTTAGTCCCGGGCCCCTGCTGTCAGCTAATCTGTCCCTTTGATGCAGAAATAACACGATAATATGACTCACCCCATAAGAATGTGTCAGCGCCGTAGTAACAGTTTGCCGTGTTGTCGATAGTTCGCGTATCCACCTGTATGCGTGCATCGCTTATATCCACAGACTTTAATTATCCGGAGATCTGGAGAAACGGACATATCCCAAATGTATGGGCGAATTTCGCCTAAAGGTGAGGGATTTTCATGCCTGCAGTGAAGCGGCAAAGCACGTAGCAATCCCATCACTTTTGTCTGCGACTCCGCACCCCACAAAACGCCGTGGCTAAACACCTTGTCCTTCTCCTTCTCCGTTAAAACAAATAAGCTGTACATGTTCTGGCTCCGGTACAACAGCAACTTTAGGCGAGTTCCATAAACACTGAGCATGTTCACTGCACGTGACCTCTTCGTGTCCTCCAATGCGCATGCGGGACACTTTTGTAGCGTTTAAAGTTCACACTGGAGATCACATACAAGTCGTATTTAATTGTAAATGTGAACGACCTCGCAAAAAAATTGGATTTCACAAAAAAATCGGAATTGAGCATTAAGCCCTGCAGACTGAAAGTATCCATACGCGATCGACTGACACTCTGCCTGTGATCGACCGGTAGATCATGATCGACCGGTTGGGCACCCCTGTATTTTACTTTTCTGGTGGAGGATCCGTCAAATGCTTTTCTCCATGGAGATTATTATGATTGCTTTGTCTGTAATGTTCCACAGTATCACATTAAACCTTTCTATCTTCATGGAGACCAAAACTAGACCAAGTTACAGGTAAGATCTGCAGAGAGGCGACCCCGATCAGTCAGAATACCTGTTTTTCTTGGGATTTTTTTGTTGTTGTTGTTGTTGTTGTTGCAATAAACCACTTGTAATTGAATATATGTAAGGTAGAGCTGTTTAATGTCATGCTGTGGAACATTCCAGACAAAGCCATAACATTTCCATGGAGAAAAATGTTACACAATGCACCTTCCAAAAAATTCCGATTTATGACTTACCTGCGTAGAAAGTAGACCTGTGAAATTTCCAGCAATAGAGCTCCCCCTGCAGTTCCTTAATATGTTGTTGTTTTTTTAATTGACATAATTCAGTATAATCACATACAAAAATATGTTGCCAAATATGAAAAACAAAAAGATCCAGGTTTTCCCAGAGGGTTGTGTCAGACGTTGTAAGGCTGGTTTTCCGCAGGGAGAAAGCAGGTGGAGATGTCAGACGCTTCAAACTCCACAAACACACATTTCACCATCACAGGGACTTTTAATGAGGTAAAAATGTTACTTATTTCTGCCTTAATAAACAAGTATATAAATAGATCATTGAGATATTGGAATTAATACGTAGCTATAGCAACACACTCATGCCCATATATGGAATAATTCACCTGACATCACCTGGAAACATCTGACAACACGGAACAACAGACAAAGTTCTATTAAATAAATCAATTAGTATTGGCATTGCAGCCTAATTCATTCAAAAAATGTTACAAAAAGAAAACATTTAAGGTTCAGATGCTACGCGTCTCATAAGAACTTCCATTCAAAACCTCATGGCTAAATAAGCACCGAGTCAAAAAAAGTTACAAAAGTACCGAAACGGGTCAAATTGAATGAAAATAAAGTATTACTCTATCGCTATATCCTATGGCAAAACGTTCTGCTTTTATATAAACAAAAATAGAGTGGAAATTAACCTAAAGAGACTCTTCTTGTTCACACTGATCGCATTGTTTCAATGCTAGCGTTAGCATTAGCTTATTGTGAATGGAGATCCGCGGAGCCACAATATGCAGTGAGCAGCTGCACAGCGGGGTCCGCACAGAGCACAGATGATCGCCACACGAAAGCTGTATTTGTATTTAAACATGTCCTAAAGTCTATAAAGTAAACGTGTTCAGACATTTAGTTACCTGTTGTTTGGCTCGTTGTCCGTGGATCGCATAATCCGCCCTCTTTTCACCAGTAAAGTATCCGATCGCATTCTGTGCATGAGCTCCGGAGAGCTCTGTGTCCCATGTCCCGAAGAGAGAGTTTACAGCATTTCCTTATGTAGCATTTACAGTCAAAGTTATGGATTTTTAAGTTACGGATGCAAATGCATCTTATGGAATGCAGCTACATTTTCAGGAGCAGCTGATAGGCTAAAAACTAAAAACTAAACAAAAGAGCGCAAATGTCACGTGATTGGTCCACAGCGGTAGGATGGTAATTTAGACACACCTCGATTCTTACCAAAAAATACCCCTGTTTCACAGACAAAATGTATGCTTTTTAAGCAGCCAATGCTGTTATCTGAAACATGGAGTGGGTTCTTCATGATCTCAACTAGTACATTCTGCAAAAAAACAAAAATCACAAATTTTGAAAAAAATTTGTAAAAACGGGTGTATCTAAGATTGCCTAATGCCGAGTTGTGCCCTCAAAGTCCGTGGTGCGTCACATTTTATTTCCTTATGACATAGAAAGAATTTATTTGAAATGTGGACAAACTCATTTGAAATCAGCGTTTTAGCGAGACAGAGACCCAACTGAGAGACACATGTCCAAAGGCTGGTCCAACGATACTCCTGAAGAGGACGAACTCCTTTGGGAAACGAATGAGCAAAGCGACCACATGAAAACTGACAAACTCAATCGCAAAGTGGGTTCGTTCTCTCACTCACTCTTAAAATGTGATTAATTAGATTAATTAATTACAAATCCTGTAATTAATTGGATTTTTTTTAATCGCCTGACAGCACTAGTTATTAGCCATCTTATCTTAAAAATAAAATAATAATAATAATAATAATAATTTATTATTATTATTATTATTATTATTATTATTATTATTATTATTATTATTATTATTATTATTATTATTATTCAAAACCTCTACTAAGAATAGAAACTGCTGCACAAATATAACTGTATGCAGTAGGTTGGACTGCTACATTCTGTTTGTACCAACTGTGCCACTTAAATGTTTTTGGCAAAAGGAGAAATTCAATTTGTCAACTGGACAAAAGTTCATTCACACCTGAGCGCCTGAGAGAGTGGCAGCTGGGTTACAGTAGCTCCTGCTTTTTTTTTTTTTTTTTTTTTCTAAATAACTACCTTTTTTCCGACAATTTCCCTTGTGGATCAATAAAGTTTGTCTAAGTCTAAGTTTACTTGGTTGAATACAGCTCATCCAAGCTGTTTTTTCAGTTCTGGTCAGACGCTGGTGGACACTGCCTGTATTAAAATTACTGCCTATATTTTACATCCATCCATCCATTCATCCATCTTCTTCCACTTTTTCCATTTCTGGGTCGCAGGAGCAGCAGTCCAAGCAGATCTGCTGCCCAGAACACAATGCACCAGCTCCCATGAATCCTCCCACAGGTGGTGGGTCCACAGGAGGACGGCCCACATCACAACTGGCCTTGTTGCCTATATTTTAATTTAAAAATTAAAATACAGGTGATTTTTAACTTAACTTTTTAACCTTTAACCTTTTAATTTAACTTAATTATTGAATTATTGAATGATAATATGGACTTTTTGTTATAAAAGCCTTTCCATTTTAACAAAGTATAATTCTGCACTAATTCTGACCTTTCCTGGATGGAAACACCACAGTGATGTCAGTGATGGGGGAGGGCTGAGCTCTGAAGACCTGGACAAGAGGATCTTTAGAGGAGCTTTTCTGAAGACAGTGGTACGAAATTAATTCGTTCCAGAAGTGGTTTCGTAACGTGAATTTTTCGTAAGTTGAGTAGCTATTTCAATGGAAAAAGCCTGGTCCGTTCCAAGGTTTTTTTTTAATAGTGTAACTTTTTTTTTTTATAGTGTAACATTTGTGTTCTGCGTCCTGATTGGAATAAACCAGGTCTAGACCAGAACTAAACCAGGTCTAAACCTGGACTGGACCTGGACTAAACCAGGATTATCCCGGGACATGGCAGTGCCGTTGGAGGAGCGCGTTGCTCGTGTCTCCGTGCTCCTTGCGCGTTCCACGCTAGAGCTAAGAGGCTGAGAAAAACGCTCTTTCAGCGGGAATAAGAGCGGGGCGGGGGGGCTCTGGTTCTATCTGACCTCCAGAGCCGGGGGGCTGACACTGTGAGCTAACAGGCCGAGAAAGGTGCTCTATCGGCGGGAAAGACCGCGGGGTCTCGCTCGGGGCAGGCTCTGCTTCTATGTGACTTCCAGGTCTAGAACAGAACTAAACCAGGTCTAGACCAGGTCTAAACCAGGACTGGATCAGGTCCAGACCCGGACCAAACCGGGACCAGACCAGGATTAAATCACCCTGTGCTCGGCCCGCGCGGGCCCGCGGCCCCGAGGGGGAGGCACGTCCCGGGCGCCGCGGCTCCATCCCGCGCCCGCAGCCCCGGTGTACGCGTGGCCTTGCGCTGTGTCGACGTCGCTTTTTGGTCCTTCGATGACGGCTCTTCCCATCATTGTGAAGCAGAATTCACCAAGCATTGGATTGTTCACTCACTAAGGCAGTGCTTCTCAAATAGTGGGGCGGGCCCCCCTGGGGGGGCGTGGCGTGATGCCAGGGGGGCGCGTATGACCCTGGGAAACATGTTTTTTTGCTGTACTGTACTAGAACTAAGTGTAATTGCACATCAACAACAGTAGTTGGCAGTGGCGTTCTCACAAGCGATTTACGCACAGTCTCACCATTAACAGAACATCCTCTGTCACAGAAAAAACACGTATATTCCACTGAGTCGTGTCCTTTAGTCCGACAGAAGCTGACGCATCAGTGGCACAAGGAGAGAGTGTTTTTTTTTCAGTGCTTTTAGCTTATGCAAATGAGGTGGTTTTAAGTTTAATTTCTGTAAAACGTAAACAAATGTGCGCAAAGCATTAAAAACACATTAATATTTGAGTCCTCAGTGCAGTCTGTTGTAAGTTTCTTTCTTTTTTTGTTTATAATGTTAATAAAAGGATACAATGGTGTTCTAATAACAATTTTCTAGACAAATAATACTATTTATAGTCGCGCGCA
The DNA here is from genome assembly GCA_036785185.1 of Paratrypauchen microcephalus. Classification (NCBI taxonomy): domain Eukaryota; kingdom Metazoa; phylum Chordata; class Actinopteri; order Gobiiformes; family Gobiidae; genus Paratrypauchen; species Paratrypauchen microcephalus. Next base: position 884,592 of record JAVJIX010000240.1, on the reverse strand, counting down.
GGAAGGGGGGCGTGAAATTTTTTCTTCTTCCTAGGGGGGGCGTCACAGAAAATAATTGAGAAGCACTGCACTAAGGGAACGTGAGCTGGGTTTAGACCGTCGTGAGACAGGTGAGTTTTACCATAGTGATGATGTGTTGTTGATAGTAATCCTGTGTCTCTGCTCCCCTCGCACATTCGGCGCTATATTGAGCCGTGTCTACCTCCATGCTTCACTATCAACACATTCCGTTGAAAATCTATGAAAGTTCGAGTGTTCAAACGAGAGAGAAATGCGAGAAAAGCCCAACTCCAGTCTGAGAAAAGCGTAGAATGTGTGTGGTGAGGCATTTACAGCCCTAAAACATGTAGAACAATTGCAAAATACAAAGTTGTCCTACCTCGTGGACCTCTGCCACCCCGGGCCACCTCTGGAACCTAACCCCGTGTGTGTTGATATTAAACGTGTATTTACGTTTCGGGGCGTGCATCTGAGCGCGCATTAATTGAATTTTTGAGATTTCGCGTTTCGTAACTTGAATTTTCTTTCGTATCTAGAGACCAAAATTTGACGTGAAGGCGTTTCGTAACTTGGATTTTTCGTATGTAGGGTCTTTCGTAAGGTGAGGTACCACTGTATTTTGAGATGTCCCGCTTTCAAATGGCCACAACTTCTGGTCAGATTGTCAGATTTCCATGTGTACGGCATCGTTGGAAAGCTTAGAATCTACACTTTCAGAATCTGAATAACTCAAAATGCCCATGGGACGACTTGTGCCCTGTTTTGACTTGTGTCGGTCACATATCTGCCTGAAGGGGGCGCTAACTACAATTAAATGACTCTGAGACTACCACACCTACTTGTTTACAGTTTGTGTAGTTAGGTGGGCCTGTTATCTGCAGTGGGAGTGGAGTGTGGGTCTTGTTATCAGAACCATTCAGGACCATAATGGACCTGACCTGCTGCCCTATTGTTTTTGTTTGTTTGTTTTGATTTAGGTTTGAGGATAGAGTTATAGATGCACCTATTTTGTTTAAATCATTTACACTCCGTCCACCACCACTTGCTACGTCCACACGACAACACTCCTTTGTTTGTTTGTTTTTTAATGCGGGTTGAAAAAAAAGTCCTTTCTCTTCCGCAAAAAAACACAGTTTTCGCCCACCAAAAACGCTGGCACCATGTGGACGAAAGGCCAAAATGAATAAAAACTTCTCTGTTTCCACCAAAAAACGTTGTCGTGTGGACTGGCACTCATTCAAGTGTTTTGCCAAAGTGAACAACACTCACTGCGTGCAAAATAATCGTCATGACAATGCATCGCGATACTAACTTTCACAATATACTGCATCAATTCTTGATGCCAAAAATTGATTATTATTAATTAATAATTTAATATTTAATATTAATAAATAAATAAATAAATTATTAGTTGTTGTTTTTTTAAATAAATCCTCTGCACTTTTTTCTTTGTGAAAGGGTATTGTTTATGATGGTAGCTACCTCCAAAATGGCAAATGTTTGAACATCGTTTTTTGTTTTAGAAATAATCCTATGCACTTTTTTTGTTATTGGTTTGGTTTATTTGTTTTTGTTATTCAATAAATTCAGTTATGAATCAATTGAAGACACTAAACAGATACACAGCCACTGATATTTAAGTTATCCTCTTTTTTTGGTACATTTTCACTGAAGTATGTCGAGTATATTGCAATGCATCGCAATAATTCAAGTATCGTGATGCATCGTGATAGTATCGCATCGTGGCATATGAATTGTGATTCGAATTGAATCGTGACTTCTTTGCCAATACCCACCCCTAACGTGGACAAGTTTAATCCGATTGCAAACGGATTGGGATCGTATTGAATTCATGTGCACAGGCTAAGGATCGTATAGGGATTGGTTTCCTGAATCCGATTGGAACCCCTGGCTTAGGCCGATAGGAATCCGCTCGGTGCCGCCTTGTGCACGATATCGGATCAGATTGGTGTACTGCGCATGCGCGGGAATTTCCGCCAGGGATTTCACCTGGAAGTGGCAGGAGGCGCTGACGCCGTCATAAGTATCGATTGTTGCCGTAAAAGTCAGACGAAATCACGGCTGCGAAGAAAGAATGCACAACACGTACACCAACGCTGCTCCGTCAAACTCCTCGAGCGCCATCTTTGTATACCACCACATAGTTTGTTGTGTTTTTATTGAGTAGCCATCACCCGGAAGTAGTTGGACGACAGCGTTTCATAGCGCAGCGGAGTCGACCAGGTCGCTGACCATTATCCGATTACACGAGTTTCAGATGGAAGCCCGCTCAGAGAAAAGACTCGTGTTTATCAGTCCAATAAACTTCTTGAATTTAAAAAAAACAAAACAAACCAAATAGTCACAGCTTCAACCACTGCTGCCTCGGTTCTGTTATAAAACACAGAATGTTGTTAACTTTTCCAAAAGGCGACCAAGATTTATAACTGTTTTTTGATCCGCAGTTGCTGATATCTTCCCAGTACCAGTCGTATATCTACAGTTTTCTAAAAGCTTTTAAGAGCAGCTCCTCCGCAGCGTTAGAGGCGGTGCAAATACGTCACCCTTTGATTGCATTTATCCCACGCACAGAGACCCGTTTATGAGGGTGGCCATTTTGAAACCTGATTGTAGCTCTCCAGGGTCAAGGCTGAGCACTCACCGGATTATTGGTTCAAATGTGTACTCCACCTCAGCCGAGCAGGGAGAGTGTGGCTACTACTGCATAAGAGGAGGTCTTCACATAAATCATGGACAGAGACTCAACTAAAAGGCCGATATTGCGCTATTTGTTCTGATCTATGCTATAATTCCCCATTTTTTTCCTCATTTCCTCATCAGAAAAATGCAGAAGTCGACAGAGGCCATATTCATAAGCAATATTTTTTCTTCCTTGTTATACTGAGATAACGAGATAATTTGAGATCTCGAGAAAACAACTGAAACGTCCAGGTTTTAGTCCAGGTTTTGTCCAGGTTTAGTCCAGGTTTTGTCCAGGTTTAGTCCAGGTTTGGTCCAGGTTTAGTCCAGATTTAAGTCCAGATTTAAGTCCAGCTTTAGTCCAGGTTTTGTCCAGGTGTAGTCCAGGTTTAGTCCAGGTTTTGTCCAGGTTTCGTCCAGATTTTAGTCCAGCTTTAGTCCAGCTTTAGTCCAGGTTTGGTCCAGGTTTAGTCCAGGTTTAATCCAGGTTTGGTCCAGGTTTTGTCCAGGTTTAGTCCAGGTTTAATCCAGGTTTGGTCCAGGTTTTGTCCAGGTTTAGTCCAGATTTTAGTCCAGCTTTAGTCCAGGTTTGGTCCAGGTTTAGTCCAGGTTTAGTCCAGGTTTAGTCCAGGTTTAATCCAGGTTTGGTCCAAGTTTTGTCCGGGTTTTAGTCCAGCTTTAGTCCATCTTTAGTCCAGGTTTTGTCCAGGTTTAGTCCAGCTTTAGTCCAGGTTTAGTCCAGGTTTTGTCCAGGTTTTGTCCAGGTTTGGTCCAGGTTTTTTGGCTGGCAGTCAGGCTGACTTCGGGGCTATTTCTCATTCTGAATAGACACGTTTTTGTCCATTAGAATGTCTGGAATAATAATCGATCAAGGAGATTGCATTACGTCTTTTAATTCAATATAATTTCAAGATTAGTCTGCGACACCTCCGCAGAAGACTGACCCGGCTTCATCTTTACCGACGGAGAGACAGTGTTTTCTCGAGACCACAAATTAATTGTGTCGTTTTCTTGAGATCTCGAGTTAATTTTCTCGTTATTAAGGTCGAAAATAATCATTACGAACATGGTCTCTATCAGCTTCCGTAGAAATACCCAGAGTTGGGATTTTAGTTTCATTCACACATGTTTATCACAGAAACCCTGCACATTGAGGATGAGTTCTTTCCTCAAACTGAAAACACACACTATTCCAACTTGTGATGTCATGTGGTGATACAGGAAGTGCTTCATTTCATTTCATTTCATCCCTGGATTTGTCTATCTCATCTGAACTACTGTAAAGGAGCTGTATTTTGAGCTTTTAAAAGGTAGAATAGAGTATTTTGAGTGTTTACTACTGCATAAGAGGAGGTCTACTTTTATGTAATTCAAATTTAGGACATAATTTGCCCAAAAATGACATGCACATTTTTACACACCGTACAGTAATATAAAATATAACTGGTCTGACCTTTGTAAAAGCCTCTCTTGTAAAATTACTCAAATCCTTTTTAAAAAGCCAAACTCAAATGGCTAATGCAGCTATTTTAAAGTAAATGATTCTCTTCAGAAGTTCAGCTTTCCACTTCATGAAAATTATTCCAGACCAAAGATGTTTATAACGCTGTCCTGATCGAGGCTTGAACACAAATGCAGAGCAGGAAAGGTAATTAATGGACTTTTATGTAACTCTTGAAAGTAAAGTCTGGAATACTGAAATTTCTCTGTCGTATATTACACAAACTGGATTCTCGTGAGGTTTAAGCCATGTTCTAATGTAGTGTCCTCCTCAAAAACAGACCTGGAACTCTGTGTTTTGTTTCATTTACCTTTTTATTATTATGCCTTATTAATTCTCTGTTCCACATTTTGGTCATTGAACTTGACAAACTTGATGTATTCTCAGTTTTGTCTCTTTAGGAAGCAAAAGCTGCACAAGGCTAGGTTATGGTTGTAGCCTCTGCAATTATTAAAGGTCCAGTGTGTAGGATTCGTGGCGCATAGGTGGATGGTAGCTAATCCACTTCCTCTTTTGGCTACGGCAGACCACGAGGGTCAACCGGGCGCGCCGTAACGTGGACAGCTCGCGTACCCGCGCGCACCCGGGCTGTGCGAGCCCTCGCGTACCCGCGCACGAACGTGTGAAGCGCACCCGGCGCTACTGTATAAATAAAACGCGGTCTCGTTCACTGTTTTTTTTTTCTTTTCGCATGAAAACACACATTCCCGATCGTGTACCATGACAATCTACACATCAAATGAAACCTTACAGTCTCCTCTTTTTGGCTATGCAATTCATTTCCCGGCACAACGATCACTCCCCGAGCACATGGGGCTTTTATACGGAAAAGCACAAAACGAGGTTTGTTACTTAGCTTACCTTTGAAGGCTCTGCACAGGTCAAACTCTGTATTTCACCATAAACTTGCTCTCAATCTCCGTAAGGATCCAGCGAATAAAATCCAGTAAAACAATTTACTCCAAAACACGTGTTAGATCCATTACGACGTCTGATCCGGCAGCATGCTTGTGTTGTTTACCCAAAACCACGAGCCTTGCCGAAGGCGGAGCCCAAATGTCCTTCTGCGGCTCTCGTATTCAAAATGGCTGCCTCTGCATGGGGAAGATCCCCCTTTTATGTGACTATATCTAAGTCCAAAAGAATACTTTGATTTCATGATGGAAGTGAAAAGGCTTGGAAAACACTGTATTTTTGAATGGGTATCTTCAATTTCAGTAATTAACGGGTAAAAATCTTACACACTGTCCCTTTAATAATATAAATTTATATATATATATATATATATATATATTTATATATACATACATATAAATGAATATGTAAACAAACTGGCAAACAATTTTCAGTTTTTCTTGTAACTCTATCTTAAAGTTGGATTGTGTGTCTTTTCTGGTGGAGGGTTCATCATACGCTTTTCTCCATGGAGATGTTATTGCTTTGTCTGGAATGTTCCATATTACGACATTAAACCTTTCTATCATCATGGAGACCAAACCAGACCAAGTCACAAGTGAGATCTGTGGAGAGGCGACCCCGCTCTTAGTCAAAATGCCTGTTTTTCTAGGTATTTTGGAGCTTTAAACAACACCTGCACTTAGGCTACTTTCAGACTGCAGGGCTTAAAGCTCAATTCGGATTTTTTTTTGTGAAATCCGATTTTTTTGCGAGGTCGTTCACATTTCCAATTAAATGCGACTTGTATGTGATCTCCAGTGTGAACTTTAAACGCTCCAAAAGTGTCCCGCATGTGCACTGGAGGACACGACGAGGTCACGTGCAGCGAGCGTGTGAGCGTTTACAAGTCGCCTAAACATGGACGCGCCTGGAGATTTTAAAGTTGCTGTCGTACCAGAGCCAGAACTCGTACAGCTTATTTGTTTTAAGGAAGAGATTGAGATTGAGAAGGAGAAGGTTTTTGGCTTTGGTGTTTTGTTGGGCAGCGGCAGCAACGTCCGTAGAAAGGAACATGTTGGTACTGAGAGTGGTGGGATTGCTATGTGCTTCGCTGCTCCACTGACACGGACTTCATACACAATTTTTGTATGACGAGAAGAACATTTGTGTACATTTGTGAGCCCCTACTTGTACCACTCTCGCTTGTTGATGACGTGTAGGTCAGATGAACGTGACCTGACTGTTCAGACTGAAGTCGCATGTCAAAAGATCGGATATGTATCGGTTTAGAGACCACATATTCAAGTGTCTGTGCCGTTCAGATGTCATTAAAACATCAGATACAGGTCGCATAGGGGCTGCAGTCTGAACGTAGCCTTAGATAATGTAATGTAGAGCTGTTTTTAGTGTGATATTATGGAATATTCCAGGCAGAGCAATGGCATATCCATAGAAACAAGCAGGTGACAGATCCCAGCAACAAGTTACTTAGTGTCCCTTTGTGTTAACAGTGTTTTGGACTCAAAAGAATTTATATGATATTTGTATTTTGATAGGGACGATGCACATTAATGAACATAAGTATAAAACAAATGTAAATATGCCGAATTTTAGCTACAAAGCTAGTTGTAGCTGGTGTTGCAAGTTGTAGCAAGATGGCGCTGGTGAGGCCAGCTGCGTGCAGGTGTAGCTCCGTCCCTACTTTTCTTTTTTTCCTCTTTTTACTTGTATATAGTCGTTTTTCTTGCTTTTTCTTTAGAGTAGGTGAAACAGGGCGCAGTCGCGCACCTGGGAAGCCTACTCTCACTACAGCTATACTGTTAGCTGTAGTGTTTTTGGACATTTAATGAATCTGCGCCAGGAGATACGGGATTTACCTGAAGCCATGCACAGGATTACATACACGCGTGACAAGCTCCTGGATCTACGGGGCCCTTCTCTACTCCACGCGGGGAAACCGGAGGTCCCAGCGGAGATACGGAGAAAGAGGAGAGGCTGCAGGGGCGGACGCCGGAACCGGAGGCCGTATTCACCGAACGGACTGCCCACGGTGATAATGGGGAACCTGCGTTCGCTTAACAACAAGGTGGAGGAGCTTGTCGCGCTGGCCCGACATCAGAGACAATTCCGGGACTGCAGTCTGATGTGCTTTTCTGAGACATGGCTAAATGGGAATATACCGGACAATGTAATCTCGCTGGACGGATTTACTTTGAGGCGCGCGGACCGGACCGTGTCGGGGAGCGGGAAGACACGAGGAGGAGGACTTATCTTCTTCGTTAACGAACGCTGGTGCCATCCCGGGAATGTACACGTGAAACACCAGCTGTGCACCCGGGACATTGAACTGCTCGCTGTGGGTATGCGGCCGTACTATCTGCCCAGAGAAATTGCACACATTATTGTGTTCTGTGTGTACATTCCTCCATCGGCGGATGGTGCGGCAGCATGCGAACAGCTCCACAGCGTCGTTAATGATATGATGATACGTCACCCGCGCGCCTCATTTCTGATCACTGGGGATTTTAATCACACATCTCTCTCCACTACTCTCCCACATTCACCCAATACGTCACTTTCCCCACGAGAGACAATAAGACTCTGGACTTGTTTTACGCCAACATCAAAGACGCTTACACCTCCGCCTCCTCCCCCCGCTCGGACGCTCGGATCACTGTCTGGTCTACCTGCTCCCGCAATACACACCCAGGGTGCGGAAAGAACCTGTGCGGAAGCGGTCTGTGAAGCTTTGGACTCAGGAGGCCTGTGAGAGTCTGAGAGACTGTTTCCAGAACACTGACTGGGACATTTTCACTGACTCTCATGGAGACGACATTAACGGCCTGACCCATTGCATCACAGACTATATCAACTTCTGCGTGGAGAACACTGTGCCAACCAGGAGGGTACGGTGTTTCTCCAACAACCACCCCTGGGTCACCCCTGAGCTTAAAGCCCTCCTGAACCAGAAGAAAAGGGCTTTCAACTCAGGGGACAGAGAGGAGCAGAAAAGGGTCCAGAGAGAGCTTCAGTGGAGGATCCGACGGGCCAAGAAGGACTATGGGAGGAGGATGGAGGAGCAGCTGGCCCAAAACAACGCACGGGGCGTGTGGAGAGGACTGAGGAACATGTCTGGTTTTGGACAGAGTGGCAGAGGGACAGCTGATGGCGATCAGCGCTGGGCGGACGAATTAAACTGTTATTTCAACAGGTTTGATGCGCCCCCCACCCCCTCTGCCCCTCTGCCGACTCCCCCCTCCTCCTCTTCACACCTCCCCGGGCCAGTAGGCATACCCCCTTCCCCCTCACACGGACTCAACCCAGCACCAGCCCCCTCCACCCCCCACCACCACCACCCCCCGCAGTCCACCCCAGTCCCCCCCCTCTCCCCCTCTCCATCACACCGGACGAGGTGAGGAGGGAGCTCAGGCGACTCAGGCAGAGGAAAGCCGCAGGACCCGATGGTATCTGCCCCAGGCTGCTGAGAACCTGTGCAGACCAGCTCTGTGAGGTTCTCTGCTACATGTTCAATCTGAGCCTCAGCCTGGAGAAGGTCCCCGTCCTGTGGAAGACCTCCTGCGTGGTCCCGGTTCCCAAAACAACAAACGCCAGGGAACCGGCCCACTACAGACCAGTCGCCTTGACCTCCCACCTCATGAAGACCATGGAGAGGGTGATCCTCAGCCACCTCCGCTCTGTGGTGAGCCCCACCCTGGACCCGCTGCAGTTTGCCTACAAGCCAAACGTAGGAGTAGAGGACGCCGTCATCTACTTTCTGCAGCGGGCGCTCACCCACCTTGAGACCGCCGGGAGTGCTGTGAGAGTCATGTTCTTTGACTTCTCCAGCGCCTTCAACACCATCAGGCCGGCGCTGCTGCGGGGGAAGCTGGAGGACGCGGGAGTGGATGGACATCTCGCTGCCTGGACCATCGACTACCTCACTGACCGTCCACAGTACGTGCGGCTGCGCGGCTGTGAGTCAGAGGTGGTAGTATGCAGCACGGGGGCTCCCCAGGGTACTGTCCTCTCACCCTTCCTCTTCACCATATACACCTCGGACTTCACATACAACACGGACAGCTGCCATCTCCAGAAGTTCTCTGAGGACTCGGCCATTGTGGGCTGTGTGTCAGAGGGGAACGAGCTGGAGTACCGCTCGGTCATCAGTGACTTTGTGGACTGGTGTGGGCGCAACCACCTGTGCCTTAACACTAGTAAGACAAAGGAGCTGGTGATCGACTTCAGGAGGAGACCACTACCTCACTCACCGGTGAACATCCAGGGGCAGGACATAGAGACTGTGGACAGTTTCAAGTACCTGGGTGTTCACCTCAACAATAAACTGGACTGGTCCCACAACACTGACGCCCTGTACAAGAAGGGCCAAAGTCGCCTCCACCTCCTGAGGAGACTGAGTTCCTTTGGAGTGAGCAGGCCTCTGCTCAAGACTTTCTATGACTCTGTGGTGGCCTCTGCTCTCCTCTATGCTGTCGTCTGCTGGGCCCCGAGCAGCACAGAACGGGACAGAAAAAGACTGAATAAGCTGGTCAAGAGGGCCAGCTCTGTCCTGGGCTGTCCTCTGGACTCTGTAGAGGAGGTGGCTGAGAGGAGGGTACTGGCCAAATTCATGTCCATTAAGGACGACACCTCTCACCCTCTGCACCGGACTGTAGAGGAGCTGAGCAGCTCCTTTAGCAGCCGACTGAGGCACCCCCAGTGCAAGAAGGAGCGCTACCGCAGATCCTTCATCCCCACCGCCATCAGACTGTATAATTCTAACATATAGGCCAGACGTGCAATATCCTCCTTTTCATGTTGATGCTTGTTGTTACTATTATCATTATTACTATTTTCCATTATTATTACATATTACTATTTGCACTATTTATTACTTACTTTATCCCCTCCCTGCCTGCATGCACTTTTTCCCTCCTGTCCAATTGTCCTGGAGCTACTGTGGCGAGTAAATTTCTCCTGTGTGAGATCAATAAAGTCTTATCTTATCTTATCTTCATCCGTAGTCCCTCGGCAGGCAAATACATAAAAATACAAACAAAAGTCTCGTGGTCACATGACTGGTTGGTTTTCAGCCATAGTTTGAGTTGTGTTTTAAAAGTGATCAGTGTAGGGCTCTCCTGTATGTGCAGAGGAAGACTGTTCCAGATGTTAGTGGCCCTCACAGCGAGAGGGTTCTGACCAAAGGCGGTTCTTCTGTGGGGGACCTCACAGTCTGCTCTGGAGGAGGCCCTGGTTCAAGGACCACTTGATGTTTTAGGTTTGAAAAAGACAGACATGGGGGGTGGGGTTAGTAGTCTATGTAGCGCTTTGTAAATGAAGCATACGTACTTAAAGGAGAATTAACGTTTTTTACAATCTGAGACTTATTTCGGCAATAAAACAAGTTGTTTTACTCACCCATAGCACTTTGGTGTCATATGGAGCACTTCGGGAGATGTTTTAGATTCGCGATATTCTCTGGGCATATAATACTGTTTATGCCCCGAGCGGTCTCCAAATAACACAAACTTTAGCACTTTTGAAATCATAGAAGCTCAATGTCTTAGTCTACACTTTCGTTTGAATCAAAAGTGGCCTGTAATCCGAGATTTATCCATAATTTACAGCTTTGCTTTTCATGTTTGGGTCCCGAGAGCTGAGAGTGAAATAAACTGTGACTCCGCACATGCGCACTGGGGTCCTCATCTACTCGAAACTATGGCTAAATCTTGGATTACAGGCCACTTTTGACTCAAACGAGTGTGTTATTTGGAGACCGCAAACATTTGCCCCGGGAACTCACGTTACGAATATCGCTAATCTAAAACATCTCCGGAAATGCTCCATATGACACCAAAGTGCTATGGGTGAGTAAAACAACTTGTTTTATTACCGAAATAAGGCTCAAATTGTAAAAAAAAAAAAAAAAAAACGTTAATTCTCCTTTAAAATGTAAAAGATTGTACTTATTTAAAATATTACATACATGAAATGAATTAGGTTTTTGGTCAAAAAAGAGATTTTTTTTAAACAGTGATTCAATTATTTTCAAATTGGTAACAGTGGTGAGAGACCAACTTGTGATGCAATATTCAATATGGGATAAAATCATTGAATGAAGAAACATTCTAGCAGCACCAAGTGTTATAAAAAACCTGATTTGTTTAAAAATTTTAAAGGTACTGTACAGTGTGTAGGATTCGTGGCGCATAGGTGGATGGTGCTATTGCACTTCCTGTTTTAGCTACGGCAGACCTCGAGGGTCACCCGGGCGCGCCGTAACGCGGACAGCTCGCGTACCTGCGCACGAACGCGTGAAACGCACCCGGCGCTGTGCGAGCCCTCGCCGACAACTACGGTCACTGTTTTTTTTTTTCTTTTCTCAGAAAACACACATTCCCGATCGTGTACCATGACAATCTACACATCAAATGAAACCTTACAGTCTCCTCTTTTTGACTATGCAATTCATTTCCCGGCACAACAGCACAAAACGAGGTTTGTTACTTAGCTTACCTTTGAAGGCTCTGGACAGGTCAAACTCTGTATTTCACCATAAACTTGCTCTCAATCTGTCCGTAAGGATCCAGCGAATAAAATCCAGTAAAACAATTTAGTCCAAAACACGTGTTAGATCCATTACGACGTCTGATCCGGCAACATGCTTGTCGTCGTTTACCCAAAACCACGAGCCTTGCCGAAGGCGAAGCCCAAATGTCCTTCTGCGGCTCTCGTATTCAAAATGGCTGCCTCTGCATGGGGATGATCCCCCTTTTATGTGACTATATCTAAGTCCAACAGAATACTTCATGATAGAAGTGAAAAGGTTTGGAAAACACTGTATTTTTGAATGGGTATCTTCAATTTCTGTAATTAACGGGTAAAAATCTTACACACTGTCCCTTTAAGGTTATATTTGATAATATTGGCAAGTTTTTAATATGATTTTTGAAAGACAAAGTGTAATCAAGTGTCACACCAAGATACTTGAATTCTGTGACCAACTGTAATTCCTCTCCTCTCAAGAATACGCCGGAGCTTTTTATCTCTTTTGATTGCTTAAAGAGACCTTTTTTTTTTTTTTTTTAATTTAGTAGCAAAATTGATTTAAAAAGCCAGTCATTTACTTGTTCCATAGCTGAGGTCAGAATGGAAGCTGCCTCTTTAGTACAATTAGTACAAGACTGACAGATTGTCTACGTGAACGGTTCTTTCAAAATCAGTATTCGCCATAGTCTTAAACATCCCTGCACTTCTATGTCAAATTCAGACATCAGATTCTCAAATATGAGCGTTATCTCTTGTATTCCCTCGTACGGTAGCTCCCATCGCTGTGTCATTTTGATAATAACTGTTTGAAATCTCTCTTCTCCTCCATTTTGAGACCTTTTGCTCCTTTTGTCTCCGAAGCCTGTTCTTCCTCATGTCCCTCTGTCAACACATCATCCGATCCCTGCGAGAACGAGACGGAACTCGCCAAGGCGCTCCTCTATCTCCTGCCATTTCTCATTACAGCGATACCAATCACTCCTGACACCGTGTAATTGGTAAATGGTAATTTCTTATAGAGGAAATTCTTGGGCAGTGTGAAAGATAGAAGGAAGAGGGGGGGAGTGAAAAAAAATCCACTTTTGATTTGAGATTATGACATGAACGGAGACAGGGGCTTAAGCGCTTCTTCTCGCTGTCGTCTTTTATTGTATCTGATCTGTGGAATTCTCAGCGCTGATATGGAAACCCCATTATATTCTCCCCTCTCTGAACATGACTGTAGTGTTTTAATATGAGACGGCTAGAAAGGAGGTATCTCTATTGACGTACGGCAAATGTGGTTTCTGTAAATCTAGTCAGTAATTGTTTTATCAGGCCTCACAAAATACTGTGTACTTGAGCAAAATTTGTATTACCCCGGTACAGGTACAGATGTATTGTACGATAAGCAGCTCTTGAGGTAGAAAGGAGACCGCGGCGTACTGTCTAAGGTCGTTTTCACACCTGCCTTGTTTGGTTTGTTTAAATTGAACCAGAGTTTGTTTGCTCCTTTGATTCGGACCTTTTGTTCTGGTGTGAATAAAAACCAAAAATCTCGATCCGGAGCAAACAAGCGAACCGAGACCACCTAAAAAGCTCGGTCTCGGCACGGTTCCATTTGAATCCTGGTGCGGTTCGTTTGAGGTGAGAATGCAGACCGGACTCGATCCGACACAAGTTGGCTTTTTGTACTTAACGAGCTCCCGTCGTATGTCGAGCATTATGGGAAACCGAGGCTGACGAAACGAAACAAAACAAAACTTACGAGGCTTACTTACGTTTTGCGTGAAGAGCAAGAGTCAGAACTTGATGCGCACATGAGCGATGTCCTCCGTAGTCGTCTTGTCTTGTGTCTTCGTCGTTTGGAAATTGATTGAAAAATAGTGTAAACCTCACGATGCTGCTCAAACATTTGTGCAAACTGTAAAAACTGAGCAAACCATATCGCTAAGGCTAGATTGAAAACAGCACGTAACACCATGATTCTCCTCCTTCTGTGTTTGGACACCGCGTTTTGACACGGCTCATTTCTGTCCAATGGCTGAGCGACCTCACCACATGTGGTTTTGTTTATAGACGTTGGTTCACTTGGGGAAAAACTGCAATGTGAAAGGGAACTACACCAAAAAAAAAATAAAAAATTGGTCCAGACCAAAGCAAGTGAACTATCGGACTTTCCTGGTGTGAAAACGACCTAAATCTAATTACAAAGGTTTGAGAATCAGGAGGTGCACTGTAAGCATGCTAGTTGTTGTTAGTGTGACTGCAAAACTCCGCTCTGGTCTAAGAACATTGTGAAAAATGCTTATAAACCTGTTTTTTTGTTTGTTTTTGTTTTTTGTTCATATTTACCCTCCTCCTACCAACCCCACCCTTAAAACTTAACCGATAAGTTAAGATTTAAGAACCAATTTTTCCTTAAAAGACACAACAGACCATTATTGTCTATGACCATGACCATGTTATTGTGACAAATGGGTCACATCAGGTTTTTCATTCTTATTTTAAGGCTAAAAGCCCAACGTGACATATACGAGGGTCATTCAAAAAGTTCTAAGACAAATTAAAAAACAACTTCATTTTTGAAAGTAACAAAATTGTTTTTCTGCATAACATCCACCTAAGTCAATACACTTCTGCGAGCGATGTTTCCACTGAAAAATTCCTACTCGATAGAATTCTGGAGCTTGTCTAGTCAACCAGGTCACACCCTCCCTCTTCGCTTCAAGTATGGACTGAAATCTTGTTCCTTTTAAATGTTCCTTCAACTTTGGAAATAGGAAAAAAACATCCATAAACATTGTGCAAAGCTTCAAGAATTTCTTTAGGTTTCCACTGAAGTTTTGTTAGAAATTTAATGTTTGCTCAGACTTCAAATTGGTTCATTTTGGAGGGTCAAAAAAATGGGTTGTGCAATATTTAACATAAATAACTCTTTGAATGCCGAAACTTGTCAAATGTGTTTATAAGTCATCAGTGGTACGATTCAAGGTCATTTTGTTGAACTAGTTTGACTCATTTTTAATTTATGGCATTTGTCTTAGAACTTTTTGAATGCCCCTCGTACAGCTCTGGGAAAAAAAAAAAAAAAGACCACTGCATTTTTTTCTGAAATCAGCATCATCGACTGCAGGTTATGACACGGCCGCCTTCCAGCGTCTGTTGAATTCCAACACAAACACAAAGCTGAGCTACTTCAGTTCTTGCACCAGGAGTGGAATAAAGTGCACTCCAAGAATCCGACTAATGTGAAAGACTTGTGGAGAGCATGTCTTCAAGACGCATGAAAGCTGAGATTAAAAATAAGTTATTGCACCAAATATTGATTTCTGAACTCTTCTTAAGTGTAAACATTAGTATTATGTTGTTTTAAAATGAATTTGATCTTGTTTCTTTGCATTGTTTGAGGTCTGAAAACATGGATCTTTTTTGTTATTCTGACCATTTGTCATTTTCTGCAAATAAATGCTCTAAACGATCTAAATATTTTTATTTGGAATTTGGGGGAAATGTTGTCAGTAGTTTATAGACTCAAACAAAAATGTTCCTTTTGCCCAAACACATACATATAAGTAGTAAAATCAGAAAAACTGATATTTTTTTCATTCAACACCAGGAAGAGGCTTGTTGCTGCAACATTCCTCCCTGTGATGGACTACAGGGATCTTTTATATATGCATGCCCCAGCCCAAGCTCTGCGCTCTCTGGATTCAGTATTTCATGCCTCTTTGCGCTTTATTACAAACTGTAGTGCTCGGACCGATCATCATAAACTACTACATCATACCCTCGTGTTGGATGGCCTGCTTTAGCGACCCAGCGGCTCACACACTGGTACAAACTTATTTATAAGGGACTTGTTGGGCTGCTTCCTCCATACCTCAGTGTGTGTCTTCAGCGGAGGCCTGATGGACCCCAGAATTTACGTTCTCAGGATGTTTACACGTTGTTCGTTCCTACTGTGAGAACAGAGAAAGGAAAACTGTGTTTTCAGTATCGTGCTCCAGCAGACTGGAATTCAAACTTCAAACACTCGTGCGTATGGCTTTTTTAAATACTCTTTTGAAGGACCTGGAAATGCAATCAATGATATGCCAATGTTTCTAACTGTGTTGCTAACATTTTATCTGTGTTGATTTTATATTTAAAGGAGAATTAACATTTTTTACAATCTAGTTTGGAGTAGATGAGGAGGACAGTGCGCATGTGCGGAGTCACAGCTGATTTCGCTCTCAGCTCTCGGGACCCAAACATGAAAGGCAAAGCTGTAAGACGTTTGGACCATCGTGTTTGCAGGACCCACTTCAGTCAGGACCATTTTTTACCAGCAAAGGAAAAGAAAGAAGGCCAGTGGATTCAGCGCACGATTCTGAGAAGTAATGCAAAACCGATGGCTGTTCTCTGCTGCTCCTAAAACTGTCTCCGCTTCATTCTTTCCGTATCCATTCTGTCTCCTCATCCGTATACTCCTCTTCAGTCCTCAGTCCTCCATAAGTCCTCTTCAGCGTCAAAGTCTGAACCTTCTATCATATGTCACTCGCAACAGAAAAGTTGGGTCTTCTTATCTGCGAAATCAGCTGTGAATGAGCGCATGCGCACTGTCCTCGTCATCTACTCGAAACTATGACTAAAACTTGAATTACAGGCCACTTTTGACTCAAACGAAAGTGTAGACTAAGACATTGAGCTGCTATGATTTGAAAAGTGCTAAAGTTTGTGTTATTTGGAGACCGCAAACATGTGCCCCGAGAACTCACGTTACGGAGATCGCAAATCTAAAACATCTCCGGAAATGTTCCATATGACACCAAAGTGCTATGGGTGAGTAAAACAACTTGTTTTATTACCGAAATAAGGCTCAGATTGTAAAAAACGTTAATTCTCCTTTAATTGTTGTTGTGTTGTGTGGGCCTCTTGGTCAGGACTCCCTTGAAAAAGAGATCTTTGTATCTCAATGGGACTTTTCCTGGTTAAATAAAGGTTGAATAAATGAAAAACCTTCCGCCCAAGCCCACCTTTTATCCACCCACCCACCGGTCACGCTCCGGTCCTACATCGACATGTGGTCCCCACCCCTGTTGTGCTGTGTTTGTGTTAATTATTGTTCCATTTTGAGGTGACCCGGATGCACTACGGCCTAGCGCGTCCAGCCGCCTATAAAAGTGACCCGCCTCCTATGCCTACGGCTGCTCCTCTGGCTCGACTCCACCCGGTCGCGCCATCAGCCGATTGCCACAACGCACTTTACCTCTATTTGCACATATTGATTTTAAGTTAAATGAACGCTCAGGCAGAGAGCTTAAACCTTTGCCGTAGTCTTGTCGGTCGCCTTTCTCTGAGCTGGGTCGTAACGCACATACAGTATATAAACTTTGATTGCGGCCATATAATTCCAAAGACAATTCAACTACAGAACTTTTGACAGCGCCAATCAGCTAAGCACAGATGCCTGCTCAGCCACACACGGATTTACACATTTATACATATTGATCCTGTGAAAAGTAGGGTAGAAACGAGACACAAACACAAAAAACCCTCATGTAAGTAGAAAATATAAGACTGAAACCCATGGAGTACCTCATGAAGTAACTGCTTTCACAGGTTATACGTAACAATCTGTTTTGTACTTTTTTGTGTACCAGTGGAAGCACCCTAGACTACAACTTGATTTTTTTGCAGACTGGGTTATATAAACTAATCACGGTGAATAATTAGGATGCTCTGAATGCATAAGGTTAGTGAGGAATAACTTTGGACCACTGCAAACTAGTTCTGTTTTTTGCGTTTTTAAGATGGTAAAAATCAGATGCAGGTCCTTGAAGATACTTGAATGTCCAAACGGCCTTGTAAAACATTAACTTGAATCAGAAATTCAATTTGTCAGACAGACAAAAATTTATTTGGTCGAACTCAGTAAAAAAAAAAAAAAGTTGTTGAAAGCATGGTCTCGTTGTGTCCTTCGGCAAGACACGCCACCCATCTTGCCTATCCATGGGTTTCCGAATGATGAAAAGTTAGCACAGTAGCAACTGACAATTCAAAACAAAATATTATACTTTTTGAGCTGTGAACCGTGGTTAAAATGGCTCCAAAAGGAAAACAAAGTCTTTGAGTGTCCAAAAAGTACTAGCTACTACTAAACTTTGTCCGTAGTCATCAGATAATTTCATATGTGCAAATCTAGAAAAAACACTCAGTGCATGAGAAACAGAGATAAGATGAGAAAGAGTAATTTTTCTCTCTCTGAACACTCCATAATGGGAGTTGTTGCTTGAATGCAAATGAGGAGAAAAGAGATGGCCTATAGTAGAGGGTGGGGGCGTGGCCAAACTCTTCGCTCTCCGCTCTGATCCATTTCCGTGTTTTTGCACGGGGGAGAGATTTGAAGCGTTCCATTGAAAAATAAACACATTTCCCCAGAAAATAAAATTAAACCACTGCTGTTCAAAGGTCCAGAGGCTCAGATAAAGGACTTCCGAGCCTAGAAACACTCGGACGTGCCTCCAGGCAAATAAAAAAACGCATTTCGCATTGCCTAGTGCATTCGCGGTCCAAACTCTCTGGGCGTGATTTACAGAGACGCTGAGTACAGACAGCCGGGGGTGGAACTGCATTTGCATTTCTTTTTTCGATCTGACGTCAATAAGTTTCCTTGTTCAAAATCGCCCGTTTGAGCTCAGATTTTTTCTAACGCAGAAAAGGATTGCAAATGCTCAGTTTAGACATTTCACAACTTTTAACCATGGGGGGGGGGGGGGGCTAAACAGGGTAGGGGAGCTCACATTAACGTTCAAAAACCTCAGAAAGTGAAAATTTCATGCCATGGGACCTTTAACCTGAGTTTTAGTTGAACACAATCTGACGAAAAAGGTTGGTTTAGCTGGAACTACACCAGCTGAGATGATTTGTGCGGTTAAACAAATCTTTATACAGTCACACGCGTTTTTTCAGTTAGTCCCTCTCGCCTTTTTGTTGAAAATCTCCTAAACAGGATCATGAACTGACACTGCTGCTTAAAAGGATAGTGCGTTTTTTTGTTTGTTTGTTTTTTTATGTTAATCTGTATGACTTCCCCTTCAACAGTGTCCTGAGATTAACACAGACTTACCCATGACAGCGCGATGTGGTCTCAGTTCTCCTCCGGTAACGTAGCTCTTAAACGTAGTTCGCGGCGACATTTAATAAAGCTTGTTTTTCTTCACAAAATAACATTTGTCCGAAAAGTGATATATTTGTATCCCAGACAGTTGTCTGCTAAAAATTCAACAGCGTATTTCGCATTTGCATATTTTCTCAATCAATGCGCCCACGTTAACTCTATTAGCCTGTTCACTTTTAGCGGATGTGTAATGCAAATGCGAAATACGCTGCTGAATGTTTAGTGGACACCTGTCTGGGACGCAAATATATCACTTTTCAGACAAATGTTTTGAGAAGAAAAACAAGCTTTATTAAATGTCCCCGCGAACTTACCGGAACTACGTTTAAAGGGACAGTGTGTAAGATTTTTACCCGTTAATTACTGAAATTGAAGATACCCATTCAAAAATACATTGTTTTCCAAGCCTTTTCACTTCCATCATGAAATCAAAGTATTCTTTTGGACTTAGATATAATCACATAAAAGGGGGATCTTCCCCATGCAGAGGCGGCCATTTTGAATACGAGAGCCGCAGAAGGACATTTGGGCTCCGCCTTCGCCTTTGGCAAGGCTCCTGGTTTTGGGTAAACAACACAAGCATGCTGCCGGATCAGACGTCGTAATGGATCTAACACGTGTTTTGGACTAAATTGTTTTACTGGATTTTATTCGCTGGATCCTTACGGACAAATTGAGAGCAAGTTTATGGTGAAATACAGAGTTTGACCTGTGCAAAGCATTCTAAGGTAAGCTAACCTCGTTTTGTGCTTTTCCGTATAAAAGCCCTATGTGCTCGGGGAGTGATTGTTGTGCAGGGAAATGAATTGCATAGTCAAAAAGAGGAGACTGTAAGGTTTCATTTGATGTGTAGAGTGTCATGGTACATGATCGGGAATGTGTGTTTTCATGAGAAAAATAAATAAATAAATAACCAGGACCGCGTTTTATTTATACAGTAGCGGCGCGCGGCGCGTGCGCGCGCCCGGGTGACCCTCGAGGTCTGCTGTAGCTAAAACAGAAAGTGCAATAGCACCATCCATCTATGCGCCACGAATCCTACACACTGGGGCTTTAAGAGCTACGTTACCGGAGGATAACCGAGACCAAATCACGCTGTCATGGGTAAGTCAGTGTGAATCTCAGGACACTGTTGAAGGGGAAGCCATACAGATTAACATAAAAAAAAACAAAAAAACAAAAAAAACGCACTATCCCTTTAAATGACACTGACACTGCTGCTTAAATGACACAATTTGAGCTTTATTACGCTACACATTGTGTGTTTTACCTATTTGTATCATATACAAGTTTACTGTACTTTTGCTACAGGTATATGTGATGTTTTAGTCATGATGTTTGTCTTGTTTATCAGATGTTTTATGTTCACTGTGGGCCTAGGGGGCGCTGCAATTTCAAATCCTGTTTGTGCCACCTGTACATATGGTTTTGGACAATAAAGCTGACTTTGAATTTTGAATGAACTCTCGGAATGACAACAGGCTCCTGAAAATGTGCTGTTTTAATCAGTTTTATATGTTTTTTGAGTTTTCAGAAAAAAAATCTTAAAGGGATATGCCACCCCCAGGTCAAATCTGGGCATCTCCCCACAGTCCAGAGACTAAAATAAGTGGTGGAAAGCGTTTTCCTGCTCACCCAGCCATTGTCCAGGTCTGTCAGCACTGACCGCCGCGGTATCTGGTGCTCCTCCGCCTTAGACTGGAGTCTAACGTCGCCAGAGAAAGATTTCGGCCAAAAGGAATTAATTTGCTCGATGCGTTTCCCAATTACTTTGTGTGTAGTGCGCATTCATATCGAGTGCAAATAAATGTGCAAATCAACACGGAGAGCTTGCCTTGGTCATTTTGGGTGGGAACTATTTTCCAGTGCGTAAGAATACAGCCGTATCACGCACCACGTTGTGCAACAGGGGAACTCCCTTCCCGCTGCGTAACTGGGATCCCCTGGCAGCGTGCTGCGTGATACGGCTGTATTCTTACGCACTGGAAAATAGTTCCCACCCAAAATGACCAAGGCAAGCTCTCCGTGTTGATTTGTACATTTATTTGCACTCGATATGAATGCGCACTACACAGAAAGTAATTGGGAAACGCATCGAGCAAATTAATTCCTTTTGGCCGAAATCTTTCTCTGGCGACGTTAGACTCCAGTCTAACGCGGAGGAGCACCAGATACCGCGGCGGTCAGTGCTGACAGACTCGGACAATGGCTGGGTGAGCAGGAAAACGCTTTCCACCACTTATTTTAGTCTCTGGACTGTGGGGAGATGGCCAAATTTGACCTGGGGGTGGCATATCCCTTTAAAACTTTTGTATTGTGTCACCATGGTAACATCATACATGGATACACATGGATTTCATTCACTCGTGTATTTCAGCTTTGTGTATACGGCATTTGGAGAACTCTTTCGCATTCAAAATACTGTATAACGTGCTGTATATATTTGTAAATTGTAAAGTCATTTTTTATCATTCTGAAACCTTTGAACAGAGACTTTGCACAAATAGTCAGATTTCAAACACGGATTACAGAGAATGCTCACTGCTGTACATGTATCTGGACTATTTTAATAATCATCAATATAGATTCTCTAACCTTTCATTATTCAGATCAGGTCTTCTATTCTCATCTCATCACTGGAGCTTTGATAAAACCATCGGCGAAAACTCTGTGATCTGTTTTTGTGAAGAATTTCGAATCGTATTTCCCCAAGAGTTCGTGAGTCTTGATTTCGCGCCCGGTAATTAAAGCTGCCCATTAATCAGGCACACTTTCTGCAAATTAACATTAACATTGCAATATAGAGATGAGAAGTGAGGATAAAAAGACGCGAGCTCTGGCAATTAGGAAGCCATCGCCGCGCACAGACCCCTGGAGGGAAGCGGCGCATGCTTGCAAAAGGACTAATTGGTTTCAGGTTGGGTTTTCATTCGTTAGCGGGGCTCATATAGTCTTCAGGCCAATATGCGCTGTCCTTTTTGCATTATCCAGACTTAATATGAGCTCAGAAAGGCATACATTTTCATTACCTGGCCATGCATTCGCCGTATTTCGCTTTGCTCCCAGCGCCGTACAGTAACTAGGTCCTGTTTAATAATATAAATGGACTACGAGGCAATTTTATCCCTGCGTCGTGATTGGTCCGACACAGTTCAGTAGCTCTAAGAGGAAGGTGAGGTTGTCAAGGGAATCACCATGGGGACGGAGACCAAGATGGAGGATTTGTAAATTATTAAGCAAAGCAAAGTTGTTATGATTAAATATTTTGGGGGGATTTTTTGATGTTTCCCTGGTGGGTTGGGGTAAAATGTAGAGGTAATTACCGGGATGAAAGCACAGAGAGTCTATGCTAATATTACAGTGTCAAAACATCTCATATTATGCTAAAACTTTGGATTTTTTTTCATGTTCCTTCATCAAATTCTTACCTTAAAAGTGCACTGGAATGTTCCACAGTGTGACGTTAAACAGCTCTACCTCACGTTTGTTCAGTTACAGGTGGTTTTGTAGCTCAAAAATACCTCGAAAAACAGGCGTTCTGACTGAGCGGGTTCGACTCTCCACAGATCTGACCTGTAACGTGGTCCGGTTTGGTCTTCGTGAAGATAGAAAGGTTTAATGCCATACTGTGGAACATTCCAGACAAAGCAATGAATAAATCTCCATGGAGAAAAGCGTTAGATGGACCCTCCACCAGAAAAGTTACACAATGCAGCTTTTAAGTGTTGTTTTGTTTCACTAAAAAATATTTTAGCAGATTTCAAGGCGAACAGTTATCGTATTAAACCTCTTTTAAACTGCTTCCCTTCTTCTATTGCGATTTCAACGATGCAGTAACAGAAAATAAAGCTCACTTCGAAAATGTCCATACGTATTTTAAAATTGCACTGTGTAACTTTTCAGTTGGAGCGTCTGCCACCACCTTGTCTCCATGGAGATGTTAAAGATCCCATGACATCGTAATTTTTGATGCTTTTATATGGTGCCTTAATGGTTCCCTAATACTGTAAATGAATCCTTCAAAATCAAGCCTCAGTGCATGAGAGAGCCTCATGAAGACAGTTAAGAGTCAAAAAATATCTCTCTCAAACACTTTATTCTGGGCATTGTTGCTTGAATGCAAATGAGGAGGACAGAGACAGGCCAGTGCAGCGGGTGGGGGTGTGGCCAAACTCTCCGCTCATTCCTCGTTTAGCGTTGCGATGTGTGCTGGCCCCACTTCCACATTTAAGCGCAGAAGAAGATATGAGACGATTTCCATTGAAAAATAAACACATTTCCACAGAAAATAAAATTAAACCACTGCTGTTTCAGAGGTTCGGAGGCTCGGATAAAGGACATCAGAGCCTGGAAACACTAGGCTTTATTCAATTTCAGGTGTTGTGTTGGGGGCGGCAGTAGCTCAGTTGGTAGAGCGTTCGTCCACTGATCCAAAGGTTGGCAGCTCTCATCATTGGTTGAGCGGTCAGATCCGCTGACCCACAGGTTGGCGGTAAAACTCCAGCTCCCACAGATGAATGCTGCCATTGTGTCCTTGGGCAAGACACTTAACCTCACCTTGCCCCAATGTCTGCGTACACTGGAAGCCCCCATGACAGAAGATACATCAAGGCCGGTGGTGTCAGGCGACGTGGGGCCGTCCTCCCATGGGGGCTGGTGCACTGAGATCTGTTTGGACTGCTGCCCCCGCGACCTGAAGACTCGGAAAAGCGGAAGAGAGAATGAATGAATGAAAAAAAAGGTGTTGTGTTGGTCGTATGGCTTGAAAAACATTTATGTATGTACGCTTTTATTTATTATTTACTTACGTCACGAAGACGCTTTACAGATCATATTCTTCACTCCATCCCTGGTGGTGGTAAACTACTATTGTAACCACAGCTGCCCTGGGACAGACTGACAGAAGCGAGGCTGCCAATCTGCGCCTCCGACCACCACCATCACTCATGCACACACTACTTTCATACGAAACAATGCCTTGCCTAAGGACACAAAAAAAAAGTTTTTTGCGACTGGTGCCCCCTGTGGCACCTGGGGTCTGCCATCCAAGTACTGAAGTTCTGCTTCTCTTTTAATGCAAAGAAGAGACTTGTTGCAGCAACGTTTTTACCCATTCTAGATTATGGAGATGTTATTTATATGAATGCTCCAACCCAAGCACTAAGATTGCTGGACTCCGTTTACCACGCCTCTCTGTGATTGATCACAAACTGTAAGCCTCGGACACTGTGAACTGTCCACACGTGTTGGTTGGGCAGGACTGGACACTCGCAGGCGAAGTCACTGGTACATGTTCATTTACAAAGGGATTATGGGTCTGCTCCCTCCATATCGATGTACGTATATTCAACATAAAACAGATGGAAATTATGCTCTGCCATCACAAGTGTCTACAGAGAGACTGGTAAAGTGGCATTTCAATATTCTGCGCCTTCAACATGGAATAATTTACAAAAAGTCTTGAAATTACAAGAACTGACTTCAATAGTTCATCTTAAATCTATGTTGAAAGGTTTGGAAATTAAATCTGTGATTTGTAATTGCTTTTAAGAATCAATTTTGTGATGAAATGTCTGTGTGTAAATGTAACTGTGCTGCTGTCTTGGCCAGGACTCCCTTGAAAAAGAGATTAGTAATCTCAATGGGACTTTCTAGGTTAAATAAAGGTTAAATAAAATAAAAAAGGCTCTGACAAGCCAGTATGAACACAACTATACTGCTTAATATAAGCAGGGTCTCCTCTCCGCAGATCTGACTTGTAACTTGTCCTTGTGGCTAGGTGTCACTAATTGCCTAGTGGGTTTTATCTCACAATCTGATCCAAAAATGATCCAAAAACCAAGAACCGTGAGTGTAGTGATCTCCAACCATGAAACGTGGCGACAAGCAGGTGACAGACCCTCCTCCAAAAATGTTACATAATGCACCTTTAGGTTCTTTCTTTTTTTTACTTCCTTTTTTTTGCCCATTTTAATTTCAAATCCCCTTAAGGTTTCTATAATAAACCCTGAATCCACCTGAAGTAGGCCACACGCATTAACCCCGTCAACTCCTCACTCCCTCACACATCTGTCAGGCTGAGTAAACACCCAACATGGCAACCCACAAACATATGCCACTTATGTTACATTGTTTGGCATTTAGACTTTTGTGAAGCGAGCTCTGACACGCCGTATTTCCATTTGAAAGAGGACGCTAACAAGGATGCAAAGCTATTTTCTTTCATGATAGCTGTGAATGACGGGGAAAAAAACTCACTGGAATATTATTGGAATAAAAGTCGGACTTTAAGCAGCTGTTCAACATGCGTGGAGGAAACGAGCATGTTTTGGAGGAGACTGGGTGAAAGCGAGCTGCTACGATGTGAATTGAAGTGCATGACTGAGCTCCAATATTGTGAGAAAAATACCATTGTGTACGTTTCGTGGTTGGAGATCACTACGCTCACTTGCCTTTGGATCATTCAAAATGAAAATACTGTATTGTATTTTTTAGTAGTTTTTAGTTATTGTGAGATAAAACCCACTAGACTAAGGCTGCGTCCCATTCCTCTGTCTTACCCCTTCGTCTTACCCCTACCCCTTGGTTTTGCGCATTCATGTGAGGGCGATGGGTGTCCTGAACTGTTGTTGCGGTTTTAATTGACGTTAACATAAACATAGCTAGTTTTTTTGTCGAGCTGAGGTACTTGATAATCCTTGACATTTGTTTACGTTTGTTTGCGTCAGTCGTTGTCGCCTCTGTAGACGTAGCAGCTCAAGTAGAGGCGAGGGATGATGACGCAAACAGTAATCGAGTGGCGTCCGATTTCTTAGGGGAACATTCGTACCCCGAGCCCTCTCAGCTCGGTATCTAGGGGCAAGACAAAGACATAGATAAAGGGGTAGGGGAAGGGGTAAGACAGAGTAATGGGACGCAGCCTTAATCATGCCGCAAGTTGCGTTCATTTTTGTAGAAAGGTCCAATATTACATAGTAGTATGAAAGTGGAGTGTGCATGAGTGTTGGAGGTGGTCGGAGGGGCCGATGGCGCAGATTAGCAGCCTCGCTTCCGTCAGTCTGAACCAGGGCAGCTGTGGCTACAGAAAGTAGCTTACCACCACCAAGTGTGGAGTGAATGAACAATGAACTGTAAAGCGCTTTGGGTGTCATGAAAGGCGCTATATAAATGCTATGAATTATTATTATTATTAATTATTAAAAAACAGACTCTTGTGAGCTTTAAACCATGTTCTAACGCTGTTACCTCCTGAAAAACAGAGCTGGAGTTGTGTTTTGTTTCATTCACATCTTTGAGTAACACTTTATTTATTATTAGTCTGTCAACATCTACAAAGCTCAAACTGCTCTGTTCCACCTTGTGATGTCATGAAGCGGTAATTTTCAAGTTAACAGCTACCTTTTTAACTTTAGTTTGGTAGAGACTGGCAGTTCTAGGGCTGAAATTATTCCACTGAACTACAGTAATGGTAAAAGATTGCGCTGTTAACTTGAAAACTACCACTTCATGACATCGCAAAGGTGGAACAGAGCATTTTGAGCTTTGGAGATGTAGACAGACTCATAATAAAGGCTTAGTCAAACATGTGAATGAAACGAAACACAACTCCAGCTCTGTTTTTGAGGCCGCAAAGACATTCAATTTATAGCTCACTCACAAGAGTCAATTTTGCGTAATATAGGACGTTAATGCGGTACTGTGGGACATCTTTTAGAAAATCAATGACTTCTCCGTGGAGACAAGCACATGACGAAGCCTTATAGGGAAAAGTTACACAGTGCAGCTTTAACCTTAACCCCAGAGTAATGATTGGCTGTTATGCGCGGCGGCTGCCAGGTGTGTGCCTCTTGTGTTTTATACGGTTTATTCTGTTGTGGATAATGTTAACAAGGTCCCCGGGTCAATAACCAATCAATGCACAGTGTATTTCACATTTCCAAAATAAATTGAGATCAATACGATTAAATGAAACAGCATCAGCGTGTATCGAATGACACGCTGGAAAAGAGGATTTTCTTTGCATTGTAATAAAAAATTAGGCCCGCGAGGAACGCCGGTGGAAAGGTTATTGTGCTCCCAATAAGCCGCTGTATCGTCGGTGTTTAAGGTTATAATAAAACACAAAGTTAATGAAGAATTCTGTAGTTATGTTCTTAATATAGAGGGATTAGTTTCACAGTATGACATTAAATCTTCATGGAGACCAAACCAGACCAAGCTACAGGTCAGATCTGTGGAGAGGCGAACCCCCGCTCACAGTCGGAATGCCTGTTTTTCCTGGTATTTTTGAGAAATAAAACCACCTGTAATTTAATAAATATAAGGTAGAGCTGTTTAATGTCATATTGTGGAACATTCCAGGTAGCGCAATGGCGTATCCATAGAAACAAGCGGGTGACTGACCTCCAACCGAAAAGTTACACAGTGCACGTTTAAGTCTAGGTATCACTTTAAGACACTTTTGGACCATTTTCTCATTGTTTTGTGTTAAAAGTTTGGACTGATTACATTTTTTCCCATGCTATTTGTATTGTCCGATAATCAGGAAGTGTGCGTTTAGCATGCTAGTTGTTGCGTTACCGCGATGGCCAAACTCTAGTCTCTTAAAGTTGTGCTTATAAACTCTAAGGAAACTAGAAATGAGGAGTAACTTTGGACCACTGCAAACTCTTTAGAATAAATAAACTAGTTCTGATTTTCACATTTTTTAGGACCGTAACCCCCCGGTGTACACAACCCCCGGCAGAGTGTGGAAACTGTGCTCCGAGACAACATGTTCGCGGAGATTCACGCTCTGGTCGGGAGTTCACGAGATGGATTAGGATGTACATAAAGGCTTTTGGTATACTACAGCAGCATTTCACACTACGACCACTTTCTCGTGCTTTTGGATACAGCGGCGTCTACAATGGCTAAGTACGTTTGCGAAGTACCAGGAGTTTGCAGGGATATTTTATTCTGAAAATACACCGGATCTGTCAGTTCTGGCTGTCTGATTTCCTGTTTTGCTCGTGATTTTGTCAGTTTGACGTCAGAGACCGCTGAGGTGTCCGGTAAAAATAGACTTCTTGACTTTTTCTAAGACTTTGTAAGTCTTGCAGGACTGGCGCGTACCCCGAACAGTCAGTATATACCGGGCGTAAAAGTACCCGGTGTATACTTTTAATCTTGGTATAACTGTTTCCCACCATATAAATTTTTATTTAGTGTGTTTTTTTCTAGTCTATACTCTATGTTAGAGCTGGACGGTATGACCAAAAATTTAAATCACGGTATTTTTTCCAAATTATATCGGTGTCAAGGTATTTGACGGTATTTTTTTTTTCATGTACTAAGTGGTTCCATGTCATTGGCGAAGTGGACAGTAACAGCGTTGGTAATATCATTCCACCGTTTGCTTTTCTTGTCGGAGGCGGTCCCCTTAGCGAACGCGTCTTTGAGTGACGTCTGAGTGGCGTTTTGTGTCGCGGCACCGACTTGAACGTTCCCTGCAGACGTGGAAGAGGATGCAGATCCAGGGCTCTCAAGTCTCACGCATTGAGAGTGTGACACACGCAATTTGACGTGTTCACACGCTCACACGCCACACATGGCATTTCTCACGCTGATTTCTTTTTTTTTTTTTTTGTGCCCAGAAAATCGGTCTGTGTGGCTTAGTTTATGCAGGCTCTGCGTGTTTTCAGCGAAAAAAAATCCCCCTGCTCCGGGCGCACGGTCCGAGCGGAGGCTGGAGCAGACGCGCCGTCCCCCGGGCACGTCCTGAGCCTCAGTCCCGGTGCCACGTCTCCTCTGAGACGCACTGACTCCGGTCCCGGTGTCTCCGTCTGTGCGTAACGACGCGTATTCCGCCCGAACTGCCCATGGTGAGCTGCGGTGAGACGCGGGCCGGTGCATTAACCAGACTCTTACATGAATCCGTTAAAAATGTCCCGCTCCCCCCCGCCCTGGTCCCTCCTCCGCGCCCCTCTCAGCGCGCACTGACAAAGTGCGGTGATGATAAAACAAACGGAGAACCATCAGGTAATAACTTCATTTGTATAACTCTCATTAGTTGCTTTGTAGTTTAAGTTAAGACAAACAGGGCTCTCAACACGCAATTCGAGGTGTTCACACGCTCACACGGCATTTCTCACGCAATTCAAGCGCCCCCCCCCGCTCCTCGGGAAAAATTGTTCACTCGCAGTCTCACGCACGACCCCGCTCAAAACTTGAGAGCCCTGCAGATCTTAGTTTCGTACGTTCTTCATTTTCCAGGATGTGTTTGTGACGGAGGTGGTGAAGCAGATCGCTCGTGTCGCCTCCTGCGGCTACGACTTTAGCCCGACGACATTTACAGAATACGGTTGTTTGATCGGCTACTCTTTTCTTTTTCTAAACCAGGATTAAAACAAGACTAAACTGGGATTAAACCAGGATTAAAACCAAGACTAAACCAAGACTAAACCAGGATTATACTAGGACTATACCAGGACTAAATCGGGACTAAATTGGGATTAAACCAGGACTAAACCAGGACTAAACTGGGATTAAACCAGCATTAAAACCAAGACTAAACCAGGTCTAAACCAAGACTAAACCAGGACTAAACCGGGATTAAACCGGGATTAAACCGGGACTAAACCAGGACTAAACCAGCATTAAAACAAAGACTAAACCAGGACTAAACCAAGATTAAACCAGGACTAAACCGGGACTAAATTAGGACTAAACCGGTTTTAAACCAGGACTAAACCAAGACTAAATTGGGATTAAACCAGCATTAAAACCAAGACTAAACCAGGACTAAACCAGGACTAAACCAGAAGTATACTAGGACTAAACCAGGACTAAACTAAGACTAAACCAGGATTAAAACAGGACTAAACCAGGGAAATCTAAACTAGGACTAAACTAGGATTAAACCAGGACTAATCCAAGACTAAACTGGGATTAAACCAGGACTAAACCAAGAGTAAACCAGGACTCGACCAGGACTCGACCAGGACTAAATCAGGACTAGACTAGAACTAAACCAGGGCTGTGTTGAGTATAAGTTCCTCTGTGTCTGTAACATTTTCTCCGTCCATGTTGTTCACCGCTCGACACACACTGAGCTTCCACCGCTTTCACGCCACTGCAAAACAGTCCCCCTCTCAAACAATGTCCTGCGGCGCCACGTTCCGCCGCTCTGTGTTCCCCACGTTTTGTACGAACACACTCACCGATATTGGGATATATGAAAAATCCATATCAATAAAAAAACTAAACTAAAAAACACCGGTATTCAGTATGAAGCTGTATACCGCCCAGGCCTACTCTAGGGTGTCGCTCCTGGATCTTGATTATTATTTTCCCAACGTAATCTCTACTGCCTCAAATTTGCATTTAGATAATTTCCTCCTAACATCGTTCAGCCTCATTAATGCATCAAATCTTCGCACCTGGAACGCGCCATACACTGGAACAATGGGCTAAACGTAGCTACTTTATTAAGGTTAGCCCAGGTTAGCGACGTTAGCATTAGCATTAACAAAAAAAACCCCAAAACAATGCAAAAACAACCCACCACTTGGGTTACGTTCAGTCATTTCAACCCAGGCTTTTGTCAGTCTCCAAATGCGATTCTGAAGAAAATGTAATGAAACAGCCCGTCTATCTGCGCACAACGGTTCACAGACATAATTAGGAGTAAATAAAGTAATTACTCCACCACAAAAACCCTGCATACAAATGGGCATCATTATAGACTAGGTCAGACGAGCGCTCCTACCTTTTTAGTCCGATTCTGATCTAAATTGATTGCTACGGGATTATCGTGGATTTATTAAATATTAAAGCATTGACTCAGGGTAATGCAGGTAATTAAGGTTTGTACAGAGTCTGAGCGAAATTGGCATCAAATGTGCAGCGAGAGTGATTTGTGAGCGAGCGCGCAGCCAACACATCAATTACAGTTTTCATTACGTCTCCTAATTAAGCAGACTGGAGAGGAGCGCGCCGTTTAGAAGAATTGTTAGGAGCTCATTCTGGATTAGCCGGCACAATATGACAAACGGGCGGCGGGCGCGAGTATCGGCTACAAATGTGATCAGCCAATTAGAGCGGAGAGGAGGGTTAGCCCGTTGGCTCCCGCGGCGATCACAGTTCCATGCGTTTATTACATTATCAGTGTAAATAAGAGACAATCAGGAGAAACATATAACCGTTTGGCATGATTACAGTAAGATTTTCAAACCGTGAAAGGAGGAAGTGGGTGTTTAAAGGTCTGTATTACGCAAAATTGACTCTTCTGAGCTTTAAGCCATGTTAGAATGTTGTTTCCGCCACAAAAACAGACTTGGAGTTGTGTTTTGTTTCATTCATTCAACTAACTATCAAGTAACTCAAAGGTCAAAATGGTCTGTTCCACCTTGTGATGTCATGAAGCTGTAGTTTTCAAGTGAGCAGCTTCATTGTCAGCTGGACAAAAGGTTATTTGGTCGAATACGTTTTGCTGCTTCTTCAGTTCTGGTCAGACTCTGGTGGACACTGCCTATATCTGCCTGAAGGGGGCGCTAACTACAATGAAATTACATTGAAACTACCACACCTACTTGTTTACAGTTTGTGTTAGTTAGGTGGGCCTATTAGATCTGCAGTGGGAGTGGAGTGTGGGTCTTGTTAGCAGAACCATTCAGGACCATAATGGTGTTTTCACTCCTCTGGACCTGACCTGCTGCCCTATTGTTTTCTTTGTTTGTTTTGATTTAGTTGTGTGTAGAATCCCTCAGTCGTCCAGGTAGAATCCACGGCAAAAGGAGAAATTCAATTTGTGAACTGGACAAAAGTTTATTTGGTCACATACATTTCGCAGCTCATCCAAGCTGCTTCTTCCGTTCTGGTCAGCTTGGATGAGCTGCGAAATGTATTCGAGCAAATAAACTTTTGTCCAGTTCACAAATTGAATTTCTCTTTTTGCCATGTTTTGATTTAGGTTTGATTTGGTTATAAATGGGAGACAAATCAGATTCTCTTTCTTGACAAGCCTCTTTAAATGGTAACATCTTTATACAGCGCTTTTCCACCTTCAAGGCACCCAAAGCTTTACAACAAGGAACCAATCACCCATTCACACACGCATTCACACACCAGTGTACGCAGACACTGGGGACGAGTAAGTGTCTTGCCCAAGGACACAACGGCAGCATTCATCTGTGGGAGCTGGAATCGTACCAATCAACCTGTGGGTCAGTGGATCTGACCGCTCAACCACTGATGTTTCTTATGTCAAGAGCGGGATTTGAACCGCCAACCTTTGGATCAGTGGACAAACGCTCTACCAACTGAGCTACTGCCGCCCCTCTCAAACCAGTTCTTTTCTCTGGCCAAGATCTGGACCTCACTGTCCTCAAAGGAGTGGCCGTATACGTAGCCCATAGCCAATCATGTCAGTTGTACTCGATGACGTAGTTAGAGCGACGACCGGGGAGAAGAGACGGAAACGCCATTTTCCCCAATCTCCACGAAAACAGAAGGCAAAACAAAAATACGATTAAACAATGGCACCGAACGATTAATGATCAATGTGGTCCGTAAGCAGTCCCAAACAAACTACAAGCTTCCGTTTGTCGCGTAGTACACGTCACCGTCTTTCCACCCCTCCCCGCTCTCCGATTGGCTCCCCCACTTAGCTCCCGCGCTTAGCCTCGTTGCCAGGCTGTCTTTCAGATCGGAATGATCGTGCAAAGCAGCCTGGGATTCCCCAAGTTAGATTCTACCTGGACGACTGAGGGATTCCACACACACAACTCCATTTACCGTTTGTTCAGTAGAGATCGGCAATTCCAAGGTTGAAATTACCTAAATGATTCTAGTGAAGGCGTAGTGAGTATTGAGTTTGAGAGCGCGATTCCAGCTCCCACAGATAAAGGCTGCTGTTGTGTCCTTGGGCAAGACACTTAACCCACCTCGTCCCCAGTGTCTGCGTACACTGGTGTGTGAACGAACATAGATCTGTGGAGAGGCAAACTCCGCTCACAGTCGGAATGCCTGTTTTTCCTGGTATTTTTGGGTAATAAAACCACCTGTAATTTAATAAATATAAGGTAGAGCAGTTTAATGTCACACTGTGGAACATTCCAGGTAGCACAATGGCGTATCCTTAGAAACAAGCAGGTGACGGACCCCCAACCGAAAAGTTACACAGTGCACGTTTAAGTCTAAGTATCATTTTTAGACACTTTTGGACCATTTTCTCAAGTATAGTTGGACTGATTACATTTTTTCCCATGTTATTTTTATTATCTGTCAATCAGGAATTGTGCGGTTAGCATGCTAATTGTTGCATTACCGCGATTGCCAAGCTCTAATCTCTTAAAGTTGCGCTTATAAACTCTTAGGAAGCTAGAAATGCGTAAGTTAAGTGAGGAATAACTTCAAACCACTCCAAAAATAGCGTAATACGGGCCCTTTAAAACCTATAACCGACGTTACTGAACGACAACGTTGACTTAAGTAGCGTAAAAAGGACAAAACGATGCACAAACCTGCAATTTCAACGTCAACATTCTTTTTTATTGCTTCATTTAGTCGTAATAGAAATGTATGCCCCGTTCACTGGATAAAAACAGCTTTCCGTGTATAGAATATAGTTTATTTGTTTATGAGCTTTGCCCCCATGACTTTCAATAAAATAAAATAAAATGACGGCTGAATTATGGTTGCTAATATAAAGAAGTGAAATTATGGAAAATACTGTAGTTTAGTGGAATAAAAGCAGCTGAAAAACCCGTATTGTGCCGTCTCCAATTCCAATGTCGCCTCAGTGTGCAGTGAATGAGGCGCGTGCGGCAATAACAAAAGTCCAACGTTAATTTATAATGAAAAGTTTGCAAAGGGCTAAACCTTGAACCAGCCTGAGTCACTATCTGTTTATTTTGTTACATGTACTGCTCTATATGTAGAAAAAAAATACAAAAGTTTTACTATAAAGCTGCACTATGTCACTTTTGTTCCACAGTATGGCATTAGACCTGATCTGGGCAAGATTTTTAAACTCCCATCAAGTTATTAATCTTGTTTTCAGATTTATTATCTACTTACTAGTTCTGAAACTGATTAATTCTAGTGTAGAGGTCGTTTATTTTAAGAGAACTTGTCAAGTAAAATAATTATCTTGCTGCATGGACAGATCATTTCACCACTTCTAAGTCATTTTTCTGATAGATTTAAGTGTTTATATCCAGTGGTGAAAGTAGTTTTCATCTCTTACAGGTGCTATAATGTCCAGTGCATCACTTTACCGTTAAAAAAAACCAAAAAAACCACTCATTTTACCCGTGTTTTTTTTTTTTTTTTTTTTTTACGTTTTACACCTTTTTCATAGATAAATAACTTTTTTAAATATCCTTAATTATTTCATATTTATGTGGAAAGCTTCGGTCAATGCACAGCACTGTAAATGAAGCGGATCACAGATTCTATGACTACTTTAAACATGCTATTGTCTTCATCAGAGCTGGTCAAAAATGACATATTGTGCATAGATATGTTTTCTTATTAAACAGTGAAAATGACTAATTTACTAAGTGTTTTTAGTCAGCATAAACCCTCTCTTACAGGTGCAGGCAGCGCGCCGGCCTTAAAGATCCCATGACATGGTACTTCTTGATGCTTTTATATGGCTCCTTAATGGTTCCCTAATACTGTAAATGAATCCTTCTTCAAAATCAACACTCAGTGCATGAGAAACAGAGATAAGATGAGAAAGAGTCATAAATATCTCTCTCAAACACTTAATTATGGGCGTTGTTGCTTGAATGCAAATGAGGAGAAAAGAGCTGGCCTATAGTAGAGGGTGGGGGCGTAGCCAAACTCTCCGCTCTCGCTCTGAGCTCTCAGCTGACCCATTTCCGTGTTTTTGCACGGGGGAGAGATTTGAAACGTTCCATTGAAAAATAAACACATTTCCACATTAAACCACTGCTGTTCAAAGGTCCAGAGGCTCAGATAAAGGACTTCCGAGCCTAGAAACACTCGGACGTGCCTCCAGGCAAATAAAAAAACGCATTTCGCATTGCCTAGCGCATTCGCAGTCCAAACTCTCTGGGCGTGATTTACAGAGACGCTGAGTACAGACAGACGGGGGTGGAACTGCATTTGCATTTCTTTTTTCGATCTGACGTCAATAAGGTGCCTTATTCAAACTCGCCCGTTTGAGCTCCGATTTTTTGTAACGCAGAAAAGGATCGCAAATGCTCAGTTTAGACATTTCACAACTTTTAACCATGGGGGAGGGGGGGGGCCTAAACCGGGTAGGGGAGCTCACAACGTTCAAAAACCTCAGAAAGTGAAAATTTCATGCCATGGGACCTTTAAGAAAGGCGTGACTTTTGACACGCTGCTTTTGTGTTCTAGCGCAGCGCCCTTTTCCGATATTCTCGTGTGTTAATAAAACGACTCGCCGTTCTTGAGTCTAAAATGTGAGAAGTTTTCGGGTTTCTTATTACAACCACAACTTCCACAGCACCTTACTTTTTTTTCAAATGTGGGTTTTGGCCACCATTAACCATATTCTCTTAGCGGTGCTGCGTACCAGCTGTGAATTTTATACCGGTGCGCCGTTCCGGTGCGCACCGCTTTACTTTCACTACTGTTTATATCTTAAATTTTGGACAAGCGTTTTTGCTGTGTGTATGTCCTCCATGTATTCTTTTTTTTTTGCTCAGAAATACACTGAAACGTAATCATTCTTGCTGTGAGTGTGGTGGCGTCCTCGCAGATCTGACCTGTAACATGGTCACTCATGGCTTAGCTCCAATGAGAGGTTGTTGCTTTGTCTGGAATGTTCCACAGTATGGCATTAAACCTACAATATATGTCCTGCGTGTATTTAGTTGTACATTTTTTATTGCTCAAAAATACATTGAAACGTATGAATTCTTACATTTATACTTAGGCTACGTTTCTTTGACGACGGTCTGAACAGAAGACGCAAAAGTGGCGTCGCGTCTTCACTTTTTAGTCCACGTTTCGACGAGCGTTTTCTCGAGGAAATCTGCGTGCATACGGTGATGCAAAAGTGTGTGGAATTGGATTGGGTATACATGCCAGGCGGCTAGATGGCGCTGTGATACATTATCACTATGTCCGAGCTCATGCGTAGAATCGTACTTAATTTAATTTACTTACTTACTTCAATTTACTTAACATTTTAATTTAATTTATTTAACTTAATTTACTTTATAAATATAAATACAGTGGTACCTCACCATACAAAAGACCCAACAAACGAAAATTTCAAGTTACGAAACGCCTTCACGTTAAATTTTGGTCTCTAGATTCAAGTTACGAAACGCGAAATCTCAAAAATTCAAATAATGCGCGCTCAGCCACACACATTATACGCTTTTCAGACTGGATTTAAACTTTTCTCACATTTGTCTCTCGTTTAAACACTCAAACTTTCATAGATTTTCAACAAAATTATTAATAGTGAAGTGTGGGGGGAAGCGGGAGGGGGGAGAAGACTGCGCGCGGACACGTGATAGCGCAGCATGACCCGGCGCGGGGCTGCCAGCAGGTCTAGACCTGGACTAAACCAGGACTGGACCAGGACTAAACCAGGACTAAACCTGGGCTAAACCTGGACTAAACCAGGACTAAACCTGGGCTAAACCTGGACTAAACCAGGACTAGACCAGGTGGATTAAAGCGCCGCGTGCGGGTCTATTTCCTGGTTTCGTTTCGAGTCACGGCTGAGGCGAGCAGCGAGGGGGACCGCACAACGAACGCATGCAAGAGCCGCAGTGGTCTAGACCTGGTCTAGACCTCCTCTAGACCAGGTCTAGAGGAGGTCTAGAGGAGGTCTAGAGGAGGCACGGTTTGAGCACGGGTCTCGTTCATGCGCTCAGACTGCGTGCCGTCCCCCTCGCTGCTCGCCTCAGCCGTGACTCGAAACGAAACCAGGAAATAGACCCGCATGCGGCGCTTTAATCCACCTGGTCTAGTCCTGGTTTAGTCCTGGTTTAGACCTTGGTCTAGACCTGGTATAGTCCACGTTTAGTCCTGGGTCTACAGTCTCTACGCAGAACACAATGTTACACTATAAAAAAAAGTTACACTATTAAAAAAAACTTGGATCGGGGCCTTGGAACGAATCAGGCTTTTTCCATTGAAATAGCTACTCAACTTACGAAAGATTCACATTACGAAACCACTTCTGGAGCAAATTAATTTCGTAAGGTGAGGTACCACTGTATCTAGAAATGGTGATGTAAACTCGTACGCGACGTCAGCAGATTTGACCAGAGTTTTGCTTCTTGGGCAGTGTAGACGGAAACACTACGGCGGAGCGTATTCAAGTTTTCCACTTTGGAGGGCGGTTTTAGTTTTTTGCGTTTTTAAGCCCCCAAAACGCCATCACCGTCTAAACGAAAGGCACTTCCGATAAAATATTTTGTCATTTTTACCCGTAAGCGTTCTCGTGTAAACAGGCCCTTATTTGTATTTCTTCTCCTCGGCCCTTTGTTGGTTCGTTATTTGTGTGTTTGTCCATTCTTTGTTATACAGTGAACCCTCGTTTATCGCGGGGGTTAGGTTCCAGAAATAGCCCGCAATAAGTGAAATCCGCGAAGTAGGACAATTTTATATTTTACAATTATTCTACATGTTTTAAGGCTGAAAACGCTTCACCAGACACATTATACACCTTTCTGAGACTGGTATTAACATTTTCTCACATTTTTCTCTTGTTTAAACACTCAAACTTTTGTAGATTTTCATTAAAATATATTAATAGTGGGGCGGGGGCACGTGACACGCGGGCACGTGCGCGCGGGCACGTGCGCGCGGACACGTGTGTTTGTTTTGGTACCACATATCCATGCCGTGTGCGAAAGTCGAGTGGAAAGCGACCTGGATATCATTTTGGGCAAGACTCAAGCCACTGCTAACAGTGCCGAACCGCTAACAGACGCCTCTGAGCACCACAAGACCAGGTAAGACCAACCTGCGCTCACAAGAGTTGGTTGCATTTCACCCCGGCTCCAAAATCAGACCGCTATCAATGCGTCGCCAATACTCCACAGCTCTCTAGGACGGGGTCGGGTTCATCCTCTCGTCCTCTCACGGGGAAGAGCCACTGTCTCCACAGTGCGCGCGAGTGTCCTCTCCCCGCTGCGGCTCCCCCGGACGCCGCAGCGGGCCCGTCCATGTTGATTCTTGGAAGAGTCCATGTTGATTCTTGGCTCTTCCATGGTCCGGCTCGCACTCTCTTCCATGGCTCGTGCAAGTAAACAAAGGCCACACCCCCTGTCACCCAGGCGCTCTCGTGAAGGAAATCTGAGACTCTGTCCCTACCATCCCTGGTCTAGACCTGGTTTAGTCCTGGTTTAGACCTGCTTTAGTCCTGGTTTAGACCTGCTTTAGACCTGGTTTAGTCCTGGTCTAGTCTCTTAGCTAATCAGGGCGCAGGACAGAATGTTACACTGTAAAAAAAAAGTTACACTATAAAAAAAATAGAAAAAAAAAAATAAAAAAATTGGAAAAAAAATACGCGAAACAGCGAGGCCGCGAAGAGTGAACCGCGATACAGCGAGGGTTCACTGTATTAAACAAATTTAAAAAAGGGGTTCCTGCATTTCGGGTCATCCATCTGCTCGAAAAGTGACAAGAAATTTGAGTTTGTTCAAAATGTCGGGTGACCAATGACACACGAGTCGCTGAAATAAACAAATGCGATAGGACGTTTGTGTTTGGTTCTGGTTTGAAACGTGGCGGAGGGAGTGGGAAATGAAAATAAAAATCCAGAGGGACGTATATGACTGTGGACTGAAATAAAAGTGTTATTATCGGCATGGCAACAGCAGCTGTTAGCGTCGCCGTGGTGATGCTTATGAAGAGTTTAAACGGACAGCAGAGACACATCCGTCACTCCACAGACGCGGCGTCAGAGACGAGACTGCCCCCGGTGGAGAGGGTGATTAGTGCCACGTCGTCCCGGCCACAGAGCCGAGGGCTGGGAACGCTCCGAGTTAATCACAGAACAACGGGACAGAAGAGGAGAGGGATGGAGAGATGTGGAGAGAGAGAGAGAGAGACAAGGAGAGGGATGAGAAGAGAGGAGACAGAAGAGGAGGAGGAGAGGGATGGAGAGATGTGGAGAGAGAGACAGAAGAGGACAGAGAGGAAAAGAGAGAGGAGAGGGATGGAGAGATGAGAGAGACACAGAAGAGGAGGAGAGGGATGGAGAGATGTGGAGAGAGAGACAGAAGAGGAGGAGAGAGGGAGAGAGAGAGGAGAGGGATGGAGAGATGTGGAGAGAGAGAGACAGAAGAGGAGGAGAGAGGGAGAGAGAGAGAGGAGAGGGATGAGAAAAGAGACACAGAAGAGAAGAGGGATGGAGAGATGTGGAGAGAGAGAGAGACAAGGAGAGGGATGAGAAGAGAGGAGGAGACACAGAAAAGGAGGAGGAGAAGAGGGATGGAGAGAGAGATGAGAAAAGAGGAGACACAGAAGAGGAGGAGGAGGAGAGGGATGAGAGATGTGGAGAGAGAGAGAGACAGAAGAGGAGGAGGAGAGAGAGAGAGAGGAGAGGGATGAGAAGAGAGGAGGAGACACAGAAGAGGAGGAGGAGAGGGATGGACAGATGTGGAGAGAGAGAGACAGAGAGAGATGGAGAGAGAAGGAGACATGAGGAGGAAAGGGATGGAGAGATGAGGAGAGAGAGAGACAAGGAGAGGGATGTGTGTGTGTGTGTGTGAGAGAGAGAGAGATAGAAAGGAGAGGGATGAGAAGAGAGGAGACAGAAGAGGAGGAGGAGAGGGATGGAGAGATGTGGAGAGAGAGAGACAGAGAGAGATGGAGAGAGAGAGAAGGAGAAGCAGGAGACAGTGGAGGAGAGGGAAGGAGCAGAAATGATGAGAGAAGAAGAGACAGGATGGAGAGATGAGGAGACACAGAAGAGGAGGAGAGAAATGGAGAGATGTGGAGAGAGAGAGACAAGGAGAGGGATGAGAAGCGAGGAGGAGACACAGAAGAGGAGGAGGAGAGGGATGGAGAAAGAAGAGAGAGGAGAGAAGTGGAGAGAGAAGAAAGAGGAAGAAGAGAGAGAGAGAAGAGAGCTGTGGAGAGAGAGAGACAGAAGAGGAGGATAGAGAGGGAGAGAGAGAGACAAGGAGAGGGATGAGAAGAGAGGAGACAGAAAAGGACGAGGAGAGGGACGGAGAGATGTGGAGAGAGAGAGAGAGACAGAGAGAGATGGAGAGAGAGAGAGAGAGAGAAGCAGGAGACAGTGGAGGAGAGGGAAGGAGCAGAAATGATGAGAGAGGAAGAGAGAGAGACAGGATGGAGAGATGAGGAGACACAGAAGAGGAGGAGGAGAGAAATGAAAGATGTGGAGAGAGAGAGACAAGGGGAGGGATGAGAAGAGAGGAGGAGACACAGAAGAGGAGGAGGAGGAGAGGAACAGAGAGAGAGGAAGAAGAGAGAGAGAGAAGAGAGATGTGGAGAGAGAGAACAGAGAGAGAGGAAGAAGAGAAAGAGAGATGTGGAGAGAGAATAGAGAGAGAGAGAGAGAAAAGAGATGTGGAGAGAGACGAAGAAAAGAGATGTGGAGAGAGAGAGGAAGAAGAGAGATGTGGAGAGAGAACAGAGAGGGAGAGAAAGAAGAGGGAGAGAGAAGAGAGATGTGGAGAGAGAGAACAGAGGGAGAGAGGAAGAAGAGAGAGGAGAGAAGTGGAGAGAAAGGAAGAAGAGAGGAAGAAGAGAGAGAAGAGAGATGTGGAGAGAGAGAACAGAGAGAGAGAGGAAGAAGAGAGAGGGGAGAAGTGAGAGGAGAG
Source organism: Paratrypauchen microcephalus (assembly GCA_036785185.1). Lineage (NCBI taxonomy): Eukaryota > Metazoa > Chordata > Actinopteri > Gobiiformes > Gobiidae > Paratrypauchen > Paratrypauchen microcephalus. The sequence continues at coordinate 844,010 of JAVJIX010000240.1, read as the reverse complement.
AATTGTTCGGGCTCCTGGAGTTTAATTGCCTTTGGATAATCTCATTGTGTCTGAGCCTCTTCAAAGGGGTTTTCCACCATCTCCACACCGACAAATGAACAGAGCTTCAGCGGAGGAGAGGAACCGAAACACCTGACACACGTGGTGGAGCTTAGAAACGAACGCTTTATGTCCTTCATTAAAGCTCCACTACGGAACTTTTCCAGTTATGGGTCCACCGCCCAAGGAAATGTTATTATTTCGCACAGTATAGACCTATTCAATAAATAATAATAAACAATAACCATAAATAGAGTGATGGAAATGACTGTTGTGGAAATGACAATGTTTAGCATTTCTTTTAAAATCTCATGACATATTAGCATGCTAATCTGTTTTAGAGTTAGCATAAAATATACTAAAAATACACAATATAAAATTGTATTTTTCTCATTATTTATACATTCAAAGGAAATATGAGGTGTTTGGAAATGATGAACAATAAACCTACTCTTGGTTTTGTAAAACTTGACCTTGATTTTGTTCTTGTTTCCCTTCCTTCCATGGAGCTAACGCTGCTATGCTAACATGAGCTCCTGTCACATCACAACTGATGTGGTTCAAGGAGACAAAGGTTTAAAAACAAGTTAAAAGTTACATTTTGTGGTGGAAATGACAGTGATCTCTAAGGACACATTCAAGATTCAAGATTGTTTATTTGTCATATGCAGAATCAACACAAGGTCAACAATGCAATGAAATGTTTAGGATCAGAGGAACCGTTGACTCGCTAAGATAGTCAGAAGTACTAATAGCAGCAGTAATAGTCCATCCATTCATCCATCCATTTTCTTCCGCTTATCCGGGGCTGGGTCGCGGGGGCAACAGTCTAAGCAGGGACGCCCAGACCTCCTTCACCCCGGACACTTCCTCCAGCTCCTCCGGGGGGACCCCAAGGCGTTCCCAGGCCAGCCGGGAGACATAGTCCCGCCAGCGCGTCCTGGGTCTTCCCCGGGGCCTCCTCCCGGTGGGAAATGCCCGGAACACCTCCCGAGGGAGGCGTCCAGGAGGCATCCGAAACAGATGCCCGAGCCACCTCAGCTGCTCCTCTCGACGTGGAGAAGCAGCGGCTCTACTCCGAGCCCCTCCCGTGTAACCGAGCTCCTCACCCTATCTCTAAGGGAGCGTCCAGCCACTCTACGGAGGGAACTCATTTCGGCCGCTTGTATCTGCGATCTCGTCGTTTCGGTCATTACCCAGAGCTCATAACCATAGGTGAGGGTAGGAACGTAGATTGACCAGTAAATTGAGAGCTTTTGGCTCAGCTCCCTCTTCACCACAACGGTCCAGTACAGAGACCGCATCACTGCCGACGCACCATGTACCATGTACTATTACTGCTGTCGGCGTCGGCGTCAGCAGTAATGGTACATGGTAAAAAAGTGGTGCAAAAGTGCAGGGGAAGAAGTAAACAATATAATACAAATATGTAATAAAATGTAATAAAAATACAAAGTACAATGTACAAAGGTGCAGGTAGGATTAAATAAGGTGTAAGTCGACTATTAGAATGCAAAAATCTGTGAAATAACCCACGTGCAATACTTATACTATATTATCGTATAAGTATAGTATAAATATATATACTATACTATAGTATATTATAGTATAAGTATTGCACGTGGGTTATTTCACAGATTATTGCACAGGTAACAGTAGTTTACAGTGAGTTAGCGACAAATATGACACATTCATACAGAGCAGCAGCAGTAAACATATTCTGCATAATGAAAAGTAGTTTAGTGCAGTATTATTGAGAGTTCAGTATTATTTGGAGTATTATCCAGAGTTCAGTAGTCTGACAGCTTGGGGGTAATAACTGTCTTTGAGGTGTTCTTTTCATGAAAAATAAATAAAATACTAATATATCTTTCAAGCACGTGATATTTTCCATTAAAATAAGGAATTTCTGTGCCATTTGTCAATCAAGTTACTGTTGAATCAAATTTAATTTCAGTTTTATGAGGGACTGAGAGTCCAAAACCTGGCCAAGGGACAAAGGACATACAGCAAAAACACTCAATATAAAACCATATTTTATATAATAAAATTTGTAATTTATGTATTATACATTTTTTGTAAGTTTGTCTTTGTGTCTAGTAAGTGCAGCATGAATAAAAAATGACAAACGTGTTTTTGTTTTTCTTATTTCTGCCTGGGACACAGATTCTTTGATAGCTGGAGAATTACCCTATTATTTTTGCCGAGAATGTTGTCTGTGTAATCCCTCAGTGGTCCAGGTATGATCATAGCAAAATGTGCTACTTTCAGTGTCCTCCTTTCCGACAGATATAAGCCCGTCTCCTCCAGCGTCAGATCAGAACTGAAGGGAAGAGCTGCGAAATGTCTTCACTCTCAAACTTGTGTCCAGTTGACAGAATCAGGTGTTATTTTGCTCTGCCAAGTTCCACTAAACCTACTCAACCTATACATCTCCATGGAGACAGTGAGCCTCCACGCAAGAAAAGCAACACTAATGGGAAAAAATGCACAATGGACAGAGATTAATGCCATATTGTGAAACATTTTAAGAGAATTTGTAGTGAGAAACTTAAATCTGCTGGAAGAAATAGTTTTTTGCAATGCAGTACCCATGAATCTTTCTCTACGTCTCCTGTTCTTGAGCCATAATTCTGGCCATAATATGCACCATTTTGCCATTTAGTTTAGTGCCTTAGCTTATAGAACATTTTTCATTTGTTGTGAATTGTTCCAGTGCCAGCAAAAATAATTTCACCTCAGAAATAATACAACAAGGCAAATAAAACAAGGCATTGGTTACAGTACTAAATTATGTAATATTACTCGTGCTGTAAGGCGATTAAAAAAATCAAATTTAATCTAATCTATTTAATTACAAGATTTGTAACTAATTAATCAAATTAATCACATTTTAATCTCGAGAGAGATTTGCTCAGTGGTTTGCCAAATTCTTTAAGTGTGGTTTGGTGGTTTGTTGGTTTGTTGGTTTGGTGGTTTGTTGGTTTGTTGGTTTGTTGGTTTGGTGGTTTGTTGGTTTGGTGGTTTGTTGGTTCGTTGGTTTGGTGGTTCGTTGGTTTGGTGGTTTGATGGTTTGGTGGTTTGATGGTTTGGTGGTTTGATGGTTTGGTGGTTTGATGGTTTGGTGGTTTGTTGGGTTGGTGGTTTGTTGGTTTGGTGGTTTGTTGGTTTGGTGGTTTGGTGGTTTATTGGTTTATTGGTTTGGTGGTTTGGTGGTTTGTTGGTTTGGTGGTTTATTGGTTTGGTGGTTTGTTGGTTTGGTGGTTTGGTGGTTTGGTGGTTTGGTGGTTTGTTGGTTTGGTGGTTTGGTGGTTTGTTGGTTTGGCGGTTTGTTGGGTTGTTGTTTTGTTGGTTTGTTGGTTCGGTGGTTTGTTGGTTTGGTGGTTTGGTGGTTTGTTGCTTCGTTGGTTTGTTTGTTTGTTGGTTTGACGGTTTGTTGGTTTGGCGGTTTGTTGGTTTGGTGGTTTGTTGGTTTGGTGGTTTGTTGGTTTGGTGGTTTGTTGGTTCGTTGGTTTGGTGGTTTGTTGGTTTGACGTTTTGGTGGTTTGGTGGTTTGTTGGTTTGTTGGTTTGGTGAAGTGCGCTCACACTCGCTCTATCACCGGTAACAATGGAACTTGTCCAGACGTGTTTATCTTTCAAATGATCCGTTAGGCTGGAGCAGCTTCGGTGACAAAAGCTCCAAATCACGGCGTTCTTGTTGATCCCGTCCCGTCTTCGTTATTTTTATAAATAAACTTGCCGTTCAAAGGCCCTGGCAGCAATTTCCTTGCCGCACGCCAAATTTAAAATGCACACATTGAATTGCCGCCCATAATTAATTGCGTTAATTTTTATAACGCATTTATTTGCAGTGTAATTAATTAATCTAATTAACACATTAAACTGACAGCCCTAAATATTACTATGTATGTATATATTACATTTGACATTGGCCCCACCATTGACCCCTGAGGAATCCCATTTTTGACTGTTTTAATATAAAATGTAATGATTAGTTTATATTAATCTATACATAAATACAAATTGAAAAGTACTATTTTGTGTGTGTGTGTGTGTGTGTGTGTGTGTGTGTACTTTTAATTTCTATTGTAAAGTATTGTAAAATGACACTTTCCTAAATGGTGTTAGCATCTAAACTTGAAAAATCCCGGTGTTTCTTCTTGACATTTCAGTCTGGCCTGGTTCCTCTGAGTCTGTCCTCTCGCTGTGTTTTTCCTGTCACATCTTGCTCTGTAATTTGATGTGATTCGAACATTTGGACATCTCTGAGTGACACAACCACCTCCAGATGTTTCCACGTCAACAGCCTGTGTGTCGCATCGCCGCGCTGTCGCCATGCCAACGGAGGCTGGGGTCGGTCCAACATCCAGCCATGAATCAGGAGTCAGGGAAACAGCAGGGACCAAAGCAACCAGTGGGACAACATCTGTGCACACTTTTATGAATGGGCAACCTAAATATCGTCACAAATATGTCATTCCCCTGCAAAATACAGTTTGTGTGTAAAGACTGGAATGTTTTGTGGTATGGCATTACATTTTATCTTGCGTTTTTTAATTTTAAGCAGTATTGTTTATAAAAAAAACGAGTCAGTAATGATAAAAAAAGAATAAAGAAGGCTTGTTTCCCTACAGATCTGACCTGTAACTTGGCCTGGTGGTGTTGTTTGCTTGCCTCCATGGAGATAGATAACCTTAATGCCATACTGTGGAACATTTGAGGCAAAGCAAAGACATCTCTACAGGTAAGCAGCAGTAAATGGAGCATTGCTTAGTTTTATGTTTGTTTCATCAGATTTTGAAGTTGAAATGCCATTGAATTTCTCACTTGTTTTGAATTTCTCACCTTTTTTTAACGTTATTGTCCTAAACATATCTAAACCATTTTTATCTTTGGCGTAAAGTTATTGTCCTGTATCTTTGGCGTAACGTTATTGTCCTGTATCTTTGGCGTAACGTTATTGTCCTGTATCTTTGGCGTAACGGTATTGTCCTATACATATGTAAACCACTTTATCTTTGGCGTAACATTATCATCCTGTATCTTTGGCGTAACGTTATTGTCCTGTATCTTTGGCGTAACGTTATTGTCCTGTATCTTTGGCGTAACGGTATTGTCCTATACATATGTAAACCACTTTATCTTTGGCGTAACATTATCATCCTGTATCTTTGGCGTAACATTATCATCCTGTATCTTTGGCGTAACATTATCGTCCTGTATCTTTGGTTTAACGTTATTGTTATTTGGCGTAACATTATTGTCTTTGGCATAACGCTATTGTTATTTGGCGTAACGTTATTGTCCTAAACATATCTAAACCATTGTATCTTTATTTTCATCATTTTCACATCGAATTACCGCATGAAAACTGTTGCATAGCTCCCATGGCCTTCACCCTTCACCCTTCACACCAACTTTTTACTTTTTACTTTTACTTTTACAAAGACTTTATTTTATTGCGCTTTTACTTTTATTGTGCAGCGTTCCTGTGCCTTTTAACCTTACAGTGTTGGGTTTTTTAGTTGATTGTACACACTCTTTTTCCAACTGTTTCTGAAACTTGTGTTGTGACACTGCAATTTCCCCATTGTGGGACAAATAAAGGATTATCTTATTTTATCTTATGTTATTTTTAGAACTCCTGGATTACACCAACCTGAGTTACTAGCCTTTCTTTCCTTTACTAACTCGGGCCGTTATTGAGCAAGAAGTTATCGCCCAAACCATTCTGTAAAGGGCCCATATTGCGCTATTGTCTGATCTATGTTATTAGTTTAGTTGAGTTTATTTATTTAACGAGACGGTGACAGTGCTCAATCTACATTAACAGGAGAGATGATTGTGTCAGGTTGTAGCACTAGTGTTAATTTCCACCTGGGCAGGTTGATGTTGTAGTTCGAAAAATCAAACGTACAAAGAGAATGTCTTTATAATGACTGGAGCATCATAACAAATCTGTATCCTCATTCACACCCAGTTCCCTCAGCACCTTAAAGTCAAAATCATCATTCCGTTAATCCACTCCAGAACATCACACTCTCTCCAGGCACTCATCGGTCCACATTACGGGTGCAGGTTTAGATTGAAAAGAGCCTTTGTTAAAGGAAAAGTAACATTTTTTACAATTTGAGCCTTATTTCAGTAATAAAACAAGTTGTTTTACTCACCCATATCACTTTGGTGTCATATGGAGGATTTCCGGAGATGTTTTAGATTAGCATTAGGCTAACGCCGTTAGCCTAGCGCGACTTATAGCCATAGCTCGGGGCATTCCCCGAGCATGTAATATGCCCCGTGCGGGCTCCAAATAACACAAACTTTAGCACTTTTCAAATCATAGAAGCTCGATGTCTTTAGTCTACGATTTCGTTTGGTCAAAAATGGCCTGTAATCCGAGATTTAGCCATAGTTTCGAGTAGATGAGGACGCCAGTGCGCATGCGTGGACTGTGCTCTCAGCTCCCGGGACCCAAACATGGAACGCAAAGCTGTAAACTATGGATAAATCTCGGATTACAGGCCACTTTTGATTCTACGAAATCGTAGAGTAAGACATCGAGCTTCTATGATTTGAAAAGTGCTAAAGTTTGTGTTATTTGGAGCCCGCACGGGGCATATTACATGCTCGGGGAATGCCTCGAGCTATGGCTATAAGTCGCGCTAGGCTAACGGCGTTAGCCTAACGCTAATCTAAAACATCTCCGGAAATCCTCCATATGACACCAAAGTGATATGGGTGAGTAAAACAACTTGTTTTATTACCGAAATAAGGCTCAAATAGTAAAAAAACGTTACTTTTCCTTTAATGTTATAATGTTGAACAGAACATTATGAGCTTTGGAGATGTAGTCAGACTAATAATAAAGAACCCAAACACAACTTCAGGTATGTTTTGGAGGAGGTAACAACATTCTAACAAGCTCACAAGTACATTTTTCGTAGTATAAAACCTTTAATCACGTTGACACCTCTTCTGGCCCTTCCACCGCCTTTTGAGGACCTCTGGATTAGCTCACCCTGAATGACGAGTACGTTTGGCAGGCAGCTGCGTTTGATGCTGAGGGGAAGGGGGAGCTGCCAGCCTGGATATTTTCTGGATACTTTCTTTCTCTCTTTTTTTTTTTTTTTTGCTGAACGGGTTCCGAAAACACGATGGCGAGATTGTAATTATGATCAAGCAGCTGGCTCATTGTAAGCGCCGGATGGAGGGAGGCAGAGGCCCACATGTTACAAGACGTGCGGCGTTCTGGCAGTGCCCATCATCGCACGTAATGAATAAATCAGGGGACACGGCGGCGCAGACAGGAGCGCAGAAATGGATGCAACAGTTTGGATGGTGTTTTATCAACCCAGAACAATGCCATCAAAACAAGTGGGACGAGGAAGCAGATCTCCAAAGACAGCGGAGTAATGTAGGAACGCCAGCGCCGTTCACAGCTCTATCAGCGAACAGATCTGCTGTGGAACGGGGACGGCGGGGGCACACTGTGGTACAGTGTAATGGAGAAATGCATTATGATGTTTACTTTGACAAAACACAATCTGACGTCTGAAAGAGTTTGTAAATGCAGTGTGTGGAACAAACAGTGTTGTATTCATGATTGGTGGGTGCTGTTGGTCAAAGTTTGTCCAAAGGGTAGCAGGTCTGACTCCTGACAAGGCAGGGCTGCTTTTAGTTTATCCCCCGAAAGAAAAGTAAATTGAAAATTAAAGGTCCATCCAATATTTTATATTTACATGTTTTATAGTACAGTGGTACCTCACCTTACGAAATTAATTCGTTCCAGAAGTGGTTTCGTAATGTGAATTTTTCGTAAGTTGAGTAGCTATTTCAATGGAAAAAGCCTGATTCGTTCCAAGGCCCCGATCCAAGTTTTTTTTTAATAGTGTTACTTTTTTTTATAGTGTAACATTGTGTTCTGCGTAGAGACTGTAGACCCAGGACTAAACGTGGACTATACCAGGTCTAGACCAAGGTCTAAACCTGGACTAAACCTGGACTAAACCAGGACTAAACCAGGACTAAACCAGGACTAAACCAGGTGGATTAAAGCGGGTCTATTTCCTGGTTTCGTTTCGAGTCACGGCTGAGGCGAGCAGCGAGGGGGACCGCACGCAGTCTGAGCACATGAATGAGACCCGTGCTCAAACCGTGCCTCCTCTAGACCTGGTCTAGACCACCGCGGCTCTTGCATGCGTTCGTTCATCCGCTCAGACTGCGTGCGGTCCCCCTCGCTGCTCGCCTCAGCCGTGACTCGAAACGAAACCAGGAAATAGACCCGCGCACGGCGCTTTAATCCACCTGGTCTAGTCCTGGTCTAGTCCTGGTTTAGTCCAGGTTTAGTCCTGGTCTAGTCCTGGTTTAGTCCAGGTTTAGTCCTGGTTTAGTCCAGGTTTAGTCCTGGTCCAGTCCTGGTTTAGTCCAGGTCTAGACCTGCTGGCAGCCCCACGCCGGGTCATGTGCGCTATCACACGTGTCCGCGCGCAGTTTTCTCCCCCCTCCCCCTTCCCCCCACACTTCACTATTAATAATTTTGTTGAATTTTGTCTATGAAAGTTTGAGTGTTTAAACAGAGACAAATGTGAGAAAAGTTTAAATCCAGTCTGAGAAAAGCGTATAATGTGTGTGGCTGAGCGCGCATTATTTGAATTTTTGAGATTTCGCGTTTTGTAACTTGAATTTTCTTTCGTATCTAGAGACCAACATTTAACGTGAAGGCGTTTCGTAACTTGAAATTTTCATTTGTTGGGTCTTTCGTAAGGTGAGGTGCCACTGTATTGGTTATCGGCCTTCAGTCTCCATGACAGGTCGATATTTTGATTTGGCCACCCTGCTGCCTATAGAATATGCATAAAGCTTTATTTGAACACTTTAGTCAAAGAGATGTGACTATACAGCCTTTTTTAAAATAAATTGGTGGTAAAAAAAAATGTTGTAAAATTTGGAGAAAAATTAAATATAATATGGGGAAAGTAATTAAAATCAATTGTATATATCAGCCGAAAAATTAGGGATGGGCGGATCGATACAATCGATAAAAAACTGAAACCGCCCTCCAAAGTGGAAAACTTGAATACGCTCCGCCGTAGCGTTTTTGTCTGCACTGCCCAAGAAGCAAAACTCTGGTCAAATCTGCTGATGTCGCGTACGCGTTTACGTCACATCGGTCCATATATCAGTGTACTTTGTTTGGCAGGACTCCCAGACCACACCTTGTTGCGCCTTCGTTGCTTTGTCGTCTAACGTGGTCTGAAGCAATAGTTGTAGTGATGGGTGGATCAATACCAAAGTATCGATATATCAATCCTGATGGGGTATTGAATATGCATCGATCCTGGTATTAAATTATCGATACCAAGTCATGTTTTCTTACTGACTTAACTTTCAGTTTATTTAGTTCAAATTCATATGAGTTTTGTTCATTATTCAACCATTGCCAGTTGTCAGGCACTACTTTTCCTTCCGCGTTCTCACCAAACGTGGCGTAGTACGTCATCCCGCGATAGACTCACTGCTGTGAGATTTCAGTCAAAGCGGCGTGGGGCTGCGGGAGCCATGGGAGACCACAAGTGAAGTGTGGTGTGGAGTTACTTCCATGTTTGTGAGTGCCATTGTTATGTGAAAATAAACATTCTGATATTTCATTTGTTGTCTTTTTTCATAGGCTGCAAGAGCCCAACTTACAATAGTTTTGATGTCTGCATTGCCATTTTCATCAAAGATTTTTTTTCAGATATCTGGCGTTAGAATGTGTGGAGCTAAGCCCCCTGGTGGAGCTTTGTGAAGCCAAGGTATCTAGTTAGAGCCAGGTTAGTGTTTTTCTGCAGTATTAAAAAATGTATGTATGTATTACTTGGTATCGTATCAAAACAAAAATAACTGGAATTGCCCATCCCTACCAAAAATACTGACGAAGATCATTAGCCATCGCTTTCTTTGGGCTCTAAACAATCAGCCATAAGAAATTAAAATAAATAAATAAAACAGCAATTATTTCAGCACTTCGAATCTCTTCTTTGTCAACTTTGACATATCTCGCCTTTTTTGTAGAAGCTTTATTCTCTCAACCCATTTTTATTTTGTAAATGTCAATGTAGTTATTCCCCAAACAAAGTATAATGTAAAAGCAGTATTTTCTGACTGTTGCATGTTCTTCTTACGTAATTGTGAAACTTTTTATAATAATAATAATAATAATAATAATAATAAGCTAGATTCAGAACCGAGGTTATGGAGCGAAGTGTCGCAGTGAAAGGAGTTCATTTATGAAATAGTCAAAGGATCAAGTTCAGTAACGGCATTTAAAAAAATACATAAAATCCAGTGTAATGTGTAGGTATGAAAAAGAAAACTAAGCTGTTGCGCATAAAAATGAAGCTTTCTGTTTACAACTGATTAATAATTGTGATTGAAATGGAATGTATTGATGAAATATTTTATCGTCAGTATCGGTGTTATTGCGTCTGGAAAAGGGAAGAGGGGCAGAGAACATAAGATTACTCTTCTTTCTGCTCCTTTCATTCATTTCTTGTAATGTTATCACACTGATGATGTCTTTTTATACTTATAAATATAAATGAAATACACAAAAATAAAATAATCCTTATACTACTTGACACTTTAGAAGAGAGTGCAATCATGGCCCATCATGCTTTGTTTGTTGCACGCAGTCTGAGCGGATGAACGAACGCATGCGGTCCCCCTCGCTGCTCGCCTCAGCCGTGACTCGAAACGAAACCAGGAAATAGACCCGCGCACGGCGCTTTAATCCACCTGGTCTAGTCCTGGTCTAGTCCTGGTTTAGTCCAGGTTTAGTCCTGGTCTAGTCCTGGTTTAGTCCAGGTTTAGTCCTGGTTTAGTCCAGGTTTAGTCCTGGTCCAGTCCTGGTTTAGTCCAGGTCTAGACCTGCTGGCAGCCCCACGCCGGGTCATGTGCGCTATCACACGTGTCCGCGCGCAGTTTTCTCCCCCCTCCCCCTTCCCCCCACACTTCACTATTAATAATTTTGTTGAATTTTGTCTATGAAAGTTTGAGTGTTTAAACAGAGACAAATGTGAGAAAAGTTTAAATCCAGTCTGAGAAAAGCGTATAATGTGTGTGGCTGAGCGCGCATTATTTGAATTTTTGAGATTTCGCGTTTTGTAACTTGAATTTTCTTTCGTATCTAGAGACCAACATTTAACGTGAAGGCGTTTCGTAACTTGAAATTTTCATTTGTTGGGTCTTTCGTAAGGTGAGGTGCCACTGTATTGGTTATCGGCCTTCAGTCTCCATGACAGGTCGATATTTTGATTTGGCCACCCTGCTGCCTATAGAATATGCATAAAGCTTTATTTGAACACTTTAGTCAAAGAGATGTGACTACACAGACTTTTTATTTTTATAAATTGGTGGTAAAAAAAAATGTTGTAAAATTTTGAGAAAAATTAAATATAATATGGGGAAAGTAATTGAAATCAATCATACATATCAGCCCAAAAATTAGGGATGGGCGGATCGATACAATCGATAAAAAACTGAAACCGCCCTCCAAAGTGGAAAACTTGAATACGCTCCGCCGTAGCGTTTTTGTCTGCACTGCCCAAGAAGCAAAACTCTGGTCAAATCTGCTGATGTCGCGTACGCGTTTACGTCACATCGGTCCATATATCAGTGTACTTTGTTTGGCAGGACTCCCAGACCACACCTTGTTGCGCCTTCGTTGCTTTGTCGTCTAACGTGGTCTGAAGCAATAGTTGTAGTGATGGGTGGATCAATACCAAAGTATCGATATATCAATCCTGATGGGGTATTGAATATGCATCGATCCTGGTATTAAATTATCGATACCAAGTCATGTTTTCTTACTGACTTAACTTTCAGTTTATTTAGTTCAAATTCATATGAGTTTTGTTCATTATTCAACCATTGCCAGTTGTCAGGCACTACTTTTCCTTCCGCGTTCTCACCAAACGTGGCGTAGTACGTCATCCCGCGATAGACTCACTGCTGTGAGATTTCAGTCAAAGCGGCGTGGGGCTGCGGGAGCCATGGGAGACCACAAGTGAAGTGTGGTGTGGAGTTACTTCCATGTTTGTGAGTGCCATTGTTATGTGAAAATAAACATTCTGATATTTCATTTGTTGTCTTTTTTCATAGGCTGCAAGAGCCCAACTTACAATAGTTTTGATGTCTGCATTGCCATTTTCATCAAAGATTTTTTTTCAGATATCTGGCGTTAGAATGTGTGGAGCTAAGCCCCCTGGTGGAGCTTTGTGAAGCCAAGGTATCTAGTTAGAGCCAGGTTAGTGTTTTTCTGCAGTATTAAAAAATGTATGTATGTATTACTTGGTATCGTATCAAAACAAAAATAACTGGAATTGCCCATCCCTACCAAAAATACTGACGAAGATCATTAGCCACTCAGCTTTCTTTGGGCTCTAAACAATCAGCCATAAGAAATTAAAATAAATAAATAAAACAGCAATTATTTCAGCACTTCGAATCTCTTCTTTGTCAACTTTGACATATCTCGCCTTTTTTGTAGAAGCTTTATTCTCTCAACCCATTTTTATTTTGTAAATGTCAATGTAGTTATTCCCCAAACAAAGTATAATGTAAAAGCAGTATTTTCTGACTGTTGCATGTTCTTCTTACGTAATTGTGAAACTTTTTATAATAATAATAATAATAATAATAATAATAAGCTAGATTCAGAACCGAGGTTATTGGGCGAAGTGTCGCAGTGAAAGGAGTTCATTTATGAAATAGTCAAAGGATCAAGTTCAGTAACGGCATTTAAAAAAATACATAAAATCCAGTGTAATGTGTAGGTATGAAAAAGAAAACTAAGCTGTTGCGCATAAAAATGAAGCTTTCTGTTTACAACTGATTAATAATTGTGATTGAAATGGAATGTATTGATGAAATATTTTATCGTCAGTATCGGTGTTATTGCGTCTGGAAAAGGGAAGAGGGGCAGAGAACATAAGATTACTCTTCTTTCTGCTCCTTTCATTCATTTCTTGTAATGTTATCACACTGATGATGTCTTTTTATACTTATAAATATAAATGAAATACACAAAAATAAAATAATCCTTATACTACTTGACACTTTAGAAGAGAGTGCAATCATGGCCCATCATGCTTTGTTTGTTGTTCAAGAAGCTTTTACTAAAGGTACATTGTGTAACTTTTCCTGAAACTTGACCTTAAACTTGGTCTGGCTTGGTCTCCATGCAGACAGAAACATTTAATGCCATACTGTGAAACCTTCCAGACAAAGCAATAACATCTCCATGGAGAAAAGCATTTGACAGACCCTCCAAGAGAAAAAGGTGCAAGTTTGTGTAACTTAAACATCCCATGACATGGTACTTCTTGATGCTTTTATATGGCTCCTTAATGGTTCCCTAATACTGTAAATGAATCCTTCTTCAAAATCAACACTCAGTGCATGAGAAACAGAGATAAGATGAGAAAGAGTCATAAATGTCACTCTGGAACACTCCATTATGGGTGTTGTTGCTTGAATGCAAATGAGGAGGACAGAGATGGCCTATAGTAGGTGGTGGGGCGTGGCCAAGCTCTCCGCTCTCAGCTGTGCCTGTGCGCTCTGACCCACTTCCGTGTTTTTGCGCGGAGGGAGAGATGAGAAGCGTTCCATTGAAAAATAAACACATTTCCACAGAAAATAAAATTAAACCACTGCTGTTTCAGATATCCACAGGCTCAGATAAAGGACTTCTGAGCCTAGAAACACTCGCAAGTTCCTCCAGGCAAATAAAAAAACGCATTTGGCATTGCGTAGCTCCTCCGCAGTCCAAACTCTCTGGGCGTGATTTACAGAGACGCTGAGTACAGACAGACGGGGGTGGAACTGCATTTGCATTTCTTTTTTCGAGCTGACGTCAATAAGGTGCCTTGTTCAAAATCGCCCGTTTGAGCTCTGATTTTTTTCTAATGCAGAAAAGGATCGCGAATGCTCAGTTTAGACATTTCGCAACTTTTAACCATGGGGGGGGGGGCCCTAAACAGGGTAGGGGAGCTCACATTAACGTTCAAAAACCTCAGAAAGTGAAAATTTCATGCCATGGGACCTTTAAGATGGAAAATCAGGCCTTGACGGACCAAACTAAATACTTTGGGTAACTGCCAGTGGTTGCGTACACACTCCAACCTCACTGAACAGTAAGACCCAATAAAAATGCAGTTTCCATTGTAGCTACAACGAGGAACTAGGATTTGAGTCTTGCACACTTCTCCAAACTCACTGAACAGAGCATGAGGAAGTGTTATGGCGAGCTCGGGAGCCACTAAAGAAGAAGCAGGGCCCGGGCTGTAAATGTAAAACGGATCTTCGCGCCGCCATTTTGGAAACGATTCTCTCAAGGGCAATGATGATTACAGCCTCTTATGTTCTGCTATTACAACTTTATCGCTCAGTGAAGGGGGGGCGATGAACGGGCCCCACTTTACATTAATTATTCACCGGTTTCATTGCATCCAATTAGTAACAAGACTCAAATTAAACAATCCTATAGCCCTGTGTGACTTTCAGAGCGCTATGCCAACTTTTTATCTGCTAAATTGTAGATTCAAATACTTACAAGTTGTATTTTTTTATTGTAATTCTTGTACAGTATTTACATAGTTTCAGAAAGAGTCAGTGAGAAGGGGAACAACTATAACATGACTCTTTCTTCCATAGAAAAAAGTTTTTTTGTACCAGAGCTGCCAAATTCCAATCAGATGTATTTTTACATCATTAGACATACCCCTTATTTTTATTTTCAAATAAAGTTCCTAAATTGGGGGTTTTAGGGGTGTCACATATGTTGCCACCATGCAGCTAGTGCATCACAATGTCAAAAATGTAAAAAATGTGAAAAAAAAAAAAAAAGCAAAATATTTATTGTTCCCTGAAGTAACACTGACATTCTGTGAACTTCACAATTTTGTCAACTTTCAGCAGTGTTTGGTTGTTTAGCCAATTCAAACAGATAAACATTGTTATTATATTATATATAATATTTAGTGCATGTGTAATAGATATAATATATTGCAATAATGTGTGGTGTGAAAGTTTATTACTATCATTACTTTAATACAGTACACAAAAACTTACATGCATACTGGCCACATATGTCTACATATTTCTCATATACTATATGTATAGTGGCCACATATGTGGTCAGTCAATAAAATACCTCCTGGTTTGTTTATTTTTCTTTGAAAATCACTAAATACTACTTCTACATGTTCTAATGTTCTAACTACTTCTACGGGACGACTGAGGGACTCTTCACGCATCACGTAACTACTTCTACATATTTTACTAAACTGATACAGATTTTCCCTTCATTTTTCTCTCCATGGAGGAATTATTGCACTTGACAAGTGGGAAAGTCAACCTCACCTGCTTCCACTGGGGGCTGCCATCTTGATTCTGCAACAGGATATCACAGCGCCATCTAGCAGCAATAGAATGCAACCACAGGGCTGCACGTATGTGGCCAGCATGCTTTTAGGGGTGAAAATGTGTTTTCCCTCCAGTTGACCCACTTAAACTTAGGCAACATATGTGGCCACGATGCAAGAAAGGGTTTAAACTCTCTGCAGAATAGGTGTCTGTTAAATAAGCATTTGATAAAAGAAAACAGGAAGTCAATAATAAAAGCTCTGTTATATTTGAGGATTAAACATCTCATGCATTTATTTATACTGTGCTGCTGCTTAAGCCGGGCTCCTGCTTGTTACACACATTTTCAAAGTTGAGCGGATTATTTGGAGCTAAAATCATAAACTAATTTCACTTTTGTAGAGAAAATCTGATGTAGTTTTGTTATTAACTTTGGGAGGGCAAAATCTGGAAATTACATACAATTTGTGAATCAGGGATGGTCACAGGAATTCTCTTTGTCAGTGTGTTTCAGTGTGTTTCACAGTCATATTTTGGATTTATTTTATTTGAACTCTTTAGTAAGTTATTTCCAGTCAGAGCCTCAGTATTATTATTATCATTTTTTATGTTTTTTTATTGCACTAAAAACATAATAAAAAAAAATGACAATACTGAAACTTTGACTGTAAAGTCTGTCTCAGTATTATTATCATGTTATATGTTTTTATTGCATTAAAAAATGTAGTCCCTACTATAAACCGTGTAAAGATGTGGACTGAGGGAGCGTGACTTTTCCCATAGTGTTCAGCTCCAGTCAAATGAAGCTCATCGATGCAGGCAGTTATAGGAGCTGATTAGGAGCTGAGTTCCATTTTAAACGTCCCATGGCATGAAATTTTCACTTTATGAGGTTTTTGAACGTTAATGTGAGCTCCCCTACCCTGTTTAGCCCCCCCCCCCCCCATGGTTAAAAGTTGCGAAATGTCTGAACTGAGCATTTGCGATCCTTTTCTGCGTTAGAAAAAATCAGAGCTCAAACGGGCGATTTTGAACAAGGAAACTTATTGACGTCAGATCGAAAAAAGAAATGCAAATGCAGTTCCACCCCCGTCTGTCTGTACTCAGCGTCTCTGTAAATCACGCCCAGAGAGTTTGGACTGCAGAGGAGCTACGCAATGCGAAATGCGTTTTTTTTATTTGCCTGGAGGCACGTCCGAGTGTTTCTAGGCTCAGAAGTCCTTTACCCGACCCTCTGGACCTTTGAACAGCAGTGGTTTAATTTTATTTTTTGTGGAAATGTGTTTATTTTTCAATGGAACGCTTCTCATCTCTTCTCCGCGCAAAACGTGGAAATGGAATAGAGCGGACAGCTGAGAGTTGAGAGCGGAGAGTTTGGCCACACCCCCACCCTCTACTATAGGCCATCTCTTTTCTCCTCATTTGCATTCAAGCAACAACGCCCATTATGGACTGTTCAGAGAGAGAAAAATTACTCTTTCTCATCTTACCTCTGTTTCTCATGCACTGAGTGTTGATTTTGAAGAAGGATTCATTTACAGTATTAGGGAACCATTAAGGAGCCATATAAAAGCATCAAGAAGTGCCATGTCATGGGACCTTTAAGAATTTATTTACGTGCAAAATGGTGAAATAAAAACCCCAGAACAGGAGCCAGATTTTCCTATTAAACATTGGACTTTGAAACCTGTTTAGCGGTTTGATTTTGAACAAAAAGGTGAAAGTGACAAACTGAAGAACTGTTGGCTGTTGGCTAGCTTGGGACTCTAATTTCATTTGAGAGGGACATGTTACGGTTTAGCAAAAAGAGGGACCCAAAAAAATGTCTTAGTCTACGATTTCGTTTGAGTCAAAAGTGGCCTGTAATCCGAGATTTATCCATAATTTGCAGCTTTGCGTTTCATGTTTGGGTCCCGAGAGCTGAGAGCGAAATAAACTGTGACTCCACACATGCGCACTGTCCTCCTCATCTACTCGAAACTATGGATAAATCTCGGATTAGAGGCCACTTTTGACTCAAACGAAAGTGTAGACTAAGACATTGTGCTTATATATATATATATATATATATATATATATATATATATATATATATATATATATAATTATGATTATTTATTTTATTTTTTTCTAAATGTTTGTATTAAAAATACACTTTTATTTTTTTAATACAAATGTATGTATTTATTTATTTATTTATTTATTTATTATTATTATTATTATTATTATTTGTATATATATACATGTTTGCGTGAAAAGTCCCTCACGTTGAAACGTTTTCAACCAAACAAACTTTGTCCAGTTGACAAATTGAACTTCTCCTTTGATTATATACATGTTTGTATGCTGCCCCCGCGATGTGAAGACTTGGAAAAAGCGGATGAAAATGAATGAATGAATGAATGTTTGTATATCCCCCCCCAAAAAAACAAAAAAAACAAAAAACAAAAAATAAAACAACATACTTTTAATGAATTAAAATACACCCCCAGGGAATGTTGATGACATCAGCTGCAAAGCATCAATAATATTCCACAAAATAGCCATATAGAATGACTGTAACTTTCTTTTGTTGGAATCATGCAGGTTTTGTGCCAGCTGCAGAAACTTACACTGTTGGTTTAAAGTCATTTTTTTCCTTATTATTACACAGTCCCCACTTTGCCCTAGTCTTTTTCCACAGCCGATTATTTTTCCCAATTCAAAGTTCCAATCTTGTGGAGCCTGTGCCACGTTTCTAGAAATAGTTTTACTCTTCGCACCATTAGGTCCTGGAGCAGAGACGCACTTTGGACTTTCTGCCAAATAAACCCGTAGTGATCGTGTGGGCACGCCAGAGCACGCCAGGGCAGTCCACCTCTCTGCGGGCGATTCTTCAGAAACAGCCCGGGCAGGAGCTTCCGAAGGGCCCTAAATGGGAGTGAATATAACTCGCCCAGAGCTTTCAACTTTGCTTGGTTAAAACATGGAGTTCTACAGCGGCAAGGTCTGCACAGAAAGTGAAACTCTGTGTTTGTGTTTCTTTCTTTAAAAGGTCCATGTGTAACTGGCGGAACTGAGCGTTTTCTGTTTGAGAGAAGAGCTCAGTCTAAATATGGAGGTTTGTGCGTTAATTGAATGACAGTTGAGTGCTTGGAGATTTTAAAGTTGCTGTCGTACCAGAGCCAGAACTCGTACAACTTATTTGTTTCAGGAAGGAGGTTGAGAAGGTGAAGGACAAGGTTTCTGGCCTTGGTGTTTTGTGGGTTCCTCTTCAGTAACGCAGCTATCCAGCAATTCTATCGGCTCAACGTTGGGCTTGTTTCCTAAAATACGGTCCAGTTCTGTTCTGTTTCCGCCTACTTCAGTGCAGAATTGTTGATGACGTGTAGGTCAGATGAACGCGACCTGGCTGTTCAGACTGAAGTCGCATGTCAAAAGATCAGATATGTATCGGTTTAGGACCACATATCCAAGGCTACGTTCAGACTGCAGGGCTTAATGCTGAAATCCGATTTTTTTGCGAGGTCGTTCACAGTGTGAACTTAAATGCTCCAAAACGCCTATCGCACTTCCTGTTTCTTTCGTCATGCCCGGGACATTGGCGTCTGACGATACAGTGACATCATCAAAAATATTGGTAAATTATCAATACAGTGGTCCCTCGCAGTTTTTTAATTTTTTTTTATAGTGTCTGAACATTGTGTTGTGCGTCCTGATTGTCTTCTCCTCCGTGTCTCCTGTACATACAGAATGTGTTCAGTTTGACACATTTATACAGATGTTATAGAGGGGGGACTCGGGGGGGACCCGGGGGGGCCCGGGAGTCCCGCTGGATCCATGAGGAGCCCAGACATGAGTCACTGGATCTGTAGGAAGTCCAGACCGGGACTAAGACATGAGGACTGGAACTAGACCAGGATTAGACCAGGACTAAACGTGGATGAAACCAGGACTAAACCAGGTCTAAACCATGTCTAAACCAGGACTAAACCAGGTCTAAACCAGGTCTAAACCAGGACTAAACCAGGACGGCGGCACGGTAGTTGAGTGGTGAGCGCTCTTGCTTCACAGCAAGAAGGTTCCGGGTTCGATCCCCGGGTCGCCCAGACCTTTCCGTGTGTGTTCTGTGTGGAGTTTGCATGCATGGCCTGGGTTCGATCCCCGGGTCGCCCGAGCCTTTCTGTGTGGAGTTTGCATGTTCTCCCCGTGTCTGGGTGGGTTTCCTCCGGGCACTCTGGTTTCCCCCACCAACCCAAAACATGCACCATAGGTACCTCCTCGCCAACGTGCAGTCTCTGGACAATAAAATGGACTACATCAGACTGAGGGCTGCCCAGCGCGACGTGAGGGAGTGCTGTGTTTTTGTTTTTACGGAAACATGGCTCCATGACAACATCCCGGACTCAGCGGTGCGCCTGGACGAGCTAACATGCTACCGCTCGGACCGAGCTAGCGGTGTCCCCGGAGTTAAATCCCGCGGAGGGGGTTTAATAATTTTTCTTTGGGACACTTATTGTCGGGACGCTGTGGTGGTATGTAGACACTGTTCACCCCTAGTGGAGTTTATGATTCTGAAGTGCCGGCCTTTTTATCTCCCGCGTGAAATCACGGCAATATTGCTAGTGGTTGTTTACGTCCCCCCATCACCGAACAGCGCTGATAGAAGAGAGGCACTGTATGAGTTGTATAACTCTATTAGCGAGCAACAGACTGCTCACCCGGACGGATTTTTTATCCTTGCCGGGGATTTCAATCATGCAGACCTCAAAACTGTCATGCCACAAATGCATCAGCATGTTGATTTCCCAACCAGGGGAAACAACATTTTGGACATGGTTTACACTACACACAAGGGAGCATACAAGGCTTACCCCCTCCCCCACATAGGCCTCTCTGACCACATCTCTGTTGTGCTCAGACCGGCATACAGACCCCGTGTAAGGGTCTCTAGGCCGGCTCTGAAGCAGATCCAGGTGTGGCCAGAGGGGGCCTCGTCTGCACTACAGCACTGCCTCGGTACAACAGACTGGGCAGTGTTCAAACAGAGCCGGCCACATACAACAATCACACTGACATTGAGGAGTACGCAGACACTGTGACCTCCTACATCACCAAATGCATTGGTGATGTCACACACACAAAAACCATCACCACCAGGGCTAACCAGAAGCCATGGCTGACAGGAGAGGTTCACAGGCTGTTGAGAGCCAGGAACGCTGCCTTCAGAGCTGGGGATGTCCCCCATCTGAGGGCAGCAAGAGCCAACCTGTCCCGTGGAATCAGGAAAGCCAAACACAAATACACACAGAAAATAACCGGACACTTTAGAGATAGCAGGGACACACGGAGTCTGTGGCAGGGCATCCAGAACATCACGGATTACAAACCCTTGCCACAGACCTGTGACAATAATATCACCCTGCTCAATGACCTCAACAGCTTCTTTGCACGGTTTGAGGCAGGAAATGACACCCGGCCCCAAAAAACTCCACCACCTCCCCACGACCAGCCCCTGTGTGTGTCTGCAGCCAGCGTGAAGAGGACACTCTCCAGGATCAACACCCGCAAGGCTGCAGGCCCGGACAACATTCCTGGTCGTGTGTTGAAAGACTGTGCAGAGGAGCTCAAGGATGTCTTCACAGACATCTTTAATGCTTCTCTGAGCCAGGCTGTCGTTCCCTCCTGCTTCAAAACCACTACCATCGTTCCCGTGCCAAAGAAGCCCACTCCGGCCACTTTTAATGACTATCGCCCTGTTGCACTGACCCCCATCATCATGAAGTGCTTTGAACGGCTAGTCATGGCACACATCAAATCCATCCTCCCCCCACCCTAGACCCATACCAGTTTGCATACCGGGCCAACCGCTCTACCGAGGATGCAATCTGTTCTGCACTTCACCCGGCTCTCACCCACCTAGACAATAAAGACTCATATGTGAGAATGCTGTTCATAGATTTCAGTTCAGCATTCAACACTATAATCCCACAGCAGCTCATTATCAAACTAGACCACCTGGGGCTTCAGACCTCACTCTGTAATTGGCTGCTGGACTTCCTCAGTGAGAGGCCACAGGCAGTGCGGGTCGGCAGAAACACCTCAAGCTGCATTAGACTGAGCACAGGAGCCCCCCAGGGCTGTGTGCTCAGTCCGATGCTCTTCACTCTGCTGACCCACGACTGCTCACCAGCGTTCAGCACCAATCACATAGTGAAGTTTGCGGACAATACGACTGTGGTGGGTCTCATCTCTAATAACGATGAGACAAACTACAGGAGTGAGGTGAGCCTTCTGACCCAGTGGTGCAGCAATAACAATCTCCTTCTTAATGTTGAAAAGACCAAGGAGATTGTTATTGACTCCGGAGAGGCCCCACCCAGCACCCCCACTGTCCATCAATGGTGCTGCTGTAGAGAGGGTGAGCAGCACCAAATTCCTGGGGGTGCACATCAGTGAGGACCTCTCCTGGACAGTGAATACTGTATCACTGGCAAAGAGGGCTCAGAAGCGCCTCTATTTCCTCCGCAAACTGAGGAGAGCTGGAGCCCCTCCACCCATTATGACCACCTTCTACCGAGGCACCATTGAGAGCGTCCTGACCAGCTGCATCACTGTGTGGTACGGGAGCTGCACTGAACAGAACAGGAAAGCTCTGCAGCGCATAGTGAATGCAGCTGGGAGGATCGCTGGTGTCTCTCTCCCCTCCCTCCTAGACATTTTTAACACCCGGCTCACCCGCAGAGCGTCCAGCATTGTGGGTGACCCGAGCCACCCCGCACATAGCCTGTTCAGCCTCCTGCCCTCGGGGAGAAGGTACCGGAGTCTCCGGGCCCACTCCACCAGGCTTTCAAACAGCTTCATCCACCAGGCTGTCAGGAGGCTGAACTCACACCCGAACTCCCACCTTACCCATCTCCCACCCCCCACCCCCCATATTGGCATAACCTGTATTCCATAAAAGACATATCACTCTAGACACTTTAAAAAACTGCTGCTAAGGACGACCGTTGCACTGTTGCACATTTACATTTACTACTGGATTTTACTCCTGTTGCACTGTTGTTTACTACTGTTATTGCACACTTACATTACTACTGGAATTTTTAGTACTGTTGTTTACTCCTGTTATTGAATTTTACCCCCGTTGCACTGTTGTTTACTACTGTTATTGCACATTGACTACTGGAATTTTAGTACTGTTGTTTACTCCTGTTACTGCACTAGAATTACTACTGTTGCACATTTATTTTTATTTTATCTTAACTCCTATGCACATTCTACTGCACATGACCAATTCACTGCTGTATCTTCCATTGCACATTTTTGATGCACACTGCACACTTTGGAAATCTGTATATAGTATAGTTTATTTATTATGTTGCACTGTTTTAAGATTTTAGACCGTAGACTTTAGTTTTAACTTTAGATCTCTGTCTTAGATAGTTTTTTGTTGTGTTTTGTCTTCATATTGTATTTTGTACACTGTCTTTTTGCACTACCTGGCCAGAGAGAGAAACAAAATTTCGATTCACTGTATGTTGAACACATATGGCAGAATTGACAATAAAGCTGACTTTGAAGATCATGGAGATGGTCCCCGGGTGCCCTAATGTGTGTGCTGCCCACTGCTCCTAATATATGTGTATGTATATATATATAGGATGGGTTAAAATGCAGAGAAGAATTTCTCCAGTGTGAGATCAATAAAGTTCACTTCTTCTTCTTCTTCTAGACCTGGTTTAGACCTGGTTTAGAAGAAGAAGAAGAAGTGAACTTTATTGAACCAGAACTAAACCAGGACTAGACCAGGACTAAACCAGGTCTAAATGTGGATTAAACCAGGACTAAACCAGGTCTAAACCAGGACTAAACCAGGACTAAACCAGGTCTAAACCAGGTCTAAACCAGGACTAAACCAGGTCTAAACCAGAACTAAACCAGGACTAGACCAGGACTAAACCAGGTATCAATGTGGATTAAACCAGGTCTAAACCTGGACTAAACCAGGACTAGACCAGGTCTATACCAGGTCTAAACCTGGACTAAACCAGGACTAGACCAGGTCTAAACCAGGACTAGACCAGGTCTAAACCTGGACTAAACCAGGACTAGACCAGGTCTAAACCAGGTCTAAACCTGGACTAAACCAGGACTAGACCAGGTCTAAACCAGGACTAGACCAGGTCTAAACCAGGACTAAACCAGGACTAGACCAGGTCTAAACTTGGATTAAACCACCGCATCTTTGCCTTGTTTTGTGCGGCTCTTGTGCGTGTTCGCTTCGACTGCGTCATTGGACGCGGTCCCGAGGGGGAGGCACGGTCCGGGAGCTGCCGGCCTCGGTCTCGTGCTCGCAGCCCCGGGTGGGACGCACGGCCTCGCACCGGTCATGCTGCTCACGGATTTCACCACGATGAGTGGGTGCACGTGTCTGCTCGCACACTTCTCCGGTCCCAGGACTAGACCAGTTCTAAACCTGGACTAAACCTGGACTAAACCAGGACTAGACCAGGACTAGACCAGGTCTAAACCAGGACTAAACCTGGACTAAACCAGGACTAAACCAGGACTAGACCAGGTCTAAACCTGGACTAAACCAGGACTAAACCAGGACTAGACCAGGACTAGACCAGGTCTAAACCAGGACTAAACCAGGACTAGACCAAGTCTAAACTTGGATTAAACCACCGCATCTTTGCCTTTGCTCTTGTGCGTGTTGACTTCGACTGCGTCATTGGACACGGTCTCGAGGGGGAGGCACGGTCCGGGCGCTGCCGGCCTCGGTCTCGTGCTCGCAGCCCCGGGTGGGACGCACGGCCTCGCACCGGTCATGCTGCTCACGGATTTCACCACGATGAGCAGGTGCACGTGTCCGCACGCACACTTCTCCGGTCCCAGGACTAGACCAGTTCTAAACCTGGACTAAACCAGGACTAGACCAGGTCTAAACCAGGATTAAACCACCGCATGCGGCTCTTTGCCTTGTTTCGTGACCACGGGTGCATGTGTCCGCGCACGGGGACCATCCCCATAATTTTTTGTTATTTAGGCTTGGTCAGGCCCTAAGCTGGAGGATTTTACCTATGGCGCATGTTTGGGTTGTTAATTCCAGTCTGAGAAAAGTGTACAATGTGTGTGGTGAGGCATTTACAGCCTTAAAAAATGTAGAATAATTGTAAAATATAAAGTTGTCCTACTTTGCGGATTTCACTTATTACGGGCTATTTCTGGAACCTAACCCCCGCGAAAAACGAGGGATTGGGTTGGTTGATTGGGTTTTAGTGGGGAAATTTCAGTATTTTTGTGTTAATTGGCTCGGGGGATGAGCCTTGGTGGATAAAGGAGCCACTATGTCTCCCTCAGTCAGTCTGGACTGGGATTTGTACATGAAAGCACTCTTTAAACTTTTCCAGAACTTCATTAATTAAACAATCCAAAACATCCTTCTGACTACGCCATTACCTGATTTTTACGGCCTTAAAAACATGAAAAACAGATTCATTTTCTCATTCATTTTCAACGTTGGCCGTGGTCTTAGTTATCCCTGCACTGTGAAAAACAAAATAAAAAAACTCATTTCTAAGTATGCCAAGAGCAAAGTGTGAATTATTTAAGAAAATCTCAATCTAAACTTAAATTGTATATTTTCCTGAAAGCGTTTCTCAAAGTCTGCAGTTTCCATGACAGCAAAACTAGGATTTTGACTGCGAGCGGAGTCGCCTCCTCACAGATCTGACCCGTAACTTGGTCTGGTTTGGTGTCCATGAAGATAGAAAGGTTTAACGCCATAAATAAATAAGTGTAAAAAATTTTTTATATACAAACATTTAGAAAAAATAAATAAATACATGTTTTTTTATACAACATTTATTTGTAAATGTATTTATTTTTACGAACATTTAAATAAATAAATGTGTATTAGCAACTTTTAAACAAAAAAACTAAATAAATAACCTTGGCATAGTTAGAAATTAGGTTATTTATTTTGTTTTTCACGGTGCAGGGATAACATCGACCACTGCAAACCGTTGAAAATGAGAAAATGAATCTGTTTTTCACATTTTTAAAAGTCCCATGGCATGAAATTTTCACTTTCTGAGGTTTTCGAACGTTAATGTGAGCTCCCCTACCCTGTTTAGCCCCCCCATGGCTAAAAGTTGCGAAATGTCTAAACTGAGCATTTGCGATCCTTTTCTGCGTTCAGCTCAAACGGGCGATTCTCAACAAGGCACCTTATTGACGTCAGCTCGAAAAATGCAGTTCCACCCCCGTCTGTCTGTACTCAGCGTCTCTGTAAATCACGCCCAGAGAGTTTGGACTGCAGAGGAGCTACGCAATGCGAAATGTGTTTTTTTATTTGCCTGGAGGCACCTCCGAGTGTTTCCAGGCTCGGAAGTCCTTTACCCGACCCTCTGGACCTTTGAACAGCAGTGGTTTAATTTTATTTTCTGTGGAAATGTGTTTATTTTTCAATGGAACGCTTCTCATCTCTTTCTCCGCGCAAAAACACGGAAATGGATCAGAGCGCACAGCTGAGAGCTGAGAGCGGAGAGTTTGGCCACGCCCCCCACCCTCTACTATAGGCCATCTCTGTCCTCCTCATTTGCATTCAAGCAACAACGCCCATAATGGAGTGTTCCGAGAGAGAAAAATTACTCTTTCTCATCTTATCTCTGTTTCTCATGCACTAAGTGTTGATTTTGAAGCAGGATTCATTTACAGTATTAGGGAACCATTAAGGACCCAGCACAGCCGGCGCCACGAGGGGGCGTTTGGGGGCGACGCCCCCTCACGTCATCAGTCCCGCCCCCTCAGGTGAGAGTTGTAAAAGAAAAAGGAAATTAAAATAAATACTGCAAAAATACTCGCCCACGCTATTCAGCAATATAAATGAGTTAAAACATAGATTAAATTAATTATTTTTAAAACAAACGGATACGGCAATTGTTCAAAGCGATTTGATAGGCTGAGGGTTGCGCCGCACACCGCACAACTTGCGCGGGATATGGTTGCTAGGCTTCATTGTAGTGGAAGTGGATTAAATGATGGATATACGAATGTGGATTAAACCTAGTAAGATTCCTCCAGAGGATCCGAGACCT
Organism: Paratrypauchen microcephalus; assembly: GCA_036785185.1. Lineage (NCBI taxonomy): Eukaryota > Metazoa > Chordata > Actinopteri > Gobiiformes > Gobiidae > Paratrypauchen > Paratrypauchen microcephalus. The sequence continues at coordinate 817,480 of JAVJIX010000240.1, read as the reverse complement.
TGTTCACCAGCACCACCCGACACAGCCTTACAGACTTCTTCAGCGGAGCATCCAACCGAAGGCTTCAACTTTTCTGAGGTAGGCTAGCTTCTAGTTCCTACACAGTATTTTATGTTAAGGTGTGGACTTTATAGTGAGAGAAAAGTTATGTGTTGTTATAAATATATGTGTGGTGGAGTGCTATGTGGCGTTAATGTACTGTCTCTTGGCGTTGCTCAGATCACTTGTTGGCTTGGTTTTGTGGTATGCAGGAGATCACGAGGGTCTACGTTCAAATAATAATAATTAAAAAAAAACTCTCATCACTTTTTACTCTTAGCCAGTCTCTTACAAAGGTGTAGTCTAAATACACGAGCGCGCCTGACCCATTACACACGCGAGCGAGGAGCGAACTTTGTTGTGGGATGTGTGTGTACGTGTGTGTGCGACGCGACCCCGCCCCCTCTGATAAATTCATCGCCCCCCTATTATTTTATGTCTGGCGCCGGGCCTGGGACCCAGTCATGGGATCTTTAAGGCCGTAAAATCAGGTTCAGTGCCTTTAACTTTGATTTACATTTGGACAAACTTTACTGATCCACAGCAGCTCACACATCACAATATAATATTATAATTACACAGAATAAAAATGTAATTGTCAATAGTAAATTCAAAATAAGCTGCAAAAATCGTGAGAGACTGGAGACTAAAAAAAAAAAACAGACTTCTCTTCTTTTCTCTTTTCTGTTTCTTTTCTCCTGAGGAATTCACCGCCGAGGAAGACGACGGCTCCCGGATCTTACATGTGGTGATTTGAAATTCACCTCGTCACTTGCAGCCGCGGCAGGCTTGTACGTTTCAGCCGCGCGTCTAAAGAAAGTATGCGGAACAATCTGTCAAGACGCCATGGCAACGCAGTACCAATTACCGCCGGGTGAAGGAAGGCAGCTGTCCGGGCCGGCGCTGCTTCGTATCACTGTTACATACCCGGCCTGATGTAAAAGCGTGTACCTGTAGATATCAAATAAGAAAGAAGAACGGAAAATGCGTGTAGCGACGACTGCAAATGATCTCGTGTTAATTATTGTAGCGCCGGAGACGTGGGCTCTGTGGAAACGAGGGGTGACATATGAGAGGACGGGGGACGGCATATTTTAAAGGTAGGAGCCGTCGTCTTCACTGTGGAGGATGCAGGATATGGAAATAGACCGGAGGTATAGGCTGACCATATGTCCTCGTGACGGCTGCAGTCCTCATTTACATGCATGTATGCACGGTCACGGGTTACAATTAGAAACGGCAGAGACTCTGAGAAACGCAATAAGGAAAATACACGATTTAAACTTGGATAAAGAGATTTTCTTAAACAATTCACACTTTGCAACTGGCATACTGAGAAATTAGGTTGTTAATTTTGTTTTGCTGACTGTTTAAAAGTTGCTAATACAGTACACATTTTTTTTGCTAAATGTTTGTATTAAAAAATTACACTTATTTATTTTCTCTAAATGTTTGTATAAAAATACACTTATTTGTTTATTTATAATTTTTTTCTAAATGTATAAAAAATTACACTTATTTATTTATTTATTTTCTAAATGTCCATCCATCCATTTTCTTCCGCTTACCCGGGGCCGGGTCGTGGGGGCAACAGTCTAAGCAGGGACGCCCAGACGCTTCACCCCGGACACTTCCTCCAGCTCCTCCGGGGGGACCCCAAGGCGTTCCCAGGCCAGCCGGGAGACATAGTCCCTCCAGCGTGTCCTGGGTCTTCCCTCGGGGCCTCCTCCCGGTGGGACATACCCGGAACACCTCCCGAGCGAGGCGTCGAGGAGGCATCCGAAACAGATGCCCGAGCCACCTCAGCTGGCTCCTCTCGACGTGGAGAAGCAGCGGCTCTACTCCGAGCTCCTCCCGCGTGACTGAGCTCCTCACCCTATCGCTAAGGGAGGGGAGGAACGTAGACTGACTGGTAAATTGAGAGCTTCGCCTTTCGGCTCAGCTCCCTCTTCACCACAACAGCGATTGTGATGCGGTACAGCGACCGCATCACTGCCGCATCACTTTTCTAAATGTTTGTATTAAAAACATTTACACTTATTTATTTATTTATATATGTATTTATTTATTTAAATGTTGTATAAAAAACATTTACATTTATTTATTTATTCTAAATATTTGTATACATCAAAAGAATTACACTTATTTTTTTTCTAAATGTTTCTTTATATAAAAACAAATTACACTTATTTATGTTTTCTAAATGTATAAACATTTTTTACACTTATTTATTTATTTATTTATTTTTTCTAAATGTCTGTATGCTGCTCCCGCGACCCAAAGACTCGGAAAAAGCGGATGAAACTGAATGAATGAATAAATGTTTGTATATTTCATGTTTTTTTTTTTCCCAAAACATTTGACGTTTTATTTTTCATTTTTTTATTGGATCTCAAAATCTGCAAAATACTTTTAATTTGTACTGTTTACCTATTTTTTTCAAACATAGACACAAAGTCATTATTTAAAGGAGAATTAACGTTTTTTACAATCTGAGCCTTATTTCGGTAATAAAACAAGTTGTTTACTCACCCATGGCACTTTGGTGTCATATGGAGCACTTCCGGAGATGTTTTAGATTTGCGATATCCGTAATGCGAGTTCTCTGGGCATGTAATATATGCCCCGAGTGGTCTCCAAATAACACAAACTTTAGCACTTTTCAAATTACAGAAGCTCAATGTCTTAGTCTACACTTTCGTTTCAGTCAAAAGTGGCCTGTAATCCGAGATTTATCCATAATTTACAGCTTTGCGTTTCATGTTTGGGTCCCAAGAGCTGAGAGGGAAATAAGCTGTGACTCCGCACATGCGCACTGACCTCCTCATCTACTCGAAACTATGGATAAATCTCTGATTACAGGCCACTTTTGACTCAAACGAGTCAGTCCTAGTTTAGTCCTGGTTTAGACCTGGTGTAGTCCTGGTTCAGTCCTGGTTTAGTCCTGGTTTAGACCTGGTGTAGTCCTGGTTCAGTCTTAGTTTAGTCCTGGTTTAGACCTGGTGTAGTCCTGGTTCAGTCCTAGTTTAGTCCTGGTTTAGACCTGGTGTAGTCCTGGTTCAGTCCTAGTTTAGTCCTGGTTTAGCCCTGGTTCAGTCCTGGTTTAGACCTGGTGTAGTCCTGGTTCAGTCTTAGTTTAGTCCTGGTTTAGCCCTGGTTCAGTCCTGGTTTAGACCTGGTGTAGTCCTGGTTCAGTCCAGTTTAGTCCTGGTTTAGCCCTGGTTCAGTCCTGGTTTAGACCTGGTGTAGTCCTGGTTCAGTCCAGTTTAGTCCTGGTTTAGACCTGGTGTAGTCCTGGTTCAGTCCAGTTTAGTCCTGGTTTAGCCCTGGTTCAGTCCTGGTTTAGACCTGGTGTAGTCCTGGTTCACTCCTAGTTTAGTCCTGGTTTAGACCTGGTGTAGTCCTGGTTCAGTCGTAGTTTAGTCCTGGTTTAGACCTGGTTTAGTCCTGGTTTAGTCCTGGTTTAGACCTGGTTTAGTCCCTGTTCAGTTGAAACTTTAAACTTTATTTTAAGGCTTCCAGAGGCTGTAAACTGGACATTTTACAGTTGTTTTACTGTCGTGTTTGTGCCGTGTTACTGCCGTAGGCGCTGTTCGGAAAAAGCACGTACCGGTATTTACGTTAATTAAAATAACCATCTTTCTGTGTAAATATCTCAAGTTACAATGTGGACACCTGCGGCTTATATATGTACAAATCAGTACAAAAAGTATGGTACACTTTCAGCCCAAAAGTTGCTACTCTCTACTGAATTAAAAGGTAAAAGGAGTTGTTAACTTCAAAACTACCACTTCATGACATCACGAGGTGGAACAGACTAATTTTGCGCTTTGGAAATTGACAGAGTAATAATAAAGTATGACTAAAACGTGTGAATGAAACAAAAAACACAACTCCAGGTGTGTTTTCGATGAGGAAACGGTACGAAAACACGACTTAAAGCTCACAAGAGTCCATTTTGCGTGAGTACATTCTGAGATCTTTATATTAAGTCTTAACTGAATTACTGCTTCTTTCTTCAACTCTTCTTTAACTTTCTTTGTGACAGTTTACGAATAAAAGAGCGATAATTACAGCTGACAACTTTACAAGAGAAACTAATTTGCAGAAGACACTATAGAACGGCGAGTATCTACCCAGAATGTACGCGTATGTGGGCACGAGTTCTGGTCCCTACTCCCACAATGCAATCTGGCGCTCTGCTGTGTAATTGCTTTGATCGCTCGTGGCCAATGAGCGGGAGCGTCACTGTTGTCCGCTATTACCAACATGTCACAGCAACTCTGAGTCAACACAGCTTCTTAATTAGGCCTATAATTGTACTGCAGTGTTCCCGGGCGTTACAGCGGGCACGCACCGCCAGCTCCAGACCTGTCTCAAACGCAAATAGACACAAACACATTTATTAACTCTTTTTATTGATTTTATTTATGATTTACGGTATTTTATTGTGTTAATTTGTCTGCGCAGCACATTGGAAACTGTCATGTTTATAAAAATGTGGATTGGATTGGAGTTCAGGTACTTCAAAATAAGATTCCTGCATTGTGTAACTTTTCTGGTTGGGGGGTCCGTCACCCACCTGCTTGTTTCTATGGATACGTCACTGCTCTGCCTGGAATGTTCCGCAGTATGATATTAAACATTTTTACGTTACTTTTATTCAATTACAGGTGGTTTTAGAGCTCAAAAATACCCAGGAAAACAGAAGTTCTAACTGTGAGCGGGGTGGCCTCTCCACAGAGCTGACCTGTAACTCGGTCTGGTTTGGTCTCAGTGAAGACAGAAAGGTTTAATGCTGTACTGTGGAATATTCCAGACAAAGCAATAACATCTCCATGGAGAAAAGCGGACCCTCCGTCAGAAAAGTTACACAATGCAACTTGAAAAACTGACAAGTATGAGTTCAAGTTATCTATTGCTCCATGGTGCTACTATGCCAAGTTACAGGTCAGATCAGTGGAGAGGTGATACCCCTTACAGTAAGAACGCAGGTTTGTCAAGGTATTGAAAAGGTCTGTGGGTCATTCCAGAATTGGAGGACATTTTGGCTTTTAAATTCTTGAAAAATAAACCTTCACTTTTCTGATTTTCTGCTACATATTCATCAATAATAGGTAATAAACTACCAAATGCTTGAGTAGCTCAGCTTATGGATCAATGGTAAAATTTTTATTGTATAATTTATTTGGTTTATTTATTTATTTCCTCTAATCACAGTAACAGGGTTGCAGGTAACAGGGTTGCAAAATCGCGCTAATGTTCGCTTTATCTCAGGAATAGAAGCTAGCTGTTTAGCTAGCTGTTATTACTAATCAAGAGGAAAAACTTATTTATGCAAAAAAGTAAAGGAAAAAAAATGGTCTTATTCTGATCATTTGCATAACAGGGTTGCATGAGGCAGAGTGAGACATTCAATCAAGGCTAACGATGTTATAAAAATATGAAAAATAGAAGAGAAGATAAACCTTTGCTCTGCCCATTCTTTTGGAAAACTGTTTGATGTCAAGTCCAGGGGATCATGTGGTTCACTGTTGATTGATTGATTGATTGATTGATTGATTATGTGGTTCTGCTTTCTTCTTCTTCTACCAGACTAAAAATGTTCTGGTAACAGGGTTGGTGCAAGTTGTGGGACACATGTTCCATGAGTAATAATTATTATTTGAAATATTATGTCTATTAAAACAAATGTTCCCACAGTTACAAGAGATGGAAATGAAACAAATAACAGAAAAAACAAGAAATTTCAATTCAATTTTAACTGTTTTATTTGAGATTCAATTTGGCCATTAGAGGGGTGGGACAAGAGGAAAATTGTATTTTGGGGGGTACTCCAGATTTATTTGGTATTTTAAAAACAATTTTCAAGCATTCTTTTCTCTGTTTTTTTAGATTTGGTCTCAGGACAAGTAAATTCACTCAGAAACTGTATGTTTTTGTATTTTGTATGTGGATTATTTAATATGTGATGGGTGGGATGTAAAATGTCCTCCAATTCTGGAATGACCCCTGTGTTATAAAGCACGACTGTTGGAGCCAAAAGCAAACCAAAACTCAAATTAGGTTAAGAGGTTTATTGTACAGATGGATCGGGTCCAGTGGAGGCAGAAGGGCACTAGGCGGGGGGCCCGGAGGAACAAAAGCCACGAGATGAACGGGGAGCCGAGAGGGGAGATCCAGGGAGCACTGGGAACAGAAAAAACTAAAATTACAAAAGATAAGATAAGTTAAGACTTTATTGATCTCAGTAGCTCAGTAGCGTCGGCAGTGATGCGGTCGCTGTACCGGACCGTTGTGGTGAAGAGGGTTAGGGTTACGTTCCTCCCCTCACCTATGGTCACGAGCTCTGGGTAATGACCGAAAGGACGAGATCGCGGATACAAGCGGCCGAAATGAGTTTCCTCCGCAGAGTGACTGGACGCTCCGTTAGAGATAGGGTGAGGAGCTCAGTCACACGGGAGGAGCTCGGAGTAGAGCCGCCGCTCCTCCACGTTGAGAGGAGCAGCTGAGGTGGATCGGTCGTCTGTTCCGGACGCCTCCTGGACGCCTTCCTCGGGAGGTGTTCCGGACATGTCCCAGCAGAAGACCCAGAACACGCTTGAGGGACTATGTCTCCCGTCTGGCCTGGGAACACCTTGGGGTCCCCCCGGACGAGCTGGAGGAAGTGTCCGGGGTGAAGGAAGTGGAAGAAAATGGATGGATGGATAAAACTTCTAGAAGAACAGGTCAACACAAGGTTGGGTCATCAGCAGCAGAATAACAAGTGAAAAACAAGTTGAATCCAGTGGGAAAAATACCACAGAGAAACTTTATACGGCAGCAAGAGCCTTTTTCCTAAAACAACTACCTTTTTAAGTTAATCTTGTTTGTTTGCACTTAAAGATTTTTATTTTATTTTTACTTACTTTACTTACTTTAGCCATCCAATAAAAATTTGTTGTATTTTTTGGGGCATTTTTGGCGTTTTTTTCTTGATTTAAAACAATTTCCTTGTGGATCAATAAAGTTTGTCTAAGTCTAAGAGGCCCCTAAGAGGCCCTCTTCACAGATAACTCAATCTAAAACTGATTAACAACCCCATTCTACATAATCCCCATCCTATATAATTGATTACGTGAATAATTATGTAAAGATTTCCATTACAGAAGATAAATATTTTTAGTGCAATACTGTGGAACATCCCAGGCAATGGAATAAACAAGCTGACCCTTCACCAGAAAAATTACACGGTGCACCTTAATTGGACATTCTAAAGTCCAGTCGTTTATGAAGATAAACAATTTTGCAATGTGAGGCAAAGAAAGAAAAAAACGTTGTCCACTATCGCTACAGACATCTCCAGGAATGCTTTAATTAATCCTACAATCCAGTAATTTGTGCAAATATTTCTGCGTATTTTACAGTGAATTAGATTTATTTAATTATTTATTTATTTATTCCCACAGGAGGCGAAGCAAAAAAAAAAGTCCATTGTATCACTTGAGACGTTTCCCGGAACGTTTTAATTCACCCGATCGACCCGTGCATCTGCTGTTGTGGAGTGAAATATTAAAATTGATTTTCCAAGCGTGTTTCTAAGCCCGTCTTATCCATTTCCAGACGCACTCGAGCTGATGTGATGATAGACGTGAAGTGTACCAGGCCTGTGTTCTGACATCTACACCCGACACTGAACCAGGCTGACCTTTAAGTCCATCTGCTCCCGTGTATTTGTATTGTAATATCTGTAATATCTCATTTTTCTATCTGTGGGTCTAATCCCTGTGGCCTGTTGACTTGAATTCGGTCTTATCTACGGTAGAAAATGATCGGGCTCCTATTGTGTTAACAACGTGCTGGGTCCTCATTATTAAAAACCTGGATAATAATCAATAACAGTAATGGAACTTAAAGGAAAAGTAACGTTTTTTATTACAATCTGAGCCTTCTTTCGGCAATAAAACAAGTAGTTTTACTCACCCATAGCAGTTTGGTGTCAATTGGAGCAGTATCGCAGAACTTATGTTGTAGCCGTTCTGTTCTACTAATGATCCCGTATCCGTTAGCGTGAGTGCTCGGGGCATTACTTTGCGGTGTCCAAATAACACAAACTTTAGCACTTTTCAAATCACAGAAGATCGCTGTGTCAGGGTAGACTTTTAGTAGATTCCAAAACGGCCTGAAACCCGATATCGCAACAGAAAAGTAAAGTTCAGAGCGGTGTTAGCTTCTTTCGGACTAGCGGTGTTTACAAAACAGCTGAGTTCACGCATGCGCACTGTCCTCTCTGATGACGTCATCAAATGAAACTATAGCTGGATATCGGGTTTCAGGCCATTTTGGAATCCACTAAAAGTCTACCCTGACACAGCGATCTTCTGTGATTTGAAAAGTGCTAAAGTTTGTGTTATTTGGACACCGCAAAGTAATGCCCCGAGCACTCACGCTAACGGATACGGGATCATTAGTAGAACAGAACGGCTCAACATAAGTTCTGCGATACTGCTCCAATTGACACCAAACTGCTATGGGTGAGTAAAACTACTTGTTTTATTGCCAAAAGAAGGCTCAGATTGTAAAAAAAACATTAATTTTCCTTTAACAAAGTAAAAGCAGAAACATACAGTACTGGATAATACATTTTAGGCATCTGTACTTTACTTTATGGTGCATTCTGCAAGTTTTTTTCTCCATGTAGGTCTGGGCGGTATACCGGTTCATACTGAATACCAGTGGGTTTTTTTTTAATGATATGAATTTTTCATTTACCACAATACCGGTGAGTGTGTGCGTACAAAACGTCAGGAACACAGAGTGGTGGAACGTAGCGCCGGGGAACTGTTTTCCAGTGGCACAAGAGCGGTGGAAGCGCAAACTGTGTCCCAATTCAAGGGCTGCAGTCTCTGCTAATTTCGAAGGCTGCGAAAGCTGCAGCCCTCAAACTAGCCTCCGCTAACCGCAATGGAATTGGGACAGGTCCACAGAGCCGCTCGCAGCGCCCAGACATGCTGCTAACGCTAATGCTAACAACACGCACCACGCAAATGACGCACACGGATCAATAACATGGCTACAGTGTGTGTTGAGCGGTGAACAATCAATCAATCAATCAAATATTTATAAGGCGCTTTTCATACAAAATTGTAGCACAAAGCGCTACATGGACGTTGTTGTTAGAAACAGAGGAACTTATACCGAAAAGAGGAGCCGTGTCAGTTGTGTGGAAGTATTTCGGCTTTAAAAAATCTCATGCTGATCAAACAAACATATTCTGTAATGTTGTTGGGCTAAAGTTGTAGCGACTCAGACGTCACTCAAAGACACGTTTGCTAAGGGGACCGCCTACGACAAGAAAAGCAAACGGTGGAACGATATTACCAACGCTGTTACTGTCCATTTAGACATGGAACCACTTGGTTCTGTAGAGAAAGGAGCTTCAAGGAGATGATTAAAGCTCTGGACCCAGATATGTTTTACCAAATCAAATTTACTGCAGTAATGTGAAGCTGTGGACTCAGGAGGCCTGTGAGAGTCTGAGAGACTGTTTCCAGAACACTGACTGGGACATGTTCACTGACTCTTATGGAAACGACATCAACGGCCTGACTCATTGCATCACAGACTACATCAACTTCTGCGTGGAGAACACTGTGCCAACCAGGAGGGTACAGTGTTTCTCCAACAACCACTTAAGCTTAAAGCCCTCTTGAACCAGAAGAAAAGGGCTTTCAACTCAGGGGACAGAGAGGAGCAGAAAAGGGTCCAGAGGGAGCTCCAATGGAGGATCAGACAGGCTAAGAAGGACTACGGGAGGAGGATGGAGGAGCAGCTGGCCCAAAACAACGCACGGGGCATGTGGAGAGGACTGAGGAGCATGTCTGGTTTTGGACAGAGCGGCAGAGGGACAGCTGATGGTGATCAGTGCTGGGCGGACGAATTAAACTGTTATTTCAACAGGTTCAATGCGCCCCCCACCCCCCACCCCTCTCTGCCCCTCTGCCGACTCCCTCTTCCTCCTCCTCTTCCCCCACTTCCGCGTTTAAGCGCGGAGGAAGATATAAGACGATTTCCATTGAAAAATAAACACATTTCCACAGAAAATAAAATTAAACCACTGCCGTTTCAGAGGTTCGGAGGCTCGGATAAAGGACATCCGAGCCTGGAAATACTCTCACGTGCCTCCAGGCAAATTAAAAACCGCATCTCGCATTGCGGAGCTCGTTTGCAGTCCAAACTCTCTGGGCATGATTTCCAGAGACGGTGGGTAGACATCCAGATGGGGGGTGGAACTGCATTTGCATTTTTCCGCGAGTGTGACGTCAGAAAGTTTCCTTGTTCAGAATCGCCCGTTTGGGCTGTCCTTTTTTCAAACGCGGAAAAGGACCGCAAATGCTCAGTTTACACATTTCGCAACTCTTAGCCATGAGGGGAGGGGGGGGGGGGGGGCCTAAACAGGGTAGGGGAGCTCACATTAACGTTGAAAAACCTCAGAAAGTGAAAATTTCATGCCATAGGACCTTTAAAAGCAGGTGAGGCGTAAATGATGAGAAGAAACATCTCAAACTTCAGTAGTCGGACATCCACTCATACCTGATCGATACACCTATCCCCGCCCCCTGAGAGCCTGAAATCTGATGAAATCCTATGAGAAACTGACATGATCCCAGACACCGACATGATCCCAGACACCGACATGATCCCAGACACCGACATGATCCCAGACACCGACATGATCCTGGACATGATCCCAGACACAGACCTGATTCCAGACACTGAGCTCGGCATCGATGAGTCGATGGTGAGACGCTGGCGACGACAACGTGACGAACTGACTCGATGCAAAAAGACGGCAAAAGCTTTCAGAGGCAATAAAAGCAGTTTCTCCGAAGTTGAAAACGTTCTTGAAGACGTGGACACCTGCGGATTATAGACAGGTGTGGCCTAAAAAAAAAGATTTGAAAATTTAGTTGATGCGGCTTATGTTCAGGTGCACTCAATAGTCCGGAAATTACGGTACTTCTTCCACCACTTACCAATACTAAAACTGGTATCGAAAGTAGATACTCATTTGAACAGGTGTCAGTCCTAAAAAAAGTCACATTCACAGGACAGAAATTAACTTTTTAAAATATTTTGCTGTAAAATCCTCCAATTATCCACCTTTTGCTTTGTCGAAAAAAAAATATTTAATGGAGTCGTTGAACTTTTTTTCTTTACAGTATCTCGCTTCATATATTTGATTTCTTCTGTGTGTATCTAAAACGTAGAAAAAAACGAAATAAAACCTTGACTGAGAGGGTGCGTCCAAACCTTTGAGCGGTTTGTGTACAGTCTTTGATTATTGTCGTATAAATGTACAGATAAATGTGTTTTATATCAACAACTTTCACTGTAATACAACGGTTAGCAGATTTCCGCAGATATCTACAATAACTTCTCTCCAGCCCGTGCCAACTTCAGCGTGTAAAACTCCCGTTGAACTCTGCGTCGGTTTTATTTGCGCATCCATCACTCCTCACCTGTTTTCCTCTTTATTGCTTTATCCATAAACAGGAACAGCAGAGGCGAAACTATCAGGACAATAACATCCACCACAAATTACCCAGAACCACACCTGCTGCTGTGCCATCTGCATGACATTTCCAACACGTAATCCGATTACACAACGCCACCAGTACAGGCCAATATGTGGGCAATCTACGTTATCTCATTACTTCAACTTTGAGTTTGGTGTAATTTTTTATTTTTTACTTTTTTAATTTTGGGTTCACGACGTGATTGAACAGTTATCCAAATGTTTCTCTCATATTGCAATTTTCTGTTTTATTTTGTTTTCTCAAATTCTGACAATCATATGGTTATCAGTATTCATTTAGCAAACATACAAGGCAAACATTAGAAAGAAAAAATAAAATAAGTAAAATAAAATCTTTGGAGTTTGCAATATGACTAAACAATTATCCAAATGTTTTTTTTTTATATTGCAATTTTCTGTTTTGTTTTGTTTTCTCAAAATCTGACAATCATGGTTTTCAATATTCATTTAGCAAACATACAAGGCAAAAAATAAAAGTAAAATAAAAAAAAATACAATAATAAAAATAAATATAAACTGTATAACAATATATAATAAATATAATAAATAATAAATGTACATATTATATAAATAATAATAAAAATAATTAAAAAGTAAAATAACAACATATATATATATATATATATACATACAATTATCCAAATGTTTTTTTTTTTTTTTCTTATATTGCAACTTTCTATTTTATTTTGGTTGGTTTTCAATATTCATTTAGCAAAGATAAAACTTTGACCATTGCGCTTAAAGGAAAAGTAACGTTTTTTTTTAACAATCTGAGCCTTCTTTCGGCAATAAAACAAGTAGTTTTACTCACCCATAGCAGTTTGGTGTCAATTGGAGCAGTATCGCAGAAGTTATGTTGTAGCAAAAGTGGCCTGTAATCCGAGATTTAGCCATAGTTTCGAGTAGATGAGGACGCCAGTGCGCATGTGCGGACTGTGCTCTCAGCTCCCGGGACCCAAACATGAAACGCAAAGCTGTAAACTATGGATAAATCTCGGATTACAGGCCACTTTTGCTTCAAACGAAATCGTAGACTAAGACATCGAGCTTCTATGATTTGAAAAGTGCTAAAGTTTGTGTTATTTGGAGCCCACACGGGGCATATTACATGCTTGGGGAATATATTATATGCCCCGAGCTATGGCTAGAAGTTGCGCTAGGCTAACGCTAATCCAAAACATCTCTGGAAATGCTCCATATGACACCAAAGTGCTATGGGTGAGTAAAACAACTTGTTTTATTACTGAAAGAAGGCTCAGATTGTAAAAAAAAACCGTTACTTTTCCTTTAAGAAACAAAATTAAAAAAAATGTTGGGATGGGTAAAATCTTAAAATCAAACAATAATGGCTTTCAATATTAATTTGCAACATACAATACAGAAATTTGAAAAAATAAAATAAAATAAAATCTTTGGGGTTTGCAATATGACGAAACAATTATCCAAATGTTTTTTCTTATATTGCAATTTTCTATTTTATTTTGTTTTCTTAAAATCTGAGAATCATGGTTTTCAATATTCATTTAGCAAACATACAAGGCAAACATTTGAAAAAATAAAAGTAAAATAAAAATAATTCAATAATACAATTATATATATATATATATATATATATATATATATATATATATATATATATATATATATATATATATCTCATCCAGCTCGGGTCCTCTACCAGAGGCCTGGGAGCTTGAGAGTTCTGCAGTATCTTTGCTGTTCCTGTACTGCACTTTTCTGGACTGAGATGTCTGATGTTTTTCCTGGGATTTGTTCCGTGCTCCGATCACCACGGGCATCTTCACCTTCCAGGCCTTCTCCAGCTCTTCCTTGAGCCCCTGGTATTTCTCTAGTTTCTCGTGTTCCTTTTTCCTGATGTTACCATCGCTTGGTATTGCAATGTCCACCACCACGGCTCTGTTCTGTTGCTTATCCACCACCACTATGACTGGTTGGTTCGCCATCACCATTCTGTCAGTCTGTATCTGGAAGTCCCACAGGATCTTGGCTCGGTCATTCTCCGCAACCTTCAGAGGTGTTTCCCACCTTGACCTTGGGGTCTCCAGCCCGTACTCTGCACAGATGTTTCTGTACACTATGCCCGCCACTTGGTTGTGTCGCTCCATGTATGCTTTCCCTGCCAGCATCTTACACCCTGCAGTTATGTGCTGGACTGTCTCAGGAGCCTCTTTGCACAGCCTACACCTTGGGTCTTGTCTGGTGTGGTAGATCTGGGCCTCTATTGCTCGGGTGCTCAAGGCCTGCTCCTGTGCAGCCAGGATGAGGGCCTCTGTGCTGTCCTTCAGACCAGCCCTCTCCAGCCATTGGTAGGATTTCTTGATATCAGCCACTTATGATATCAGCCAGTTATGTTTCGGTGGTACACCCCATGTAGGGGTTTGTCCTGCCATGATGGTCCCTCCAGCACCTCTTCCTCTGCACTCCACTGTCTGAGGCATTCCTTGATCATCTGTTGGGGCCTTGTCCTTGATGTACTTTGGATGTTTCATCCTGGACAGTGGTTCCCACACTCACTAGTCCTCGGCCTCCTTCCTTCCGGCTCGTGTACAGTCTCAGGGTGCTGAATCTGGGATGGAACCCTCCATGCATGGTCAGGAGCTTTCGTGTCTTAATGTCTGTGGTCTGTATCTCCTCCTTTGGCCAGCTTATGATTCCTGCAGGGTATCTGATCACTGGCAGGGCATAGCTGTTTATTGCCCTGCCAGTGATCAGATACCCTGAGCCTTGTTCTTGCCATTGAGCTGACTTCTTAGGACTTGCCTTACTCGTTGCAGATATTTGGCCGTAGCCACTTTCCTTGTTGCCTCTTCAAGGTTGCCATTTGCTTGTGGGATACCAAGGTACTTGTAACTGTCCTCAATGTCTGCTATTGTTCCCTCTGGGAGTGAGACCCCCTCTGTGTGGACTACCTTCCCTCTCTTGGTCACCATCCTACTACATTTCTCAAGCCCGAATGACATTCCAATGTCTGTGCTGTAGATCCTGATGGTGTGGATCAGTGAGTCGATGTCTCGCTCACTCTTAGCGTACAGCTTGATGTCATCCATGTAGAGGAGGTGACTGATGGTGGCCCCATTTCTGAGTCGGTATCCATAGCCAGTGCTTTCGATGATTTGTCTGAGGGGGTTCAGACCTATGCAGAACAGCAGTGGGGACAGTGTGTCTCCTTGGTATATGCCACATTTGATGGACACTTGCGCAAGTGGCTTGCCATTGGCTTCAAGGGTGGTTTTCCACAACCGCGTCGAGTTTGCAATGAACGCCCTTAGAGTCTTATTGATATTGTACAGCTCCAAGCACTTAGTGATCCTTGTGTGTGGCATTGTGTCATAGGCTTTCTTGTAATCAATCCAGGCAGTGCACAGGTTGGTCTGACGGGTTCTGCAATCACGGGCGACTGTTCTGTCAACCAGGAGTTGGTATTTGGCTCCCCTGGAGTTTTTGCCGATGCCCTTCTGTACTGTGCTCATATATTGTGCTCATATATATATATATATATATATATATATATATATATATATATACAGTGGTACCTCACCTTACGAAATTAATTCGTTCCAGAAGTGGTTTCGTAACGTGAATTTTTCGTAAGTTGAGTAGCTATTTCAATGGAAAAAGCCTGATTCGTTCCAAGGTTGTTGTTTTTTTACAGTGTAACTATACTCTGTACTCCTCGCACGGTGCGTTCATGTCTCCGTGCTGCTTCCGGAGTCGTGTCTCTCCCCACGCTTCACTATTTAATACATTTTGTTGAAAATCTTGCGTGTTCGGCGCTAGAGCTAAGAGGCCGAGAAAGGTGCTTTTTGAGCGGGGATAACAGCGGGGCGTGCATCTGAGCGCGCATTATTCACATTTTTGAGACTTTGCGTTTCGTAACTTGAATTTTCTTTCGTATCTAGAGACCAAAATTTAACGTGAAGGCATTTCGTAACTTGGATTTTTCATATGTAGGGTCTTTCGTAAGGTGAGGTACCACTGTATATGTATATGTATATGTATATATATATATATGTGTGTTTGGTGGTTTGGTGAAGTGCGCTCACACTCGCTCTATCACCGGTAACGATGGAACTTGTCCGGACGTGTTTATCGTTCAAATGATCCTTCAGGCTGGAGCAGCTTCGGTGATCAGAATTTTTTTTATTTTTTTTAAAAACCTCCAAATCACGGTGTTCTTGTTGATCGTCCTGTCTTCGTTCTTTTTATAAATAAACTTGCCGTTCAAAGGCCTTGGCAGCGGTTCACTCGCAGCACGTGTTAATTTTCAGTGTAATTCATTAACTAACGTGTTAAACTGACAGCCCTAGTTTCAATAATGATTTACCAGTGTTCAAATATATAACGGCAGCCACTTGTGTATCTGTCAACCCCGGGGCAGAATGGTACAATCTGCTCTGTAAATAAGGCCTGTGCGTAATAATTGTAGCCTTAAACGAGGTGTTGAATGCGTTTGACACCTCTCGTCATCTGAATGGTATCTGTGAGAGTGTGATGTCTGCGTAAGTAATTTTGACGGGGTTAAATCAGCCACTGAGAAGTGACGCTTAAAGTGTGAAAACAACTGCCTTCTACAATCCACACATCTGCTCCTCAGCTTCCACCAGAGCCAGAAAAAACTACTGTCATCTCTGTTTGTCTCACAGGCTTTACACGAGTGACATTTTAGACTCCTAGTTCTCCTGAAAGTGATATTTTTATTGGAATCATGAGACGGGGCAAAGCAGAGACTGTATAAAGAAGTGGGCTGTATTGTTTTACCTGGAATGTTCCACAATATGGCATTAAGTTCATTGGCATCCAGTTCATTCAATTACAGGTGTTTTTAATTTTATGTATTTGAATTAGGACAATGCATATTAAGGAACATGACAACAAACAGCATCAATGTAAATATGCCGGAATTAGGACAACAGCGACTTTACATCCGTTGTTCTAAGGCAGGTCAGTGCGGTCGGATACTTTAGCAGCAGAAAGTCCGGGTACACGAATACACGAATACATGTGGAGACACGCGAATTATCCGACAACACTGCAACACGGGGTGAGTCATATTATTATCATATTATTTCTGCATCAAATGAAGATATTAGGTGAAAGCAGCGGCCTTGTGTGTACGTGTGTGTACAGGACAAAACCGGGACTAAACCGGGACTAAAACAGGACTAAACCGGGACTAAAACAGGACTAAACCGGGACTAAAACAGGACTAAACCGGGACTAAAACAGGACTAAACCGGGAAACTACGGGACTTACTCCTGTTGTACTGTTGTTTACTCCTGTTATTGCACTAGAATTAGTACTATTGCACATTTATTTTATCTTAACTTCAATGCACATTCTATTGCACATTACCATCTCACTGCTGTATCTTCCATTGCACATTTTTGATGCACACTGCACATTTTGGACATCTGTAAATAGGTATTTATTTATTATGTTGCACTGCTTTAAGATTTTAGATCTTAGACTTTAGTTTAACCTTATATCTCTGTCTTAGATAGTTTTTGTTGTGTTTTGTCTTTATATTGTATTTTGTACACTGTCTTTTGCACTACCTGACCAGAGAGAAACGAAATTTCGATTCACTGTTTGTTGAACACATATGGCAGAATTGACAATAAAGCTGACTTTGATCTTTTGACTAAACCGGGACTAAACCAGGACTAAACCAGGACTAAACCAGGATTAAACCAGGACTAAACCAGGGCTAAAACAGGACTAAAACAGGACTAAAGCAGGACTAAAACAGGACTAAACCAGGACTAAACCAGGGCTAAAACCAGGGCTAAACCAGGACTAAACTAGGACTTAAACAGGACTAAATCAGGACTAAAACAGGACTAAAACAGGACTAAACCAGGACTAAAACAGGAATAAAGCAGGACTAAATCAGGACTAAACCAAGACTAAAACAGGACTAAACCAGGATTAAACAGGACTAAACCAGGGCTAAAACAGGACTAAACCAGGACTAAAGCAGGACTAAAACAGGACTAAACCAGGACTAAAACAGGACTAAACCAGGAATAAAGCAGGACTAAATCAGGACTAAACCAGGAATAAAGCAGGACTAAATCAGGACTAAACCAAGACTAAAACAGGACCAAACCAGGAATAAACAAGGAATAAAACAGGACAGATGTGTGTGTGTGTGTGTGTGTGTGTGTGTAATGTCCTATACTATTTTGTATTGTATTGAATTGACAATACAGGTGATTTTTAACTTAATTTAACTTACATATTGAATGTTTATATGGACTTTTTGTTATAAAAGCATTTCCAGTTTAACAGAATATAATTCTGCACTAATTCTGACCCTTCCTGAATGTAAACTCCACACCACAGATATGTCAGTGATGGGGATTTTTTTGTTCTGTCTTTCTGCCTTTTTGTTTTAGTTTCACCATCTTATCCAATACCTCAAACAGCTACAGCTTTCATCGTCTGTTTTCCGTTCGTACGCCTGGATTATCGTCACCATTCCACTGCTCGCCAAATGGACTCATTGCTGTCACTTCTTACCCGTTGCCGCCCCGTTCTCAGACATTTTTTTTTCAATTATTTGTTTGTTTCTTTCATTCATAAAGTATAAAAAGACGTCAACGGTGCGATAACGTTACAAGAAATGAATGGACCACCCCCTGCTCCGTGCGCCATTCCATTATCCATCCGATTTTGTCGGTTCCAAAACCCCAAGTTTTTTAACCTGTTCAAGAGAAGCCCCCCAAAAAAAGCTGCTGCTGGTTTTTCCCGGCATCATTAGCAGGCGACAGTGCTGATGCCAGTGGTTTGCCTTAACAGCGCTCACTACTTTCTGTACGGTTACTGTTACCGTCTTGTCGCCGCGGGATATGAATCCTCACTGTGATCAAGGCCACCGCTCTACAGATCTGACCTGTAATTTGGCCTGGTGATGTGCCCTGCTTGTCTCTGTAGGTACAGGTAAGTTAAAGCCTTATTGTAGAACATTTCAGGCAACATTTTGGAACAGACCCTCCACAGAAAGTTACATTAGGAGGGAAGCCTACTGGATTAATGAACTGTCAACAATTGAACCTTTGGGACTGAAGGAAGCACAGGATTTGAGTTGTTTTTCTAAATAATACTTGTAAATATTGCTTGTGTGGTGTATAAATAGATTGATGATTTGTTTGTGAAGCTCTGCATTTGTCTGCGGGTGGTAACGTTTGCTTGTGATGTTTTGACTTTTTAGATAATGTTGTGTACAGTGGATGATATGTCTCTGTTTTTCGACCGTATATACAGCTCTGGAAAAAAATAAGAAACCACTGCATTTTTTTTCCCCTGAAATCAGCATCTCTACATGTATTACAGCCATTCCATTCCAACACAAACACAAAGCTGAGCTACTTCAGTTCTTGCACCAAGAGTGGAATAAAGTCACCCAAGAACAATGTGAAAGACTGGGACTAAACCAGGTCTGAACCAAGACTAAACCAGGTCTAAACTAGGACTAAACCAGGTTTGAACCAAGACTAAAGCAGGTCTAAACTAGGACTAAACCAGGTCTGAACCAAGACTAAAGCAGGTCTAAACTAGGACTAAACCAGGTTTGAACCAAGACTAAAGCAGGTCTAAACTAGGACTAAACCAGGTCTGAACCAAGACTAAACCAGGTCTAAACTAGGACTAAACCAGGTTTGAACCAAGACTAAAGCAGGTCTAAACTAGGACTAAACCAGGTCTGAACCAAGACTAAAGCAGGTCTAAACTAGGACTAAACCAGGTTTGAACCAAGACTAAAGCAGGTCTAAACTAGGACTAAACCAGGTCTGAACCAAGACTAAAGCAGGTTTAAACTAGGACTAAACAAGGTCTGAACCAGGACTAAACTAGGATTAAATTAGGCCTAAACTTGGACTGAACAAGGTTAAAACAGGGACTAAACCAGGACTAAACTCGGACTAAACCAGGTTAAAAAGGGGGCTAAACCAGGACTAAACTAAGACTAAACCAGGTTAAAAAGGGGACTAAACCAGGACTAAACTAAGACTAAACCAGGTTAAAAAGGGGACTAAACCAGAACTAAGACTAAACCAGGTTAAAAAGGGGACTAAACCAGGACTAAACTAAGACTAAACCAGGTTAAAAAGGGGGCTAAACCAGGACTAAACTATGATTAAACCAGGTTAAAAAGGGGACTAAACCAGAACTAAACTAAGACTAAACCAGGTTAAAAAGGGGACTAAACCAGAACTAAACTAAGACTAAACCAGGTTAAAAAGGGGACTAAACAAGGACTAAACTAGGATTAAATCAGGCTTAAACTTGGACTGAACCAGGGCTAAACCAGGACTAAACCTGGTTAAAACGGGGACTAAACCAGGACTAAACTAGGACCAAACCCGGTCTGAACCAAGACTAAACCAAGTCTAAACTAGGACTAAACCAGGTCTGAAACAAGACTAAAGCACGTCTAAACTAGGACTAAACCAGGTCTGAACCAAGACTAAACCAGGTCTAAACTAGGACTAAACCAGGTCTGAACCAGGACTAAACCAGGTCTAAACTAGGACCAAACCATGTCTGAACCAGGACTAAACCAGGTCTAAACTAGGACCCAAGAACAATGTGACAGACTTGTGGAGAGCATGCCAAGACGCATGAAAGCTGTGATTAAAAATAAGGGTTATTGCACCAAATATTGATTTCTGAACTCTTCTTAAGTGTAAACATTAGTATTATGTTGTTTTAAAATGAATTTGATCTTGTTTCTTTTCGCTGTTTGAGCTCTGAAAACATGGATCTTTTTGGTTATTTTGACCATTTGTCATTTTCTGCAAATAAACGCTCTAAACGATAATATTTTATTTGGAATTTGGGGGAAATGTTGTCAGTAGTTTATAGAGTCAAACAAAAATGTTCCTTTTGCCCATATTTCATAAAACATCAGAAGAAATTCCAAACTGAAGACTGAAAACTGGGTAAAAATACAATTTATACTGAACCATGTCTGAGACGTTGGACACTGGGCTCCCATTGTTCCGTCGTGAATTCAAAGACACCAACCCCGCCTAACTCCACCACTCCTCCATTTCTCCGCGACCTTCTCTGTCCATCCTCTTTTCTCTGTCACTTCATCTCTCCATCCTCCGCGACGCAGCAGCCAATCAGAGCGCGCCGTTCCAGCTCATATTTATTCCCCGTAATTTGGACGAATACACCTGCCTCTGTGTGAAAGCTGCTCAGATTAAGACCATTACGCCGGAGATCAGAAGTGATTAGCCAAACCTGAATGGGGACTTTGAAAACCCCCTGACGACGGGAAAAAACGGCGAAGGTTTACAGCCCCTGCGCTCTGTGGACTCCAGGCCAGAGCTGCAGTGTCCTTGGAGGTTTCGGATTTGCCATTAAATTACAGACCCGCTAATGCATACAGTACGAGTTTAAGAGCACTGGGACAAATGGAGGGTGGTGGGTTTTGGTAATCTCAGACAATGGACTGACTCGTGTCTTATTTAACTGTAATACTGATGTAGAAGATCACAGAGCAAGAAATTAGACTTGTAGTGTTTAACCCTCCTGTCGTGTTCGGGTCAAATCTGACCGTTTTACAACTTATAATATTCATAAATATTATGTTTTTCATCTGATTACCTCAAGACCTTATGATATCCTCCACACTGTGGACATGAACATATAAAAGTGATGATCACCTATTTCGTTAAATTTTGAGTGTTTTAATCAACCTTGTTACACCTGTGGTGTTCCCGGTCAAAAGTGACCGCCATAGGAAATGAATGGGTATCCAGAGTAAATTCATTCAACATACAGAAAACATCCCCATACACACTGCCCCAGCTCTCTCACACACACACACACACACACACACACACACACACACACACACACACACACACACACACACACACACACACACACATACACACACACACACACATACACACACATACAAACCAGGGTATGCGTGTTGTGCTGGACATGACAACCGGTCTCCAAGGGCATAATATCACATGTGACAACTTCCTCACATCACATGCTTTTGGTCAGGAGCTACTGAAAAGAAAGCTCACCATGGTAGGGACAGTGAAGAAGAACAAGCCCGAACTTCCCCCTGCGCTGGTATCGACCAGAGGAAGACAGGCACTCTCATCACAATTTGCATTCACTGACACTCACACTTGTGTCATACGTTCCCAAGAAGAACAGAAATGTCATCCTGATGAGCACAGTACACAAAGTCGCCGCTATCAGCGCCACAGAGGACAGGAAGCCCCTGATGATCCAGGACTACAACAAGAACAAGGGAGGCGTTGACTGCCTTGATAAGGTAATGTAAAGTCTCATCATGCATTTTATTTTATTTTTATCTAGGTGAACCATAGCATTTTGTGTATGACAGATTGAATATTGTTCCTAATCTCTTATTATTTATTGTTCCTTTATTGAAGCTTACTGGTACATACACCTGTAAGCGGATGACGGCTTGCTGGCCTGTGGCACTGTTCCACAACATCCTGGATGTGTTAGCTTTCAACGCGTATGTGGTGTGGACAGCAATCGACCCAACCTGGAATCAGGGGAAAAGTTTCAAGAGGAGACTTTTCCTCGCTTTGGTGACTCCTCTTATATACAGCAAGGCCAGCACATTCCCCGCACACCAGCCTCCGCCAGTCTGGTTAGGAGCATGCAAGCTCCAGCCCCAGCCCCAGCCCTGGCTGCTCTCCCCCAACAAGGACATGGGCAGAAAAGGAAGCGTTGTGGCCTCTGTGCCCCTAGAGACATCAAAACGAGCCTGACATGCTGCTAATATGCTTATGTTTGCAAGGCCCACTCTGACCTGAGTGTCACATGCCACTCATGTGCATGAAAACACACACACACACACACACACACACACACCTACACACACACACACACACACACACACACACACCCTGTTGAGTTTGGTGTTTGGTATTCCATTTATTTTTTGTATTATATGTTCATTTTGTAGTTCATTTTCAGTGCCCAATTGTATTTTAACTGATGTTATTTAATGTTTACTTCTATAAATTGTTGTTAGACACTACTTTGAAACATTGTTCTCAACTAAAGAATGCTTAATAAAAAAATTGGTGTGGAAAAAAAAATGTTTGTGCTAATTTAAGAGCAGTTAAAACAGACCGGTCAATTTTGACCGGGAACACTAAAGTAGGGGGCTGGAGGCGAACACGACCGGAGGGTTAATGTCATAGACTGTTTCAAGGTTAGTTAAAGATGGATTCACTAGCAAGGCCCACACCACGACAATGAAATACGATAAACATGTTTATTGACGGTGGGTAGATGTGACAGCTGGAGTGAGACTCCGTTTTTTTTTTTACAATCTGAACCTTATTTCTGCAATAAAACAAGTTGTTTTACTCATCCATAGCACTTTGGTGTCATTTGGAGCAGTTTCGTAGATGTTGTGGTGTGGCGATATCCGTTAACGTTAGTGCTTGGAGCAGGCGATTGCAGTCACCAAATAACACAAACTTTATCACTTTTCAAATCATAGAAGCTCAATGTCTTAGTCTACGCTTTCATTTGAGTCAAAAGTGGCCTGTAATCCGAGATTTATCCATAGTTTGGAGTAGATGAGGAGGACAGTCGCATGTGCGGAGTCACAGCTGATTTCGCTCTCAGCTCTCGGGACCCAAACATGAAAAGCAAAGCTGTAAGACGTTTGGACCATCGTGTTTGCAGTACCCACTTCAGTCAGGACGATTTTTTACCAGCAAAGGAAAAGAAAGAAGGCCAGCGGATTCAGCGCACGATTCTGAGAAGTAATGCGAAACCGATGGCTGTTCTCTGCTGCTCCTAAAACTGTCACCACTTCATTCTTTCCGTTTCCATTCTGTCTCCTCATCCGTATACTCCTCTTCAGTCCTCAGTCCTCCATAAGTCCTCTTCAGCCTCAAAGTCCCAATCTTCTGTCATGTGTCGCTTGCAACAGAAAAGTTATTAGCGTCTTCTTATCTGCAAATCAGCTGTGACTGAACACATGTGCACTGTCCTCCTCATCTACTCGAAACTATGGCTAAATCTCGGATTAGAGGCCACTTTTGACTCAAACGAAAGTGTAGACTAAGACATTGAGCTTCTGTAATTTGAAAAGTGATAAAGTTTGTGTTATTTGGTGACTGCAATCGCCTGCCCCAAACACTCATGTTAACGGATATCGCTAAACTACATCTACGAAACTGCTTCAAATGACTTCAAATGACACCAAAGTGCTATGGGTGAGTAAAACAACTTGTTTGATTACAGAAATAAGGTTCAGATTGTAAAAAAAAATTAATTCTCCTTTAAAGATGATGCCTTCGGGCTGAAGGATGGACCAGAGACACGGGGTTAGGGTTAGGGTCGAGAGCTGACATAGACGGTGTTGTCGTTGTCGGGATAGGCTGTATAAATCGGGCTTCTGGGTAATTGAAGGCGTGGTCGAGGTGAGCTGTGGTTGGCTGGCGAGGAGGTTGAGGCGTGGTCCAGCTCCTGAATCTAAGGTAAAGGGAGAAATTCAATTTGTCAACTGGACGAAGTTTATTTGGTCGAAGACGTTTCGCAGCACATCCAAACTACTTCGTCAGTTCTTGGATGAGCTGCGAAACGTCTTCGACCAAATAAACTTTGTCCAGCTGACAAATTGAATTTCTCCCTTTACCATGGATTCTACCTGGACGACTGAGGGATTCTTCACACTCCTAAATCTAAGTTAATCATATTAAATCCACATATGTAAGAAAAAAAGAGGTTTACCGCACACTTGCTTGATTTTATTCTTTATTAGGCTAGAGCGAACAATGCGTTTCGCCTCTACAGCGTCATCAGGTTCGCTCAGGCATTACCTGAGTAGTGCCAGGTGCAACTAAATACCAATTGATCCAAAATAAGGCAGTAAATACGGTAGTTTATCAGAAGGTCCAGTGTGTCTACAAGCAACAGTTCTATCTGAAAGCCTGTCTGCACATTCACATACATTCAGTTTAATATGTCTACAGTTTCAACATAAAATATTTTTTGATTTCACATAAGAGAGATGCCTCGAAATTGTGTGAACAACCCAGATAACTTGTGTTGCGTTTGTGGTGAAGTGACGTTTGCAAAAGCGCAACATAACTGCAGTGGTTAAAAAGGCAGAACACCTTCACTTTGGTCACACAGTTGGAGATCAGGACAAAAGTTGGGCTCCACATTATTGTTGTAACACATGTGATACTTTAGCTTGTTTTTCATAAGATATTCAATCACCTGATGTCTTACGATATTTCTTGTTTATTTCTTGACAGATAAAGAATTGCAAGTTAAATATTTTCAAAATAAAAATATTATTTTTAAGCAAAAATGCCTAAGGCTACGTTTATACGGCGACGATCAAAACAGAAGACGCAAAAGTGGCGTCTCGTCTTCAATTTTTTATCCGCGTTTAGACGAGCGTTCTCAACAGGAAATGTTTGTTTATACGAAGACGCAAAAGTGGGCGAATTAGATTGAATATGCATGCCAGGCCGCTAATATAATGTCAGAGCTACCTTTTTCAGGACACCGACAGGGGATCTCATTACGGTTGTTTCGCCCTCGATGTCGGGTCGGAGCTCTTCGCTTAATGCAACAAGAGTTTGTTTAGTCATTCTGAAGTTTTCCACCCAAGCACTGTCTTCAACTAATCCATTCTCAAAATTGTCCCACCACTGACTGGTTCTGCCCGGTCTTGTCCAAACTCGCCTCTGTCGCCTGCGACGTATTGTTATTGTTTTTACCGGCTTGGCGCATCCAGTGTGACGTCAGGTGTGTGCGGCGTGAACATGTTTTGCGCTTCTTGCCGTTTAGACGGAGACACGACCCGGGCCGTTTTCAGAACTCCACACTCTGGAAGGAGTCTTCAGATTTTTGCAGTTTCAGAGCCCGACGGCGCCGCCGCCGTGTAAACGAAAGACACTTCCGATAGAATGTCCAAAAAAATAAAAAATAAAATAAACACTGGGCCATCCGGGGATCGAACCCAGAACCTTCTTGTTATAAAACTAGTGCGCTAGCCACTCAGCCATCATCCCATCTAAGATATTTCCCTGGCTACAGTCAAATAAGTTTGACAATCCTTGTGTAACAGACTGTGGATATCTCTGCACGAGAGTTTCGGCCCGAAACTCGGGTAGCTTTCGGTTCTCAATTCTTTTCAGTTTCAATTCTTTTAGCGGTGCTGCGCACCGGCTGTAAATGTTATACCAGTGCGCCGTTCCGGTGCGCACTGGCTTACTTTCACCACTGGTCACAGCTGATTTGGCTCTCAGCTCTCGGGACCCAAACATGAAAGGCAAAGCTGTAAGACGTTTGGACCATCGTGTTTGCAGTACCCACTTCAGTCACGACGATTTTTTACCAGCAAAGGAAAAGAAAGAAGGCCAGCGGATTCAGCGCACGATTCTGAGAAGTAATGCGAAACCGATGGCTGTTCTCTGATGCTCCTAAAACTGTCTCCGCTTCATTCTTTCCGTATCCATTCTGTCTCCTCATCCGTATACTCCTCTTCAGTCCTCAGTCCTCCATAAGTCCTCTTCAGCCTCAAAGTCTGAATCTTCTGCCATGTGTCGCTCGCAACAGAAAAGTTATTAGCGTCGTCTTATCTGCAAAACAGCTGTGACTGAGCGCATGCGCACTGTCCTCCTCATCTACTCGAAACTATGGCTAAATCTCGGATTAGAGGCCACTTTTGACTCAAACGAAAGTGTAGACTAAGACATTGAGCTTCTGTAATTTGAAAAGTGCTAAATAAGTGCTAAAGAAAATAAGTGCTAAAGAAATTCAATTTGTCAACTGGACAGTTTATTTGGTCGAAGACGTTTCGCAGCTCATCCAAACTACTTCGTCAGTTCTTGGATGAGCTGCGAAAAGAACTCCACACTCTGGAAGGAGTCTTCAGATTTTTGCGGTTTCAGAGCCCGACGGTGCCGCCGCCGTGTAAACGAAAGACACTTCCGATAGAATATTTTGTCGTTTTCAGTCACAATCGTCCTCATCTAAACGGCCCCTTAATCGATTGTATAAACAGATGTGATTTTGATGTTAAACAGTATCATTAAATATCTTAAATACATTAGCTAACCAGCACAGTTATCAATAGATTTTCAGTTTTATCTCGGAGGCAGATCGAGTCCAAAAATTTGTAGACCTGTGTACCGATGGTAGCTTTAAATTCCAATACAGTCCAAAAAAATTCTCACAAACATACCATTAAGTAAAGCTGAACTGTGTAACTTTTCCGATGGAGGCTTATCATTCTCCATCACGACAAGCAGCTGGCACCACAAGGCCAAAATCCAGGTCAGATCTGCGGGGTTTTCAGCATATTCTGAATCGACTGGAGGACGTGTATGTCATATCGTTACACACTACACTTTTGAGTCACACTTTGCTTCTATTCCCACTTGGACCGACTGCGCCAGATCTTTACATCGGCATTATCATTTCTGAAGGTTGAGCTGTGAGCAGCGGGTGCACGGGCTCTGCAGCAGCCGAACAGCGGTCCTTTGTATTAACCACGGGCCTGGAGGAGCCATCTTCTGTACCGTCCTGTCTCTGCCTCTGCTGTGGGGGCCCCATTATGAACATGGAGTCTGGGCCCTGGGCTTGTGCGTATGAAGACACAGCCTGACCCATATCTGCACTCTCCCCATTATTTTAGTCATCTTTGGAGAAGCAGAGAGGGCCTGTAGTCACACAGAGCTGCTGGACACATGAATTATGACTGCAGAAATCACAAGGAGAGGATAATTACGTTGGTTTGAGGGCATACGCCGAGATAGAACTGTGCGACGTAATTATCCTAATGTAAAATAGTGAGGAAATAATGTTTAATGAGTGGAGATAGTGGAAGGTTTTAAGTTAAGGCTGCGTGCTGGACTAATTAGTCCAATAAAATAAAATACGATCAAATAGACTGGGCCAATCACAGTCCAGCATTGTGATTTGGGGGCGGAGCTAAAGGTTATTTTAAAGCAGGGGTGTCAAACTTGCCGATCCGGCCCTTCAAGACCTTTAATCTGGCCCTTGGCTGATTTTCTATTCAAGTATTGGTTATTTTCTGCGCCTTTTTTCTGCGCAGTTTAGCATCGCAGCGTCTCCAGCGCCTCGGTACGTGGCCCCTCCCACCAGAGCAGCACAAATGAAGACTCGGCTCTTTCCAAACGCTCTTAAAGGACCATCGTTTTGACTGTCGACCGTGACACCCTCATCAGCAAAATGTCAAAAATGAGAAAAGTGGACGCCGAGTGCAGGATTTTCCAAAAAAATAGACTACAGCGGTCCCTCGTTTATCGCAGTGGTCACGTTCTAAAAATAACTCGCGATAAGCGAAATCCGCAATGTAAGACTTTATATTTTACAATTATTATACATGTTTAAAGGCTGTAAACTAGGGCTGTCATTTTAACGTGTTAATTAGATTAATTAATTACACTGCTAATTAACGCGTTATAAAAATTAACACAATTAATTATGAGCAGCAATTCAATGCCTGCGCATTTTATTTATTTATTTATTTATTTACCTTTATTTAACCAGTAAAAAAAGTCCCATTGAGATTCAAAGATCTCTTTTTCAAGGGAGTCGTGGCCAAGAGGCCCACACAATACAACTCACAAGACGACAATTAAATATAAAGTCAACACAGATAAAATGTTAAAAACAATTAGAAACACTTTTAAATTTGAGTTGCGGGGCCTTTGAACGGCAAGTTTCTTTATAAAAATGTGACGGAGCGTTGTCCCCGGGGAGAGCACGTGAAGACTCACACGCCCGTTTCCGTATCTGTTGCGCTCCGCGCACTGAACCCTTTTGATTATCAACTAATTCCCATAAACTCTCCAGTGTGTTCTGCTGCGACTAAGGGTGCACACTTAGAAGTTTTCACTTAGTCAGTTTTGCCCATCCGAATCACGCTAAACCCGATCATTTACTCACCCCGTGCTGCCGCCTCCTCCCTCCTCGCGTGGTGCGATGGTCCGGACACATCCACAACGGGAGTTTAAATCCTCCTCGCGGGTTCCGGGGGTCATGTGAGCCATGAGTAATTTACACGGGCAATTATTTGTATTCTCTGTATATTTGTATAATATTTATTGACGTTGCATGAAAGCTACTGCACGTGCTCACATTTTGGCACCAGAAATATTCTCCATGTAATAGTGGAATGGTGTAAATGAGCTTTCGAATGAATGTTACATAATGTGGGAGGTGAATGGGGGTGTATAGCAGTCTTGTCTTGGTCACAGTGAAGGTAACTTAAAAGACTTAAAGGTGAAGTCTGCAGTCTTTTCACTGTACCTCTATAAATCACACGTTTGACACCTTTTTTGCCCTGTGGGAGAGCACAATAAACCACCTAGAAAAATGTATTTAAAAAATGCGATTAATTAGATTAATTCATTACAAATCCTTTAATTAATTTGATTATTTTTTTTAATCGCCTGACAGCACTACTGTAAACGCTTCACCACACACATTCTACACTTTTTTCAGACTGGAATTAACGTTTTACCACATTTCTCTCTTGTTTAAACACTCAAACATTCGTAGATTTTCATCCAAAAAAATTATTAATAGTGACGCGTGGGGGGGGGGGCACGGCTACGGGAGTCTGGCTGGATACGCTGCTCGTTGCGATCAAATCCATGATAGAGCAGCATGATCGGCGCGAGTCCGTGCGTCTCACCTGGGGCCGCGAGTACGAGACCGAGGCCGGCAGTGTCCGGACCGTGTTTCTTCTCGGGACCACATCCACGGCTAACAACCGAATACCTAGCGGGTGGGCCGCGGCAATGGGGTTGCGGGGCCGCTCTCGAGCCACATTTCACATTTCTTTGCCTGGTTTCATGCGGCTCTTACATTTATATCGAAGTTTGTGTTTATGATGTGCGTGTTCGCTTCGCGGCTCGGACTGTGTAGTTAGCCGTGGACGCGGTCCCGAGAAGGAACACGGTTCGGACACTGCCGGCCTCGGTCTCGTACTCACGGCCCCTGGTGAGACGCATGGCCGCGTCCCCTCTGGCATGTGCCTAAATGCCAGACCGCCCAGTCCGTCACTGATCAGGACGCAGAACACAATGTCGATACACTATATTAAAAAAAATTGGAATAAAAAAAATCCGCGAAGGGAGGCCGCAAAAAGTGAACCGTGATATAGCGAGGGACCACTGTAACTCTTATTTGTTCACTGAGGTGAATGGGAAACCTGTGTGTTTGGTGTGTTTGCAACAAGTGGCGTCGCTCAAGGAATATAATCTTAAACGCCACTACGAGAAACAGCATTTCGAACAATACAAGAACTTGAATGGAGATTTAAGAAGACAGAAGATAAACGAATTATTGCTGGAACTGAAGGAACAGCAGTCTGTAATAGATTTGTGTTTCTCTGGACAAATATTTTGACTTATTTCTATTTTGGGGTATATTTGACATGAGTTTTCTGATCCGGCCCCTTTGGGATCAAAGTCAGTTGGATACGACCCCCGGACCAAAATTAGTTTGACACCCCTGTTTTAAAGGGTCCTTATTACACTATTTTCTGTGTTTCTATGTTATAATGTTGTTTCCTCATCAAAAACAGACCTGGAGTTGTGTTTTTTTTGTTTCATTCACACATGTTTAACACACAAACCTGCAGATTTAGGCTGAGTTTTTCCGTCAACCAGAAAACACTTCCACCTTGTGATGTCATGTGGTAGTCCAGGAAGTGCTCCACTGTGTTTTAACCATCATACACATTCACTAGAATCATTTGGATACTTGCATTCTCTGCTGAACTAAAGGTAAAAGGAGCTGTTAACTTCATGACATCACAAGGTGTAGACGGATTAATAATAATGCAGGTGTGACTGAAACAAAACACAACTCCAGGTTTGTTTTTGAGGAAGTAACCACATTATAACTAAAAGCTACAAGAGTCAGTTTTGCGTTCCACATACTGTATCTGCAAATGTGCTGTTTGTAGAAGTTATTATTATAACAAAAATCCATCGCAGCACATTTTTATCTGATTAATTTCTGGTTCATATTGGGACAGTAACCTATTTTTTCTCTCCCGTTGGCTGTGACTAACTCCATCTGTGGTGTGAGCTGAGCCTGGTTTGGTACCTGTTTCTGCCCCCGCTTCTGTCCCCAATTCTGCCCCTGTCTCTGTCCCTGCCTCTGCTTCTACCCCTGTCTCTGCCCCTGTCTCTGCCCCTGTCTCTGTCCCTGCTTCTGCCCCTGTCTCTGTCCCTGCTTCTATCCCTGCCTCTGTCCCTGCCTTTCTTTCTGTCCCTGCCTCTGTCCCCACTTCTGCCCCTGCTTCTGTCCCTGCCTCTGCTTCTGTCCCCGCTTCTGCCCCTGCTTCTGTCCCTGCCTCTGCTTTTGTCCCTGCTTCTGCCTCTGCTTCTGTCCCCGCTTCTGCCCCTGCTTCTGTCCCTGCCTCTGCTTTTGTCCCTGCTTCTGCCTCTGCTTCTGTCCCCGCTTCTGCCCCTGCTTCTGTCCATGCCTCTGCTTCTGTCCCCACTTCTGCCCCTGCTTCTGTCCCTGCCTCTGCTTCTGTCCCCGCTTCTGCCCCTGCTTCTGTCCCTGCCTCTGCTTTTGTCCCTGCTTCTGTCCCCGCTTCTGCCCCTGCTTCTGTCCATGCCTCTGCTTCTGTCCCCGCTTCTGCCTCTGCTTCTGTCCCCGCTTCTGCCCCTGCTTCTGTCCATGCCTCTGCTTCTGTCCCCGCTTCTGCCCCTGCCTCTGTCCCCGCTTCTGCCCCTGCCTCTGTCCCCGCTTCTGCCCTTGCCTCTGCTTCAGTTATTTCCCCTGCTTCTGTTCTTGCTTCTGTCCCTGCTTCTGCCTCTATCCCTGCCTCTATCCCTGTCTCTGTCCCTGCCTCTGGCCCTGTCTCTGTCCCTGCCACTGTCCCTGTCTCTGTCCCTGCCTCTGTCCCTGCCTCTGGCCCTGTCTCTGTCCCTGCCACTGTCCCTGTCTCTGTCCCTGCCTCTGTCCCTGCCTCTGTCCCTGCCTCTGTCCCCTGCCTCTGTCCTTGCCTCTGTCCCTGCCTCTGCTTCTACTCCTGCTTCTGTTTTTGTCTTTGTACCTGCCTCTGTCCCTGCCACTGTCCCTGTCTCTGTCCCTGCCTCTGTCCCTGCCTCTGTCCCCTGCCTCTGTCCTTGCCTCTGTCCCTGCCTCTGCTTCTACTCCTGCTTCTGTTTTTGTCTTTGTACCTGCCTCTGTCCCTGTCTCTGTCCCTGTCTCTATCCCTGTCTCTCTTTCTCTCCCTGTCTCTGTCCCTGCTTCTGCCTCTGTCCCTGTCTCTGTCCCTGTCCCTGCCTCTGTCCCTGTCCCTGTCTCTGCCTCTGCCTCTACCTCTCGTTCTGTCCCTGCCTCTGTCCCTGCCTCTCCTTCTGTCCCTGCCTCTGTCCCTGCCTCTGTCCCTGCCTCTCCTTCTGTCCCTGTCTCTGTCCCTGCCTCTGTCCCTGCCTCTCGTTCTGTCCCTGTCTCTGTCCCTGCTTCTGTTTTTGTCTTTGTACCTGCCTCTGTCCCTGTCCCTACCTCTGTCCCTGCCTCTGTCCCTGCTTCTGCCTCTGTCCCTGTCTCTGTCCCTGCTTCTGTCTCTGTCCCTGCTTCTGCCTCTGTCCCTGTCTCTCCTTCTATCCCCACTTCTGTCACTGCCTCTCGTTCTGTCCCTTACTCTGTCCCTGCCTCTCTTTCTGTCCCTGCCTCTGTCCCTGTCTCTGTCTTTGTCCCTGCCTCTGTCCCTGTCTCTCTTTCTGTCCCTGCCTCTGTCCCTGTCCCTGTCTCTGTCCCTGTCTCTGTCCCTGTCTCTGTCCCTGTCTCTGCCTCTGCCTCTACCTCTCATTCTGTCGCTGTCCCTGTCTCTGTCCCTGCCTCTGTCCCTGCCTCTGCCTCTACCTCTCATTCTGTCGCTGTCCCTGTCTCGGTCCCTGTCTCTGTCCCTGTCTCTGTCCCTGCCCCTGTCCCTGCCTCTGTCCCTGTCTCTGTCCCTGTCTCTGTCCCTGCCCCTGTCCCTGCCTCTGTCCCTGCCTCTGTCCCTGTCTCTGTCCCTGCTTCTGTTTTTGTCTTTGTACCTGCCTCTGTCCCTGTCCCTACCTCTGTCCCTGCCTCTGTCCCTGCTTCTGCCTCTGTCCCTGTCTCTGTCCCTGCTTCTGTCTCTGTCCCTGCTTCTGCCTCTGTCCCTGTCTCCCCTTCTATCCCCACTTCTGTCCCTGCCTCTCTTTCTGTCCCTGCCTCTGTCCCTGTCTCTATCCCTGCTTCTGCCTCTGTCCCTGTCTCTGTCCCTGTCCCTGCCTCTGTCCCTGTCTCTCTTTCTGTCCCTGCCTCTGTCCCTGTCCCTGTCTCTGTCCCTGTCTCTGTCCCTGTCTCTGTCCCTGTCTCTGCCTCTGCCTCTACCTCTCATTCTGTCGCTGTCCCTGTCTCTGTCCCTGCCTCTGTCCCTGCCTCTGCCTCTACCTCTCATTCTGTCTCTGTCCCTGTCTCTGTCCCTGTCTCTGTCCCTGTCTCTGTCCCTGCCTCTGTCCCTGCCTCTCGTTCTGTCCCCGCCGCCCTCACGCCGCCGTCTCGCTCTCGTCTCATTTGTATCTGTGCTCCTCCAGCCACGGCGCTGCCATCTGCATTTCGTATGTGCAGATGGATAATAAGAGCCGGGCCGCTCCTCGGAGACGACGCATTCAAATGGACCTCTGCGCTCGCCGTCGTCCCCGAGCTCGCCGGGTTAACGCCGAAGCCAGAGAGGAGTGAGATGATGAGAAGTTTGTACCGTCTCCAGAGGCTACGGCGACAGACAGGGGCCAAAAAGGACACATAGAATTTAGAAAGACAAGTCACAGCTCAATGGACTGGACTGCAAGAAGTTTGAGAACTATTTTTAGTTTTATTACACTTCTATGGACATCATATTTCCTGATTTTTATTTTATCTTATTTTTTAAATGCTATATTTGTGGAAAACAGCATTAAAGGGTCCATATTATGTATTTCTGATCTGTTATAGTATATTTCCTCATCACAAACGTACCTGGAGTTGTGTTTTGTTTCATTCACACAAACCCTGCATATTTACACTGAATTCTTCTCTCACACTGACAGCACTTTTCCACATTGTGATGTCATTTTGTAATACAGGAAGTGCTCCACGGAGTGTTTAAATCCCATACATCTTAAAGTAAATGGACATGGTAACTTGACAACTACGACTACTATGACATCGCAAGGCGGAACAGAGCATTTTGAGCTTTGGAGACAGGCCTGGACTGGTAATTGGACATACCGGGCATTTTCCCGGTGGACCGACAGTCCTGGGGGCCGATGCCCTTCTTCTTTTTTTTTTTTTTACTTAGAGACCGGCCCACAATTTAGGACTGAACCAGGACTAAACCAGGACTAAACCAGCACTACATCAGGTCTGAACCAGGACTTAACCAGGTCTGAACCAGGACTAAACCAGGACTAAATCAGGATTGAACCAGGACTAAACAGGACTAATCAGATCTAAATCAGGACTAAAAGAGGATTGAACCAGGACTAAACCAGGACTTCATCAGGTCTGAACCAGGACTAAACCAGGACTAAATCAGGATTGAACCAGGACTAAACCAGGACTAAACCAGGACTAAATCAGGCTTGAACCAGGACTAAACCAGGACTAATTACATCTAAATCAGGACTAAATCAGGTCTGAACCAGGACTAAACTAGGACTAAATCAGGACTAATCAGGTCTAAATCAGGACTAAATCAGGTCTGAACCAGGACTAAACCAGGACTAATTACATCTAAATCAGGACTAAATCAGGTCTGAACCAGGACTAAACCAGGACTAAATCAGGTCTGAACCAGGACTAAACCAGGACTAAATCAGGACTGAACCAGGACTAAACCAGGATTAAATCAGGACTGAACCAGAACTAAACCAGGACTAATTATGAGGGGCCGGTCTAAGCCAAAAATGCCAGGGCCATTTTTTTGTCCTGTTTTTTGACCTGTTTGGTCTGGACTGGAGCGTTTGTCCACTGATCCAAAGGTTGGCGCTTCGAATCCCGCTCTTGACATAAGAAACATCAGTGGTTGAGCGGTCAGATCCACTGACCCACAGGTTGGCAGGTACGATTCCAGCTCCCACAGATGAATGCTGCCATTGTGTCCTTGGGCAAGACACTTAAAGGAGAATTAACGTTTTTTACAATCTGAGCCTTATTTCGGTAATAAAACAAGTTCTTTTACTCACCCATAGCACTTTGGTGTCATATGGAGCACTTCCAGAGATGTTTTAGATTAGCGATATCCATAACGCGAGTTCTCGGGGCATATAATATATGCCCGTAGCCGTAGCTCGGGGCATATAATATATTCCCCCAACATGTAATATATGCCCCGTGCGGTCTCCAAATAACACAAACTTTAGCACTTTTCAAATCATAGAAGTTCGATGTCTTAGTCTAGGATTTCGTTTGAGTCAAAAGTGGCCTGTAATCCAAGATTTAGCCATAGTTTACAGCTTTGCGTTTCACGTTTGGTCCCGGGAGCTGAGAGCCAAATAAACTGTGACTCCGCACATGCGCACTGGCGTCCTCATCTACTCGAAACTATGGCTAAATCTCGGATTACAGGCCACTTTTGACCAAGCGAAAGCGTAGATTAAGACATCGAGCTTCTATGATTTGAAAAGTGCTAAAGTTTGTGTTATTTGGAGACCGCACGGGGCATATTACATGCTCGGGGAATATATTATATGCCCCGAGCTACGGCTAGAACTCGCGCTAGGCTAACGCAAATCTAAAACATCTCTGGAAGTGCTCCATATGACACCAAACTGCTATGGGTGAGTAAAACACCTTATTTTATTACCGAAATAAGGCTCAGATTGTGAAAAAAAACATTAATTCTCCTTTAACCCACCTCGCCCCCAGTGTCGGCGTACACTGGTGTGTGAATGTGTGAGTTGTTCCTTGTTGTAAAGCGCTTTTTGGGTTCCTTGAAGGTGGAAAAGTGCTATATAAAGATGTGACCATTTACCATTTCCCACCTCCGCCTCTGACCCTCCCCCCAAACCATCATCCGCTCCAGCATTCCCATCATTCCCCATCCCGACCATCATTACCCTTCGCACCAACCATGCACCACCACTATATAAAAAGTACATATACACATTCATCCTGTCATCAATAAATATAAAATCAGTCCATCCATCTTCTTCCGCTTCTCCATTATGCTAAATTAGAAGAGAGGGTGGGATTAAATAAGTTTTCCTTTCTTCCCATTCCTTTTTTGGCGTTTTGTTATTGTTTTTTTGTCGTTGCGTGAAGAGTCCCTCAGTCGTCCAGGTAGAATCCATGAGAAAAGAAGAAATTCAATTTGTCAACTGGACAAAGTTTGTTTGGTCGAAAACGTTTCGCTGCTCATCCGAGAGGCTTCGTCAGTTCTGGTTGGAGTGCTGGTAAGACACTGCTTATATCTCGCTGCAGGGAGGCGCTAACTATACTGCAGTTTTTCCGAAACTATCTCGCCTATTTGTTTCTGTCTTTTGTTTCTCTGGCGTCTAGTCTAGACGCGAGATAGCGAGATAGTTTCGGAAAAACTGCAGTATAGTTAGCTCCTCCCTGCAGCGAGATATAAGCAAGTGTCTTACCAGCACTCTAACCAGAACTGACGAAGCCTCTCGGATGAGCAGCGAAACATTTTCGACCAAACAAACTTTGTCCAGTTGACAAATTGAATTTCTTCTTTTATCTTTTTTGTTGTTATTTCCGTTATTGCACTTTTAAAAGGATGTAAATTGCTTACTGGCCCAAAAAAAAGTAGTGGAACATTTCAGGTAAACCATGGACACAGAAAGGTACAGTAGCTAACCCTCCAACATGAAAACGATAATGTCCACCTTTAAACCCCAACACAACCGCACTGTACGTACATAACCTTATATTGTTGCATTATCATAACTCCATATCTCAGCGCCGAGTCCACGGTTCCTCGGAGATCATTTGGAGATATGAAACAGCAGAGCACCATTATCCTTCCCCAGGCCGTGCCCTCGCTGCTAATTCTCCTGCACCTTTTCTTTGGCTGTCACTGAGGCGAACCAATTAGCATAGAGTGTCCATTCCACCTCTCTCCTTCGCCGACTGTTTTTGTCACACTCCTCGCTGGCCCAGTCACGCAAATTAGCGGCGCAGGCTGCAAGGCTCAATTACCTTTTTAAGGACTTTAGCCGAGTGTCCGCGTGGTGATGTGGCGCAGTCCCTTCCAACCGGCTGCACCGAGGGCACGCCGATAAAGAGGAAGGAGACAGTGGAGTGGAGAGAAGATTGCATTTTTTTTTCTTTTTAAGGGTGGAATTAGTGGAGTCTAGGCAGTGTTTTCAGAAAAAGAGTTTAGAAATGTTTAGATATTGTACTAAAGCATTTAGTTATCTGTATGTTTTAAGGTTTTGCAGGTAGAACAGAATCTTTAGAGTGCTACGAATCTAAAGATATGATTATTATATTTCTTATTCTCTCAGCCTTACGCAATGTATTCTTAGACTTAGACAAACTTTATTGATCCACAAGCAAAATTATTTGGGTTCACCATTTATACGCCTATAATTTAAAGGTCTTATATCACACAAAATGCACTCTTGTGAGGTTTAGCCATGTTGGAATGTTCTTACCTCATCAAAAACGGACCTGGAGTTGTGTTTTATTTCATTCTTTTCATTCATTTCATTTGTTACTAACAGTTACGATTGTAAAGCACTGAAAGTTCTGTTCTCCTTCAGGTTCTTTCATTCTTTCGTTGACTGCTTGCTAGCATAGTTAGCATGTTTTGGCGGCACGGTGGCTGAGTGGGTAGCGCTCATGCTTCACAGCAAGAAGGTTCCGGGTTCGATCCCCGGGTCGCCCAGACCTTTCCGTGTGTGTTCTGTGTGGAGTTTGCATGTTCTCCCCGTGTCTGGGTGGGTTTCCTCCGGGCGCTCCGGTTTCCCCCATCAACCCAAAAAACATAGGTAAAACCATAGGTAAAATCCTCCAGCTGAGGTCCTGACCAAACCGAAGCAAGAAGATCATGGAGTTGGTCCCCGGGCGCAGTAATGTGCTGCCCACTGCTCCTAATAACAGGATGGGTTAAATGCAGAAATGGAATTTCCCCACTGTGGGACTAATAAAGGCATAGCTTTCTTTCTTTCTTTCTTTTGTGGCAAAGTGACGGCTGATATTATACAGTGGTACCTCACCTTATGAAATTAATTTGTTCCAGAAGTGGTTTCGTAACGTGAATCTTTCGTAAGTTGAGTAGCTATTTCAATGGAAAAAGCCTGATTCGTTCCAAGGCCCCGATCCAAGTTTTTTTTTTTATAGTGTAACTTTTTTTTATAGTGTAACATTGTGTTCTGCGTAGAGACTGTAGACCCAGGACTAAACGTGGACTATACGAGGTCTAGACCATGGTCTAAACCAGGACTAAACCTGGACTAAACCAGGTCTAGACCAAGGTCTAAACCAGGACTAAACCTGGACTAAACCAGGACTGGACCAGGTGGATTAAAGCGCCGCGCGCGGGT
This sequence comes from Paratrypauchen microcephalus, assembly GCA_036785185.1. Taxonomy (NCBI): domain Eukaryota; kingdom Metazoa; phylum Chordata; class Actinopteri; order Gobiiformes; family Gobiidae; genus Paratrypauchen; species Paratrypauchen microcephalus. The sequence continues at coordinate 779,286 of JAVJIX010000240.1, read as the reverse complement.
CTATTTCCTGGTTTCGTTTCGAGTCACGGCTGAGGCGAGCAGCGAGGGGGACCGCACCCAGTCTGAGCGCATGAACGAGATCCGTGCTCAAACCGTGCCTCCTCTAGACCTGGTCTAGACCACCGTGGCTCTTGCATGCGTTCGTTCATGCGCTCAGACTGCGTGCGGTCCTCCTCGCTGCTCGCCTCAGTCGTGACTCGAAACGAAACCAGGAAATAGACCCGCATGCGGCGCTTTAATCCACCTGGTCTAGTCCTGTTTTAGTCCAGGTTTAGTCCTGGTTTAGTCCAGGTTTAGTCCTGGTCCAGTCCAGGTTTAGTCCAGGTCTAGACCTGCTGGCAGCCCCGCGCCAGGTGATGCTGCGCTAACACATGTGTCAGAGTGCAGTCTTCTCCCCCCTCCCCCTTCCCCCCACACTTCACTATTAATAATTTTGTTGAAAATCTATGAAAGTTTGAGTGTTTAAACGAGAGAAAAATGTGAGAAAAGTTTAAATCCAGTCTGAGAAAAGCGTATAATGTGTGTGGCTGAGCGCGCATTATTTGAATTTTTGAGATTTCGCGTTTCGTAACTTGAATTTTCTTTCGTATCTAGAGAGCAAAATTTAACGTGAAGGCGTTTCGTAACTTGAAATTTTCGTTTGTTGGGTCTTTCGTAAGGTGAGGTACCACTGTATTCTTTAAAAACCGCTACAGTCTCTTGGCATATCAGGCATACAGCAGCTGATAAGTATTCGGTGAAAAAATATTAATTGTTCACTCCTTATTAAACACTCGACATTCTCTGTCCACTTTTTTTTTTTTTTTTTTTTTTTTTAGCTCTGTTCATCTTTACATGAGGGCTGATCCAGATCAGAGTAAAGCACAAACATGAAGAAGAAGAAGAAGAAGAAGAAGAAGAAGAACATGGAGCAAAACGCCGCACCTCCACACAGGTCGATGTATGTAGTGCGCCAGCTGTTGGAAAACGCCAAAATTGCAGGGAAATTAAAACATGAACAAGGTTTATTAATATAATTTCTTCAAGTTCGGCAAACCAGATTAAAAACCTTAATGGGCCGCATATGGCCCCCGGGCCGTAGTTTGCCCACGCCTGGTCTAAACCGAGCAAACCAAACAATATTGTCAGATTTTGTCTTATTTTTGGTCAGGATGGCTTATTCTTTGGTTGTAATTTTTGTTAAATATTATTGTTTTTATTTGTGTTTATTATTTAATTTGTTGTGTCGATGTCTGCCTAGAGGGGGCGACAGTAACTCAGTCGGTAGAGCGTTGGTGGTTCGAATCCCATTATCGACATCGTTGTGTCCTTGGGCAAGACATTTAACCCCACCTTGCCTCCAGTGTTGGTGCCTCCATGTCAGTAGAGTTACATCGAGGCCGGTTGTTGCGTAAAGCGATGTGGGGCCGTCCTCCCGTGGACCCACCACCTGCAGGAGGATCCATGGGGCTGGTGCAGGGAGATCTGGGCAGCAGATCTGCTTGGACTGTTGCCTCCAAAATACAGAAAAGCAGAAGAAAATGGATGGATGAATTAAGCCCTGCAGTGTGAACGTAGTCTTAGTCTGACTCGTCCCCCACGACCTGTTTGCCTTGGGTGACCAGGGGCATGAAGCTCCCGGGATCATTCAGGCACTCAAACCCCTCCACCACGTTAAGGTGGTGGTTCATGGAGAGGGTAGTAAATTGTTGAATGCTTTAAATATTATTAGTGTATAATATTTTACAAGGTCAGAAATCTTTAGGAGCTTGGACTGAATAAAAGGAAACCAACTTTCTGGATGATTCGCAAAGCTGTTTTTTTTTAAATAATATAATCAATGGATTAATTGTACATTTGTAAGTGTTTCCCACACTTCAACACAATAATTGAAATAAAGGAGAACCATGAGCTTAAAGATCCCATGACATGGTACTTCTTGATGCTTTTATATGGCTCCTTAATGGTTCCCTAATACTGTAAATGAATCCTTCTTCAAAATCAACACTCAGTGCATGAGAAACAGAGATAAGATGAGAAAATGTCACTCTGGAACACTCCATTATGGGCGTTGTTGCTTGAATGCAAATGAGGAGGACAGAGGTGGCCTATAGTAGGCGGTGGGGGCGTGGCCAAGCTCTCCGCTCTGTGACCCACTTCCGTGTTTTTGCACGGAGGGAGAGATGAGAAGCCTTCCATTGAAAAATAAACACATTTCCACAGAAAATAAAATTAAACCACTGCTGTTTCAGATATCCACAGGCTCAGATAAAGGACTTCCGAGCCTAGAAACACTCGCAAGTTCCTCCAGGCAAATAAAAAAACGTATTTCGCATTGCGTAGCTCCTCCGCAGTCCAAACTCTCTGGGCATGATTTACAGAGACGCTGAGTACAGACAGACGGGGGTGGAACTGCATTTGCATTTCTTTTTTCGATCTGACGTCAATAAGTTTCCTTGTTCAAAATCGCGCGTTTGAGCTCTGATTTTTTCTAACGCAGAAAAGGATCGCAAATGCTCAGTTTAGACATTTCGCAACTTTTAACCATGGGGGGAGGGCCTAAACAGGGTAGGGGAGCTCACATTAACGTTCAAAAACCTCAGAAAGTGAAAATTTCATGCCATGGGACCTTTAAAGAGCTGTGTAAATGGGTCTAAAATAGAAGTGCATACCTGTCCTTGGCCTTATTTTGGCATTTTAATGCATATGTTTTAAAAAGCAGACTTCTGGGTCAAAAAACTATGGCCAGAATATTTGAATTTCCAGGTTGGGCTGCCAGTGAGTCAGCTGCAGGTCATTACGTGCCAAGCACACTTAGTCCTGCCGATAGCTCAAAGCTGCGCTCCGTGGCCAAACTGGCGTCGCTGTCACTCTCCTTTGGCAGTTTTCTATTTCTCGCTCTCACTGACCGGTGCTGTCACCCGGCTGTCACTCATAGGTCAAGCCCCGTCTCACCCCATCACCCCACCGGCGCTCCCCAAGTCGCCGAGTACCACCCACTTTATTGGATTTTTCAAATTTTGACCGCGCGGAGTTAACTCTAGAATGCTCTTTAAACTGATCCATCTCAGTGAAGGGAGGCGACCCAACTCACAATAACTCACAATTTTTTTTTCCAAGGTAATTTTGAACAATACAACCCAAGATATGCACGATTAATGCCATACTGCGGAACATTGTAGACATAGAAACAAACAGCAGAAATGTTACATAACTAAAATGAACTTGGATTGGATTTTCAGACCATTGGGAAGGCTTCACGTCATTTCCCAGAGCGTTTTTTTACAGATAAAAAGTGAAATGTTATGATAGTAAAAGTAATAACGTGATAAAATAAGATAAAACAAATGACTCGGCGCCTTAAACCTATAAAACCTCCTAAACTCTTTGTTAAATGAACGTCTCGTAGCGGCTTTCCTCATCCGTCACATCAGTAAAAACAGGATAAATCGTCTTTTATAAACACAGACTTTTGTTTGACATTGTGCAAGTAAACCAATTATTTTAAAGGGTACGCTAAGTGGCACCGCGGAAACTTCCAGACTAATGACTCATGAAAAAAAAGAAGGAAATAAAATGCCAGTGAGTATAAATGTCAAATTAGCATAGCGGTGTCACTCTGATGAAATACAGAATATGATACAATAGTCACAGCGGATTTTTCATTGTTCGTTTTCCAGAGGGATTGGCTGTCAGCAGGGACGGGAATTGATAAGATTTTTATGATTCCGATTCCATTATCGATACTGCTTAACGATTCGATTCTTTATCGATTCTCTTATCGATTCTAATTTGGGGAAAAAAGGAGAACAAACTGTTTGATTAGCACCAAGATTAGCACTAGTCCTGGTCTAGTCCTGGTCTAGTCCTGGTCTTGTCCTGGTTTAGTCCTGGTTTAGTCCTGGTCTAGTCCTGGTCTTGTCCTGGTTTAGTCCTGGTTTAGTCCTGGTCTAGTCCTGGTCTAGTCCTGGTCTTGTCCTGGTTTAGTCCTGGTCTAGTCCTGGTTTAGTCCTGGTCTAGTCCTGGTCTAGTCCTGGTCTTGTCCTGGTTTAGTCCTGGTCTAGTCCTGGTTTAGTCCTGGTCTAGTCCTGGTCCAGTCCTGGCTTAGTCCTGGTCTAGTCCTGGTCTTGTCCTGGTTTAGTCCTGGTCTAGTCCTGGTTTAGTCCTGGTCTAGTCCTGGTCCAGTCCTGGTTTAGTCCTGGTCTAGTCCTGGTTTAGTCCTGGTCTAGTCCTGATCTAGTCCTGGTTTAGTCCTGGTTTAGTCCTGGTCTAGTCCTGGTTTAGTCCTGGTTTAGTCCTGGTCTAATCCTGGTCTAGTCCTGGTTTAGTCCTGGTCTAGTCCTGATCTAGTCCTGGTTTAGTCCTGGTCTAGTCCTGGTCTAGTCCTGGTTTAGTCCTGGTCTAGTCCTGGTCTAGTCCTGGTTTAGTCCTGGTTTAGTCCTGGTTTAGTCCTGGTCTAGTCCTGGTCCAGTCCTGGCTTAGTCCTGGTCTAGTCCTGGTCTTGTCCTGGTTTAGTCCTGGTCTAGTCCTGGTTTAGTCCTGGTCTAGTCCGTCCAGTCCTGGTTTAGTCCTGGTCTAGTCCTGGTCTAGTCCTGGTTTAGTCCTGGTCTAGTCCTGATCTAGTCCTGGTTTAGTCCTGGTTTAGTCCTGGTCTAGTCCTGGTCTAGTCCTGGTTTAGTCCTGGTTTAGTCCTGGTCTAGTCCAGGTCTAGTCCCGGTCTAGTCCCGGTTTAGTCCTGTGCACAGTCTAATGTTGACACAAGCCGCTGCTTTCACCTAATATCTCCATTTGATGCAGAAATAGGATAATAATATGACTCACTCTGTGTTGCAGTGTTTTCGGATAATTCGTGTATCTCCACGTGTAAATGCGTATCGTGTGTTTCGGAGCTAAATCGCACTTTGTACACGAGCTCTGGAGAAACGGACGTGTCCCGAACCTGTCCGGAACCTGTCCCGAACGTCTCCCGAACGTGTTATGTGTCCAAGTAGAAGTTAAAAGTCCATTTTCATGTCCTTTAGTGTCCTGCAGTGCCGCTTACATATGCACGAGCTCTTCACAGCTGATACACGAACAGGGGAAAACACATCAGCGCTTCTCACAACAGGATTGGCTGGCGCGTGAGGGTGAGAAAATATGTTGATTTATACACGCCCCGTTTCTTTCTGAAAAACAAGCTTTTCTCGTTCCTCTTGTCATGCGAAAATAGAATATAAACTCCATATCACCACTTTTGTGCGTAATTCGTGCTGGCTGGAATCGTTAAGAGAATCGTTAGATAAACTGCTAATCGATTCCGTGGAATTGAAACACACGGAACTGGTTCTCAACAGGAACTGGTTCTCAACAGGAACTGGTTCTCAACAGGAACCGGTTCTCAACAGGAACCGGTTCTCGATTCCCATCCCTGGCTGTCAGGTGTATCAATCACGGAGCTTTCTGATTGGATGCCAGGTGAGTTATGGAGTTTTCTTATTGGCTATAGGGTTTGACATGGAACTTTCTCATTGGCTGTCTGGTGTGTTCTGATGATTTCTATCGCAGAGCTTTCTGATTGGCTCTCAGGTGCATCATCAAGCTATTTGATTGGCAGTTACGTCATAGAGTTGCTGATTGGCTGTCAGGTGAGTTATGGGGTTGTCTCATTGGCTGTCAGGTGCATCACAGAGATTTTGTTTTTGGCTGTGTAGCGGGTGTGTTGCGAAGCTTTCTGATTGGCTGTTAGGTGGAGATTACTGATTGGCCGTCACTTGTGTCAAAGAGCTTTCTGATTGGCTGTCGGTGGAGTTCCTCGTCGGACGTCAGATGCATTATGAAGCTTTCTTATTGGCTGTCTGGTGTGTTCTGATGTTTTCTATTGCAGAGCTTTACGATTGGCTGTTATTTGTGTCAAAGAGCTGTCTGATTGGCTGTCAGGTGCATCACGAAGCTTTCTGATTGGATGCCAGGTGAGTTATGGAGTTGTCTCATTGGCTGTCAGGTGCAATATTACATTTTGTTTGTGTTTTGCGGGTGTGTTTTGAAGCTTTCTAATTGGCTGTTAGGTGGAGATTACCGATTGGCTGTCACTTGTGTCAAAGAGCTTTCTGATTGGCTGTCGGTGGAGTTTCTAATCAGACGTCAGATGCATTACGAAGCTTTCTTATTGGCTGTAAAGTGTGTTCTGATGTTTTCTATCGCAGAGCTTTACGATTGGCTCTTGGGTGCATCATTAAGCTTTCTAATTGGCTGTCAGTTGCATCACGGGGCTTTCTGATTGGCTGCCTAGCGCGCTGTGGAAGCTTTTGAATGGTTGTCAGGTGTGTCAGAGATTTTGATTGATTTTGAAGCTTATAAATCACAGAGACATTTTATGAGACATTTTATGAGACATTTTATTTTCACATGTTCCTTAAAGATACATAAATCCATTTATGGTTACATAAAACCATTTTTTTTTTCCAATTCCAATACTGATATTGATAATTGTGACTGAGCACCCTGAAAGAGGATTAGTGAAACACGGATATGCGAATCATCGGACAACGAGGCAAACAACAGGCATGTAAGTGTACCTGATGATGTTTGCGGAACATATTTTAACTTGATAGACTTTAGGACATGTTTAAATACTAATTCAGCTTTTCGCGATCATATTTCAGTATGTGCGCTGCACGGCTGCTCACTGCAGCCTAGCAGGACTAAACCGGGACTAAACCAGAACTAAAGCAGGACTAAAACAGGACTAAACCAGGACTAAAACAGGACTAAAACAGGACTAAAACAGGACTAAAACAGGACTAAAACAGGACTAAAACAGGACTAAAGCAAGACTAAAACAGGACTAAAGCAGGACTAAAGCAGGACTAAACATGGACTAAACCAGGACTAAACCAGGACTAAAACAGGACTAAAGCTGGACTAAAGCAGGACTAAAACAGGACTAAAGCAGGACTAAAGCAAGACTAAAACAGGACTAAAGCAGGACTAAAGCAGGACTAAACAAGGACTAAACCAGGACTAAACCAGGACTAAACCAGGACTAAAACAGGACTAAACCAGGACTAAAACAGGACTAAAGCAGGACTAAACAAGGACTAAACCAGGACTAAAACAGGACTAAAACTGGACTAAAGCAGGACTAAAGCAGGACTAAAACAGGACTAAAGCAGGACTAAAGCAGGACTAAACAAGGACTAAACAAGGACTAAAACAGGACTAAAACAGGACTAAAACAGGACTAAAGCAAGACTAAAACAGGACTAAAGCAGGACTAAAGCAGGACTAAACATGGACTAAACCAGGACTAAACCAGGACTAAACCAGGACTAAAGCAGGACTAAAGCAGGACTAAAACAGGACTAAAGCAGGACTAAAACAGGACTAAAGCAGGACTAAAGCAGGACTAAAGCAGGACTAAAGCAAGACTAAAACAGGACTAAAGCAGGACTAAAGCAGGACTAAAGCAGGACTAAACCAGGACTAAAACAGGACTAAAACTGGACTAAAGCAGGACTAAAGCAGGACTAAAACAGGACTAAAACAGGACTAAAACAGGACTAAAGCAGGACTAAACAAGGACTAAACAAGGACTAAACAAGGACTAAACAAGGACTAAACCAGGACTAAAACAGGACTAAAACAGGACTAAACCAGGACTAAAACAGGACTAAAGCAGGACTAAAGCAGGACTAAACAAGGACTAAACCAGGACTAAAACAGGACTAAAACTGGACTAAAGCAGGACTAAAGCAGGACTAAAACAGGACTAAAACAGGACTAAAGCAGGACTAAAGCAGGACTAAACAAGGACTAAACAAGGACTAAACCAGGACTAAACCAGGGCTAAAACCGGGACTAAAACAGGACTACACCGGGACTAAACCAGCACTAAATCAGGACTAAAACAGGACTAAAACAGGACTAAAGCAGGACTAAACAAGGACTAAACCAGGACTAAACCAGGGCTAAAACCGGGACTAAACCGGGACTAAAACAGGACTACACCAGGACTAAACCAGCACTAAATCAGGACTAAAACAGGACTAAACCAGGACTAAACCAGGACTAAAACAGGACTAAAACAGGACTAAAGCAGGACTAAACATGGACTAAACCAGGACTAAAACAGGACTAAACCAGGACTAAACCAGCACTAAATCAGGACTAAAACAGGACTAAACCAGGACTAAAACAGGACTAAAACAGGACTAAAACAGGACTAAAGCAGGACTAAACATGGACTAAACAAGGACTAAACAAGGACTAAACCAGGACTAAACCAGGGCTAAAACCGAGACTAAAACAGGACTACACCGGGACTAAACCAGCACTAAATCAGGACTAAAACAGGACTAAAACAGGACTAAAGCAGGACTAAACCAGGACTAAACCAGGGCTAAAACCGGGACTAAACCGGGACTAAAACAGGACTACACCAGGACTAAACCAGCACTAAATCAGGACTAAAGCAGGACTAAACATGGACTAAAACAGGACTAAAACAGGACTACACCAGGACTAAACCAGCATTAAATCAGGACTAAAACGGGACTAAACCAGGACTAAACCAGGACTAAAACAGGACTAAAGCAGGACTAAAGCAGGACTAAACCAGGGCTAAATCAGGGCTAAATCAGGACTAAAACAGGACTAAATCAGGACTAAATACTATACTAGTTTGTATTGTATTAAACTGACTATACAGGTGATTTTTAACTTAACATGTCCTGTGTGTTATTGATTATTGAATGATTATATAGACTTTTTGTTGTAAAAGCATTTCCATTTTAACAAAGTACCTTCTAATTCTGAGACCTTTTCTGAATGTAAACTCCACACCACAGTGAGGTCAGCGATGGGGGACGGCTTAGCTTAGGTGGTTTTCACACCAGGAAAGTCCGATAGCTCACTTGCTTTGGTCCGGACCAAATTTTTATTTTATTTTTTGGCGCGGTTCACTTTCACACTGCAGTTTTTCCCCAAGCGGACTATAAACAAAACCACGTGTGCTGACGTCGTTCAGTCATTGGACAGAAATGAGCCATGTCCAAAACCGGAAGGAGGAGAATAACGGTGTTACGTGCTGTTTTCAATCTAGCCTTAGTGATATGGTTCGCTCAATTTTTACAGTTCGCACAAATGTTTGAGCAGCATCGTGAGGTTTACACTATTTTACAATCAATTTCCAAACGACGAAGTCACAGGGCAAGACGGATACGGAGGACAGTGCTCATGTGCACACATCAAGTTCTGACTCTTGTTCTTCACGCAAAACGTAAGTAAGCCTCGTAAGTTTCGTTTCGTTTTGTTTCGTCAGCCTCGGTTTCCCATAATGCTCGACGGGAGCTCGTTTAGTACAAAAAGCCAACTTGTGTCGGATCGAGTCCGGTCTGCATTCTCACCTCAAACGAACCGCACCAGAGTTCGTATGGAACCGTGCCAAGACCGAGCTTTTTAGGTGGTCTCGGTTTGCTTGTTTTCTCCGGATCGAGATTTTTGGTTTTTATTCACACCAGCCCAAAAGGTCCGAATCAAAGGAGCAAACGAACTCTGGTTAGTTTTAAACGAACCAAACAAGACAGGTGTGAAAACGACCTTAATGTCCTGCAATTTAGGCAAGAACGCCTAGAGTGAGGAAAGTTTACGAGCTGATTTCTCCGCTCAGCATAAACCAATGTGCTTTCAGAATCTGTGAATAACTCAAAATGCCTCCGGGACGACTTGTGATTGGTTTTGCCGCGGTCGGTCACAGTTTGGTAAGAATACAAGCTACTGATAATGGCATTTTTTGTTTTGTTTTGTTTTTTCCTCACATTATTTAATACAAAATGGATCCAAATGTGATATCTAGCTGTTATTTCACTGCATTACAAACGACAACAACAACAACAAAAAAACACAAATTAATGAAACAAGCGTGAAAATAGCAAAATGGACAGTTTTGAGTGAATACAAAATGTCTTATTAGGTCCACAAAGCCCCAAAAACTACATCTGCTTAACCAATATCATAGAAGTGATACCCGATCCTGTAATATTTCTTGTATCGACACAGAAGTAATTCATTTCATTTTATTTATTTATTCATTTCAAGCAGGTCAACACAAGGAAATAAATAAATGTCACCAATATACAGTCAAATACATTCGGTTTTTTTTGCTCGAAAAGGAATGGGGAGAAGAAAACTTACTGAATCCCACCCCTGTCTTCCAAAACCTAATTTAAATTATTGATTTAGCTTCTTTGTCATATCAGTTTCATACCAAATTCCAGTTTCAGTGTTGGTTCATCCCTATAGGCTTCCTTCCCCTGTATTCCTTGTCATATCCCCGATCTCCGTACGCTCCGTCCTGCGATATGGAAAACGTAGATTTATGCTGCTATGACAACCACAAGCACACACACGTCCTGTCAAAACCACTCCAGCACCAGACCAGGAGGAACATCGCTCACGTAATTGAAAGATAGACCGCCAAACCTCACCGGACCCCACCGGACCACCTGAAGACCTGATTTCTCCAAATGCCAAATGTGCTGAAAATGAACTATTTGTCCAAGAGGGTGAATTATGAGCACGACGGCCCCATGAATCAGGTCTGGTCCCCGTGTGGCCTTGGGGGACTGAAATATCCATACAGCTCCACTTTCCTCCAATCAATAAAGATGAGATGAGGCCCTCTGAAATTCCGGATGGGACGCTGGGATAACGGGAGGAGTGCGTTTGCGTAGATTGTTGAAAAAGGGAAAGCGATGAACGCAATTCAATCAGGGGCAGTGGCCGTTTTGGGGTTATTGCATTTGGGACCATTTTAAAAGCGTTTTGTCAGATAGGGTACTATTTCAGACACTTCCAAGCAAGGACAATGGGAAGGGTTGAGACACGGAAGGGCATCTGGGTCAAAGGACACATACAGCTCTGGAGAAAGAATAAAAGACAGCATCTCTACATGTATTCCAGCCATTCCATTCCAGTGTCTGTTGAATTCCAACACAAACACAAAGCTGAGCTACTTCAGTTCTTGCCCCAGGAGTGGAATAAAGTCACCCAAGAACAATGTGAAAGACTGGGACTAAACCAGGTCTGAACCAAGACTAAAACAGGTTAAAAAGGGGACTAAACCAGGACTAAACTAGGAATAAACCTGGTCTGAACCAAGACTAAACTAGGACTAAACCCGGTCTGAACGAAGACTAAACCAGGTCTAAACTAGGACTAAACCCAGTCTGAACCAAGACTAAACCAGGTCTAAACTAGGACTAAACCCGGTCTGAACCAAGAAGACTAAACCAGGTCTAAACTAGGACTAAACCCGGTCTGAACCAAGACTAAACCAGGTCTAAACTAGGACTAAACCCGGTCTGAACCAAGACTAAACCAGGTCTAAACTAGGACTAAACCCGGTCTGAACCAAGACTAAACCAGGTCTAAACTAGGACTAAACCCGTTCTGAACGAAGACTAAACCAGGTCTAAACTAGGACTAAACCCGTTCTGAACGAAGACTAAACCAGGTCTAAACTAGGACTAAACCCTGTCTGAACGAAGACTAAACCAGGTCTAAACTAGGACTAAACCCGGTCTGAACCAAGACTAAACCAGGTCTAAACTAGGACTAAACCCGGTCTGAACGAAGACTAAACCAGGTCTAAACTAGGACTAAGCCCTGTCTGAACCAAGACTAAACCAGGTCTAAACTAGGACTAAACCCTGTCTGAACCAAGACTAAACCAGGTCTAAACTAGGACTAAACCCTGTCTGAAAGAAGACTAAACCAGGTCTAAACTAGGACTAAGCCCAGTCTGAACGAAGACTAAACCAGGTCTAAACTAGGACTAAACCCTGTCTGAACGAAGACTAAACCAGGTCTAAACTAGGACTAAACCCGGTCTGAACCAAGACTAAACCAGGTCTAAACTAGGACTAAACCCTGTCTGAAAGAAGACTAAACCAGGTCTAAACTAGGACTAAGCCCAGTCTGAACCAAGACTAAACCAGGTCTAAACTAGGACTAAACCCGGTCTGAACGAAGACTAAACTAGGACTAAACCCAGTCTGAACGAAGACTAAACCAGGTCTAAACTAGGACTAAACCTGATCTGAATCAGGACTAAACTAGGATTAAACCCTGTCTGAACCAAGACTAAACCAGGTCTAAACTAGGATTAACCCCGGTCTGAACCAAGACTAAACCAGGTCTAAACTAGGACTAAACCCGTTCTGAACCAAGACTAAACCAGGTCTAAACTAGGACTAAACCCGGTCTGAACGAAGACTAAACCAGGTCTAAACTAGGACTAAACCTGATCTGAATCAGGACTAAACTAGGATTAAACCAGGTCTGAACCAAGACTAAACCAGGTCTAAACTAGGACTAAACCTGATCTGAATCAGGACTAAACTAGGACTAAACCCTGTCTGAACCAAGACTAAACCAGGTCTAAACTAGGATTAACCCGGTCTGAACCAAGACTAAACCAGGACTAAACTAGGACTAAACCCGGTCTGAACGAAGACTAAACCAGGTCTAAACTAGGACTAAACCTGATCTGAATCAGGACTAAACTAGGACTAAACCAGGTCTGAACCAAGACTAAACCAGGTCTAAACTAGGACTAAACCCGGTCTGAACCAAGACTAAACCAGGTCTAAACTAGGATTAACCCAGTCTGAACCAAGACTAAACCAGGTCTAAACTAGAACTAAACCCGGTCTGAACCAAGACTAAACCATGTCTAAACTAGGATTAACCCGGTCTGAACCAAGACTAAACCAGGTCTAAACTAGGACTAAACCCGGTCTGAACCAAGACTAAACCAGGTCTAAACTAGGACTAAACCCGGTCTGAACCAAGACTAAACCAGGTCTAAAGTAGGACTAAACCCGGTCTGAACCAAGACTAAACCACGTCTAAACTAGGATTAACCCGGTCTGAACCAAGACTAAACCAGGCCTAAACTAGGACTAAACCAGATCTGAACCAAGACTAAACCAGGTCTAAACTATGACTAAACCCGGTCTGAACCAAGACTAAACCACGTCTAAACTAGGATTAACCCGGTCTGAACCAAGACTAAACCAGGCCTAAACTAGGACTAAACCAGATCTGAACCAAGACTAAACCAGGTCTAAACTAGGACTAAACCCGGTCTGAACCAAGACTAAACCACGTCTAAACTAGGATTAACCCGGTCTGAACCAAGACTAAACCAGGTCTAAACTAGGACTAAACTTGGACTGAACCAGGAGTAAACCAGGTTAAAACAGGGACTAAACCAGGACTAACCTAGGACTAAACTTGGTCTGAACCAAGATTAAACCAGGTCTAAACTAGGACCCAAGAACAATGTGAAAGACTTGTGGAGATGCCAAGACGCATGAAAGCTGTGATTAAAAATAAGGGTTATTGCACCAAATATTGATTTGTGAACTCTTCTTAAGTGTAAACATGAGTATTATGTTGTTTTATTTTTTGAGCTCTGAAAACATTGACTAAAAGTGGTACATGATCTTCCGTTTGGTATATTTGTTTTTCAATTGTAGTGTACCCCTAAAATGGCTTCCTGGAGTAAACAATATTAAATAAAGCGTGTGACCTCCAACGGTGGACATTTTCCAGTCCATATCGTGGGTTAATTCGCCTTCCTTGGTTTGTCCTTAGGCAGCGGGAGGTCGGGGGCTATCTCAGCTGATTGTGGCCTTGGGGGGTGCACTCTGGGTAATCTGGACACGAGCCAGCCAATCAGAGCGCGGCAATCCATTCACCTTCAGAGCCGAGGGCAATTTGAGAGACACCGCTGTACACCGGCCGGGGGGATGGGGGAGGTGCTACCGGGAAGAAGAGAGGTCGGTTTGAGCCGGTGAAGAAAATAACATCTGTACATCTGTTTTAGCAGGTATTTCCTAAAAAAGTGCATGTAACTTCTTGGTTGGGGGTCCGTCATTTCCTTGTTTCTATGGATACGTCATTGCTCTGCCTGGAATGTTCCACACTGTGACATTACACAGCTCTACTTTACGTTTATTCAATCACAGGTGGTTTTAAAGCTCAAATATACAGAGAAAAACAGACATTCTGACTGTGAGCGGGGAGTCGCCTCTGACCTGATCTGACCTGTAGCTTGGTCTGGTTGGGTCTCCATGAAGATAGAAAGGTTTAATGCCATAGTGCGGAATATTTCAGACTGCAAATGCGCTAGGCAATGCGAAATGCGTTTTTTTATTTGCCTGGAGGCACGTCCGAGTGTTTCTAGGCTCGGAAGTCCTTTATCTGAGCCTCTGGACCTTTGAATAGCAGTGGTTTAATTTTATTTTATGTGGAAATGTGTTTATTTTTCAATGGAACGCTTCAAATCTCTCCCCCCGTGCAAAAACAAGGAAATGGATCCGCTCTCCGCTGACAGCGGAGAGCGTTTGGCCACGCCCCCACCCTCTACTATTGGCCAGCTCTTTTCTCCTCATTTGCATTCAAGCAACAACGCCCATTATAGAGTGTTCAGAATGAGAAAAATTACTCTTTCTCATCTTATCTCTGTTTCTCATGCACTGAGTGTTGATTTTGAAGAAGGATTCATTTACAGTATTAGGGAACCATTAAGGAGCCATATAAAAGCATCAAGAAGTACCATGTCATGGGATCTTTAATATATTAACAATATGTTGCTTTTGTACAAGAATAGTCTTGGTTCAATCCTGGTTCAGACCTAACCTGGGAAATCCCAGGCTGCTTCTGATCTGAAAGACAGCCTGGCAAATAGGCTAACCGAGCTCTCCTGATTCTGGGAGCCAATCAGAGAGCGGGGAGGGGTGGAAAGACGGTGACGCGTACTACGTGACAAACAGAAACTTGTAGTTTGAACTGACAACTGACATGATTGGCTATGGGCTACGTATACGCCAAATGATAGACATTTGTAACGCCCAATAAACGGCCGTTGGCGATCGTAAACCACACCTCCGCTACGAGATATTCAGTAGGTGCTCCCAGACCATATATCACTTGTGATATGGTCTGGTGTAAACCAGGTAAGTTCAGTCCTGGTTCAGTTCTGGTTCAGTTCAGTCCTGGTTTTGGAGGACCATCTGCTTGTCTCCATGGAGATTTTCTTCCTTTTCTTCCTGTTTTTCTAG
This sequence comes from Paratrypauchen microcephalus, assembly GCA_036785185.1. NCBI lineage: Eukaryota > Metazoa > Chordata > Actinopteri > Gobiiformes > Gobiidae > Paratrypauchen > Paratrypauchen microcephalus. The sequence continues at coordinate 764,200 of JAVJIX010000240.1, read as the reverse complement.
GTATTTTTGAGCTATAAAAAAAACACCTGTAGTTGAATAAATGTAAAGTAGAGCTGTTTAATGTCACACTGTGGAATATTCCAGGCTCCATGCAGAGCAATAACATCTCCATGGAGAAAAGCATTTGACGGACCCTCCACCAAAAAAGTTACACAATGCACATTTAAAATTCATATATTACACAAAATGGACTCTTGTGAGTTTTTAGCCATGTCATGATGTGGTTTCCTCCTCAAAAACAGACCTGGAGTTGTGTTTTGTTTCATTCACCTGTTTGACTTATTATTAGTCTGTCTACATTTCCAAAACTCAAATCCTCTGTTCCACATTATGATGTCATGAAGCGGTAGCAAATTCAACCACACTGTAAACATCTGAAATATACAATGTGTTGCTAACAGCAGTCGCTAGTAATAATGGCACCATTTTTTTGAGGGAAAAATCTGGAGAAATCAGGAGTCAAACCCACAACCTTTTGGATAGAGTCACCAGCTCAACCACACTGTACCTGAACCAATACAGGGGTCCTCGGGTTACGACGTTGATCCGTTCTTAAGACGCGTCGTAACCCGAATTTCGTCGTAAATCGGATTTTTCCTTTGATCTTCCAACCAAAGCACCAATAACCTTTCCATCTCAATAATTAGACCACTACGCTGCTTGGTTATCACTGTCGCTTTCATAGGAGCAGATCAGAGCCCACATCAAGTACTTCCGCCCACATTGGGCACACACACAAGGCCGTCTTTTTCTCCCTACAACCACAACAAAGCGTATTCTTCCGCCGTGTGCCGCGCGCCGTTCGCGATTGTTTACATCTCTTACCACGCTAAACCGCGTAAGACGGAATGACGCGTAATATATATATTTTTTAATGGGGGCGCGTTCGTAACCACGAAACGTCGTAACCCGAGACCGTCGTAACCCGAGGACCCCCTGTACACACTGCGTTGGTAAAAGGCTCCAGCTTCAGCTTCCTTCCTGAATAACGGCGCCACTTTTTGAGGAAAAAAATTGGAAATTGTGAAGGAATAAAAGATAAAATACCTCCCCAATCCACCCAAAGAAATCAATCCCCCAACCTTTCCGTTAGAGGCACTAGCTCAACATTCGAAACATTGCGTTGGTAGAAGGCTCCAGCTTCAGCTTCCTTCCTGAATAACAGCATCATTTTTTTAAGAAAAAAATGTAAATTGTGAAAGAATAAAAAATAAAATACTTCCACAATCCCAGAGAAATCAGGAGTCTAACCCACAACCTTTCGGTTAGAGCAGGGGTCGGCAACCTTTACCACTCAAAGAGCCGTTTGGACCCGTTTCACACAGTAAAGAAAACACTGGGAGCCACAAAACCCTTTTGAAATTTAAAATGAAATAACACTGCATATAACGGCTTTTTTTTAATCCTTTGTGCCATAGAATTACATTTTGAATATGAACGAACTAAAATAAAATACATTTTAATTAAATACAGTGGTCCCTCGCTGTTTCGCTGATTATTTTTTATTGTGTATCAACACGTATTGTGTTCTGTATCCTGATTGGCTAAAGGACTGTAGACCTTTGCCGATCCGTCAGTCATTCTCCTCCGTGTCTGCTGTAGGCTACAGAATGCGGTCAGTTTGCCAAATTTATTTAAATGTTCGATCACGAGCAGTGAGACTCTGAGGACTGAGCGGTCTGGCATTTGAGCACATGCCAGAAGGGAAGAGGCCGTGCTCTATTACGGATTTGACCACGTGTCCGCGCGCACGCTTCTAGCGGCAGTGTTTCCGCATAACGAACTGCATCCAGGCGGCAGAACCAGTCCTGAGAGCGCACGGATGCGTTCTCACTACAGTTCTGTGTTTGGTGCAGAGCTGTAGAACCTCTCCCCCCCGTTCCACAGACTACGGGGCCGCTTCTAAGTGTAAATTGCCCGGGCCGATGATCCCAGTCCATCACTGCTCTGAAGTGCTGTATGTTTACAAGTTTTCTCCCCAACAAAACCCGCAACAGCGCAACAGGCGCCTCGGTCAGAGGAACTGTGAAATACACACATATTTATACACGCAATATAAAGCTTCATGGATTTTGCCTATCGTGGGTTATTTCTACAACGTAACCCCCACGATAAACGAGGGACCGCTGTACTGAGCCTGGGTTAGAGGCACCAGCTCAACATCTGAAATACTACACAGTGCGCTCCTAAAAAGCTCCAGCTTCCACTTCCTTCTTGAATAATGGTACCACTTTTTGAGGAAAAAAAAAAAGTTAATTGTGAAAGAATAAAAAATAAAATACTTCCACAATCCAACCAAAGAAATCAGGAGTCCAACCCACAACCTTTCCATTAGAGGTATCAGCTCAACCACACTGTAAACATCTGAAATATTATACAATGTGTTGGTAAAAGGCTCCAGCTTCAGCTTCCTTCCTGAATAACGGCGCCACTTTTTGAGGGGAAAAAAATTGGAATTTGTGAAAGAATAAAAAATAAAATACTTCCCCAATCCACCCGGAGAAATCAAACCCACAACCTCCTTAGTGAGCGGCAGGAGACCGGATCAATCAACCCCAGAACCTTTCCGTTAGAGGCACCGGCTCAACCAGGCTGTAAACATCTGAAACACGACACAGCGCGTTGGTAAAAGGCTTCAGTTTCCTTCCTCGCAGCGAAGAGTTGAGAGAGAAAAGCACTTATTGTAACACAAAACACCATTTCAGGCGCGCTCATATTTCAGTCGAGTACTTCCCTGCCTTGGGTGAAGCTGTGATAAAACACATTTTTGTTACGCAGACTCTGACCGGGCAGTTAAACCGACGCCATTACACAGCTGGAGCCTCACGTTTTATTTATTGATATTGTTTGATATATTTATAAGGGCTGGCTCATGCATTAAACATGTGTTATTAAAGTCCCGTATAAATCTTTGCTCTGCGGGGGGAGACGAGCAGGTAGAGGAGGACGACGTGAGCTATCGTCTTCATACAAAACACAAATCACGACGAGAAACGAAACTGAACACGGTGAAATATTGAAACTCTATTGTGTTCATACATATTGATGCCGAATACAAAACAGGGACGTTTGTAGCTTTTGGATCAAAACGGACTCTCGTTTCATTTTTAATCGTCGTGATTGGAGCTGATTCGGGCGATGACGGTCTGAACGGAAGACGCGAAAGTGGCGTCGCGTCTTCACTTTTTATTCCGCGTTTAGACGAGCGTTTTCCGGAGGAAATCTGTGTGCATACGGTGATGCAAAAGTGTGTGGAATTGGATTGGGTATGCATGCCAGGCAGCTAGGTGGCGCTGTGATACATTATCAGTATGTCCGCGCGCATGCGTAGCATCTTCCTTAATTTATTTACTTAATTTAATTTACTTAACTTTTTTCTTTAATTTTGATTTAATTTATTCAACTTAATTTACTTTATAAATATTAGGGCTGTCAGTTTAACGCGTTAATTAGATTAATTAATTACACTGCAAATTAACGCGTTATAAAAATATATGCAATTAATTATGAGCGGCATTTCAATGCGCGCATTTTATGTTTGGCGTGTGGCGAGTGAACCGCTGCCAGGGCCTTTTACGGCAAGTTTATTTATAAAAAGAACGAAGACGATCAACAAGAACGCCGTGATTTGGAGGTTTTTAAAAAAAGAATTTTCCGATCACCGAAGCTGCTCCAGCCTGATGGATCATTTGAACGATAAACACGTCCGGACGAGTTCTATCGTTACTGGTGATAGAGCGAGTGTGAGCGCACTTCACCAAACCACCAAACCAACAAACCACCAAACCAGCAAACCAACAAACCACAAAACCACAAAACCACAAAACCACCAAACCAACAAACCACCAAACCAACAAACCAACAAACGACCAAACCACCAAACCTCCAAACCAACAAACCAACAAACCACCAAACCAGCAAACCAACAAACCACAAAACCACAAAACCACAAAACCACAAAACCACCAAACCAACAAACCAACAAACCAACAAACCACCAAACCAACAAACCTACAAACCACCAAACCAACAAACCAACAAACCAACAAACCACCAAACCACCAAACCAAAAAACCACCAAACCAACAAACCACCAAACCAACAAACCTACAAACCACCAAACCAACAAACCACCAAACCAGCAAACCACCAAACCACCAAACCACCAAGCCACCAAACCACCAAACCACCAAACCTCCAAACCAACAAACCAACAAACCACCAAACCAGCAAACCACCAAACTACCAAACCACCAAACCAACAAACCACCAAACCAACAAACCACCAAACTACCAAACCACCAAACCAACAAACCACCAAACCACCAAGCCACCAAACCACCAAACCACCAAACTACCAAACCACCAAACCTACAAACCACCAAACCACCAAACCAACAAACCACCAAACCACCAAACCACCAAACCACCAAACCACCAAACCAACAAACCACCAAACCAACAAACTACCAAACCACCAAACCACCAAACCACCAAACCACCAACCCACCAACCCACCAAACCACCAAACCAACAAACCACGCTCGCAGAATTTGGGAAACGATTGAGTAAAGCGACCGCATGAAAACTGACAAACTCAATCGCAAAGTGGGTTCGTTCTCTCTCTCACTCTTAACTCTTTCACTGCCAGCCTGTTTTCAAAATCTAAGCCTGTAGAGTGCCAGAGATTCAGAGAATTTTCACTGATTTTACAAGACTCACAGAATACTGAGTTCTTTGACTATATAAACATGGCACACATCAAAATAAAGCCTAGACTCTCTTCTTTCACCTGGAAAAAAAATTATGTTTCTAACCTTTTCGGTTCTCAAATAACTGATAGTAGAACATAGGGAAGTTTCAGCAAAAACACTGGTTTTTGAGCAAGAAATGGAGAAAACGAGCGTTGAGTTCAGAGAAGGATTTCGAGCAGATCAGTGACTTTGACATCAATATTTATTGATTTAGTGACACCTCAAACATCTAAAATAACAGAGAAAGAGATTTTTGATGACAAAGTACATTTTTTATTTACAAATATAAGAATATAAGGCTCTGTGAATAGTGCCAAGAGATGTTTACAGGATATAATAATATCTTTTCATATAAAATAGAACTTTGTTGAGGCTTTGTCTGAGGCCCAGAGTACAGACCCATAATAAAAACTAATACACACACACACACACACATACACCTACACACACACACACACACACATATATATATATATGTACATACACACAAGCCCATGCATAAACCTTTACACACACACACAGCTACACACGCACGCGCGCACGCACGCACACGCGCACGCACGCACGCACGCACGCACACACACACACACACACACACACACACACAACTTCATTCATTACAATTACCATACAGCACCATTACTGCTCCAAGTCAGTAAACTTCTTCTCTGGAGCTGTCGTAGTTCTGAGGAGACTCCCTGGTCCGTGCAGCGCACACAGGACACGCCCCCTCCTCGGGCACAGCAGATCTCTGCTCAGACCTCGCTGCTTGATCCGGCTTGTCTCTGCGATCCTCTGATCCAGGATCCTGGGTCCCAAGAGCGATCTGATCGCTCCATAGGCGCTGATCAACAGTTATCTGCTTTTCCGGGTTCGCTGGCCTCGCCATCTTACACACATCTATACACACACTGCACTCCTCCTTTCTTCCCCGGCTCTGATCGGCAAATAATGATACAAGATCGCCATCTACAGGTTGAGAGACGTGAATTACACCTCAAAAGTTGCTCCAGGCTGTAACCTAGCAACCCCCGCTGAAAAACGTGTTGAACGTCTATAGACGTTCTGGCAATCAACGGTTGGGTTCGCCCGAACGTCTATAGACGTCTCCGGCAGCCAATGAGTTAAAATGTGATTAATTAGATTAATTAATTACAAATCCTGTAATTAATTAGATTTTTTTTTTTTTTATCGCCTGACAGCACTAGTTATAACATTTTAAAGCTTATATTCTTCAGGGTCCGTGCTTGTAGGTTGATCATTAACAATCAGTTTGTTATTTCTAAAAGTGATCATATTATTATTATTATTATTTATATAGGAAAACATTGATATTTTAATTTCTCAAACAAATATGTTTAGGGTCTGAAAACAGCTTTTGATCTTTGGTTTCATTCTATAATACTGTGCTTTTTTGTTGTTGAAAATCTACGAAAGTTTGAGAGAAATGTGAGAAAATGTTAATGCCAGTCTGAGAAAAGTGTAGAATGTGTGTGTAGAATCCCTCAGTCGTCCAGGTAGAATTCACGGCACAAGGGTTACGTTCACACTGCAGGGCTTAATGCTAAATTCCGATTTTTTGGTGAAATCCGATTTTTTTGCGAGGCCGTTCACATTTCCAGTTAAATGCGAATTGTATGTGATCTCCAGTGTGAACGCTAAACTTGGAGGACAGGATGACGTCACACGCAGCAAACACGCTCAATGTTTACGGAAGTCGCCTAAAGTTGCTGTCGTACCGGAGCCAGAACATGTACAGCTTATTTGTTTTAAGGAGGAGACGGAGAAAGAGAAGGACGAGGTTTTTGGCCACGGCGTTTTGCGGGTCAGTGGCAGCAACGTGGTGGATTGCTACGTGCTTCGCCGCTTCACTGATACGGAATTTATATACTATTTTCGCATGACGAGAAGAATGTTTGTGTACATTTGTGAACGCCTACTTGTATCACTCTCACTGGAGGAAACACGCCCAGGTCGGATGAATGCGACCTGGCCGTTCAGACTGAAGTCGCATGTCAAAAGATCGGATATGTATCGGATTTAGGACCACATATCCGATACATATCGGATCGCATTTGAAAAAATCGGATCTGTGTCGTTCACACTGTCATTAGAAGATCAGATACAGGTCGCATAGAGGCAAAAAAATCGGATTTGGGTCATTTCAGTCTGCACTGTGAACGTTGCCAAGGAGAAATTCAATTTGTAAACTGGACAAAAGTTCATTTGGTCGAATACGTTTTGCTGCTTCTTCAGTTCTGGTCAGACGCTGGTGGACACTGCCTATATCTGCCTGAAGGGGGCGCTAACTACAATGAAATGACTCTGAAACTACCACACCTACTTGTTTTCAGTTTGTGTTAGTTAGGTGGGCCTATAATGTGTGTGGTGAGGCGTTTACAGCCTTAAAACATGTAGAATTAATTGTAAACTATAAAGCTGACGACTTCTATTGCGGGTTATTTTTGGAATGTAACCGCCGCGATAAACGAGGGACCGCTGTGTAACATAAATCAGAAAACGCCGTGACGTACAGTAGGTGTTTTAATACGCAGTTTAACCCAGTGTGTTTGTGTGTTTTTTTCCTTTACCAAATGCACTCCTGTTCTTTAGCACCAGTCCAAGTATTTCACCAAATCAAACAGTCATTTGTGAATCTGCAGCCCTTTTATCAGCCGCCTCTCCACAAAAGCGCTTTGTCGAGCTCCGACTATCTCAAACGTGCAGTTATTACGAGTCTGAAAAGACAGCTCGGCTCCGGCTTTGTGCCTAAACGCGCCCCTCTCCTCCGCTTTGTTGTTATTTGTAGTGTTTTATCAAAAGGAAATTGTCAGAAAAACGAGGAGGAGAAGTGGGAGAGCGCCGGCGTGGAGAGGGGCTCGGGCCCGCCAGCAGGGGTCACTGTTGTGCAACGAGATCAGAGCGAGTGCAGAGGAGAGAGGGATCAATACAGAGGAGTGAGTCTGCCCTGGCCTGGTTTAAGAGAGAGAGAAGAGAGAGAGGGAGGGAGGGAGAGAAGAGGGAGGGAGAAAGGGAGAAGAGAGAGAGGGACAGAGGGAGAGAAGAGGGAGAAAGGAGAGAGAGGGGAGGAGAAAGAGGGAGAGAAAGGGAGAGGGAGGGAGGAAAGAGAGAGAAAGGGAGGAGAGAGAGGGAAGAGAGAGAAAGAAAAGGGAGGGAGAGAAAGGGAGAGGGAAGAGGAGAGAGAGAAGAAGAGAAGAGGGAGGGAGAGAAAGGTGAGAGAGAAAGGGAGGTGAGAGAGTGAAGAGAGAGAAAGAAGAGGGAGGGAGAGAAAGGGAGAGGGAGGAGGAGAGAGAGAGGAAAGAGAGAAATGGAGGAGAGAGAGGGAAGAGAGAGAAAGAAAAGGGAGGGAGAGAAAGGGAGAGGGAGGAGGAGAGAGAGAGAAAGAGAGAGAAAGGGAGGGAGATAGGGAGAACGGGAGGGAGGAGAGAGAGGAAGGACAGAGAGAAAGGGAGGAGAGAGAGGGAAGAGAGAGGGAGAACAGGAGAGAGAGAGAGAGAGAGAGAGGGAGGGAGAGAGAGAAAGGAGAGAGGGAAGGAGGAGGGAGAGAAGAGAAGAGGGAGGGAGAGAAAGAGAAGAGGGAGGGAGACAGAGGCAGAGGAGAAAGGGGGAGGGGCTTGGATAAAGAGAGATGAGAGAGAGAGGGGGAGGGAGACAGGGAGGAAAGAGAGAGGGAGGAGAGAGAGAGCGAAAGAGAAGAGGGTGGGAGACAGAGGCAGAGAGGAAAAAGGGAGAGGGGGTTGATAAAGAGAGATGAGACAGGGAGGAAAGAGAGAGAGAAAGGTAACGAAGAGAGAGGTGAGTGGATAGAGAGAAGAGAGAGAGAGAAAGGAGATCGAGGGAGGAGGGAGACAGGAGAGAGCGAGAGAAATGTAGAAGAAAGGGAAGGAGAGAGAAGGAAGGGTAGAAAGGAGTGGAGAGGGAGGACAAGAGAGAGGAGAGAGAGAAAGGTGAGGAAAAGAGGGAAGAGAGGGAAAGAGCAGGAGGGAGGGAGAGAGAGAGAAAGGTAGGGTAGGATGGAGGGAAAGAGAGGAAAGAGGGAAAAAGTGAGAGGAGATAAAGAGGGAGAAAGTGGAGAGAGAGATAGAGAGGAAAGGGGGAGAGAAGGAGAGAGCGAGAGGGGGATAAAGGATAAAGGGGGAGGGGAGAAGGAGATATAGAGAAGCAAAGGAAAGAAGAGCAATAGATAGAAAGAATGGATGAACAGATAGAGAGAGAGAGAGAGATGGAGAGAGAGAGATAAAAGAGAGGAGATGGAAAGGTATATTAAGTGAGAGAGATGACAAGAAAAAGAGGGGAAGAGAAATATAGGGTGAAGGAGACAAGGAGAGGGAGCAGGAATTGAGGGTGAAGACGAGACAGAGAAAAAGAGGGAGGGAGGGAGGTAGGGGGTAAAGGAGAGCAAGAGATGGAGGGAATGAAGAGAGAGAAGAGAGAGATGTGTATTCTGTCCATTAACATTTAAGTCGGGCATTTGTAGCTCAGCGCAGCTCCAGTTTAAAGGGGAACAGTTCGTTAGAAGAAAAAATAAAGAATTTCAACCGTTTGATCACAGCAACAGCAAACAGATTTCAAATTTCAAATCAAAACAAGAAAAGAATAGATTTTGATTTGTCTTTTTAAAGGGTCGGTGTGTAGAATCCCTCAGTCGTCCAGGTAGAATCCACGGCAAAAGGAGAAATTCGATTTGTCAACTGGACAAAAGTTCATTTGGTCCAATACGTTTTGCTGCTTCTTCAGTTCTGGTCAGACGCTGGTGGACACTGCCTATATCTGCCTGAAGGGGGCGCTAACTACAATAAAATGACCTCTCCGGGTGGGTGGGGAGTCCTTGCCTCAAGTGGAGGAGTTCGAGTATGTCGGGGTCTTGTTCATGAGTGAGGGGAGGATGGAGCGTGAGATTGACAGGCGGATCGGTGCAGCGTCGGCAGTGATGCGGTCGCTGTACCGGACCGTTGTGTTGAAGAGGGAGCTGAGCCGAAAGGCAAAGCTCTCGATTTACCGTCGATCTACGTTCCTCCTCTCACCTATGGTCATGAGCTCTGGGTAATGACCGAAAGGACGAGATCGCGTTTACAAGCGGCCGAAATGAGTTTCCTCCACAGAGTGGCTGGATGCTCCCTTAGAGATAGGGTGAGGAGCTCAGTCAAACGGGAGGAGCTCGGAGTAGAGCCGTTGCTCCTCCACGTCGAGAGGAGCAGCTGAGGTGTCTCGGGCGTCTGTTCTGGACGCCTCCTGGACGCCTCCCTCGGGGGGACACGCTGGAGGGCCATTCAAAAAGTTCTTAGACAAATGCCATAAATTCAAAATGAGTCAAACTAGTTCAACAAAATGACTTTTGGATCGTACCACTGATGACTTATAAACACATTCGACAAGTTTCAGCATTCTAGCTTTGTTATTCAAAGAGTTACGTTACATATTGCACAACCCACTTTTTTGACCCTCCAAAATGAGCCAATATGAAGTCCGAGCAAACATTAAATTTCTAACAAAACGTCATTGGAAACCTAAAGAAATTATTGAAGCTTTGCACAATGTTTATGGATGTTTTTTTTCCCCTATTTCCAAAGTTGAAGAAACATTTAAAAGGAACAAGATTTCAGTCCATACTTGAAGCGAAGAGGGAGGTTTGACTAGACAAGCTCCAGAATTCTATCAAGTAGGAATTTTTCGGTGGAAACATCGCTCGCAGAAGTGTATTGACTTAGGTGGATGTTATGTAGAAAAATAATGTTATTACTTTCAGAAATAAAGTTGTTTTTTAACTTGTCTTAGAACTTTTTGAATGACCCTCGTATGACCCTCGGCTGGCCTGGTAACGCCTTGGGGTCCCCCCGGAGGTGCTGGAGGAAGTGTCCGGGGTGAAGGAAGTCTGTGAGTCTCTGCTTAGACTGTTGCCCCCACGACCCGGCCCCGGAGAAGCAGAAGAAAATGGATGGATGGATGTTTTGATTTAGGTTTGAGGATAGAGTTATAGATGGGAGACAAATGATGTCTGAGACCTCCATTTCTGTTCAAGGAAGGATTCTCTTTCTTGACAAAAATAGCCTCTTTAACTCCTCTCTCAAACCAGTTCTTTTCTCTGGCCAAGATCTGGACCTCACTGTCCTCAAAGGAGTGACCCGTGGCTTTTAGGCAGAGATGTACGTCAGACTGAGGTCCTTTTAGGTGGAGATGTACGGCAGACTGAGGTCCTTTTAGGTGGAGATGTACGGCAGACTGAGGTCCTTTTAGGTGGAGATGTACGGCAGACTGAGGTCCTTTTAGGTGGAGATGTACGGCAGACTGAGGTCCTTTTAGGTGGAGATGTACGGCAGATTTGAGGTCCTTTTAGGTGGAGATGTACGGCAGACTGAGGTCCTTTTAGGTGGAGATGTACGGCAGACTGAGGTCCTTTTAGGTGGAGATGTACGGCAGACTGAGGTCCTTTTAGGTGGAGATGTACGGCAGACTGAGGTCCTTTTAGGTGGAGATGTACGGCAGACTGAGGTCCTTTTAGGTGGAGATGTACGGCAGACTGAGGTCCTTTTAGGTGGAGATGTACGGCAGACTGAGGTCCTTTTAGGCGGAGATGTACGGCAGACTGAGGTCCTTTTAGGTGGAGATGTACGGCAGACTGAGGTACTTTTAGGTGGAGATGTACGGCAGACTGAGGTCCTTTTAGGCGGAGATGTACGGCAGACTGAGGTCCTTTTAGGTGGAGATGTACGGCAGACTGAGGTCCTTTTAGGTGGAGATGTACGGCAGACTGAGGTCCTTTTAGGCGGAGATGTACGGCAGACTGAGGTCCTTTTAGGTGGAGATGTACGGCAGACTGAGGTCCTTTTAGGCGGAGATGTACGGCAGACTGAGGTCCTTTTAGGTGGAGATGTACGGCAGACTGAGGTCCTTTTAGTTGGAGATGTACGGCAGACTGAGGTCCTTTTAGGTGGAGATGTACGGCAGACTTGAGGTCCTTTTAGGCGGAGATGTACGGCAGACTGAGGTCCTTTTAGGTGGAGATGTACGGCAGACTGAGGTCCTTTTAGTTGGAGATGTACGGCAGACTGAGGTCCTTTTAGGTGGAGATGTACGGCAGACTGAGGTCCTTTTAGGTGGAGATGTACGGCAGACTGAGGTACTTTTAGGTGGAGATGTACGGCAGACTGAGGTCCTTTTAGTTGGAGATGTACGGCAGACTGAGGTCCTTTTAGGTGGAGATGTACGGCAGACTGAGGTACTTTTAGGTGGAGATGTACGGCAGACTGAGGTCCTTTTAGTTGGAGATGTACGGCAGACTGAGGTCCTTTTAGGTGGAGATGTACGGCAGACTGAGGTCCTTTTAGGTGGAGATGTACGGCAGACTTGAGGTCCTTTTAGGTGGAGATGTACGGCAGACTGAGGTCCTTTTAGGGGGAGATGTACGGCAGACTGAGGTCCTTTTAGGCGGAGATGTACGGCAGACTGAGGTACTTTTAGGTGGAGATGTACGGCAGACTGAGGTACTTTTAGGTGGAGATGTACGGCAGACTGAGGTCCTTTTAGGCGGAGATGTACGGCAGACTGAGGTCCACTCTGGCTCTCTCTGTGTTGGTACATCCTCTTGTGAAGTGGCTGTTTTGTTTCTCCAGTGTAGTTTTTAAAGGGTACATACCACTTTACTTTCTGATTTATTTTCTAAAGTATTTTCCGCATCACAAACACACCTGGAGTTGTGTTTTGTTTCATTCACATGTTTAACACACAAACCCTGTAGATTTAGGCCGTGTTCTGCGCTCAAAGTTAGCCTCTACCTGTAAAAACACCCTGTTCCACCTTGTGATGTCATCATGTGGTAATACAGGAAGTGCTCCACTGTGTTTTTAAACTCCACACACCTTCACTAGAATCATTTGGATGATTTTTTTTAGCCCTGGAATTCAGGATCTCTATTGAACAAAAAGGAAAATGTACCTCTTGATGACATCACAAGGTGGAACAGAGCGTTTTGAGCTTTGGAGATGTGGACAGACGAATAATAAATTTAAAAAAAGGTCTGGTTTTTGAGGAGGAAACAACATTAGAACATGAGTTAAAGCTTAAAGAGTCCATTTTGTGTAATATAAGGACCTTTGACCTTCAGACATTATTCTCTGAAACTGTGATAATTTTAAAAACGGTTCAAAAATGGACTAAATATAAAAACCAGTGATTGTGACTGGGGCTAAAAAAATAAAAATAAAAATCTAAATTAATATAGTAGTAACACAAAGGTGAGGAACAGATCGGTGTCGTGACCTTGTGCGTCTGCCAGGCCGGTGTCCTCTGTACGCTCATTATATCGCCCCCTGCAGGCCGGAGTGTGTGTGTGTGTGAATATGTGTGTGTGTATATGTGTGTGTGTGTGTGTATATGTGTGTATGTGTGCGCGTGTGTGTGAATATGTGTGTGTGTATATGTGTGTATGTGTGCGCGTGTGTGTGAATATGTGTGTGTGTATATGTGTGTGTGTATATGTGTGTGTGTGCGTGTGTGTATTTGTGTGTGTATGTGTGTGTGTGTGTGTGTGTGTGTGTGCGTTATATTTACATACAATACCAGACAACAGGATTCAGTTAATCGTTTCTCTTCTGTGTTCTTGAGTTTGTCTCAGAGCTCTGGGAGGGCATCAGGTTTAAATGGGGCACAGGGACCGAACTGGAAACTGGGCAAAACCAAAAAATCAAAAGAAAGAAAGTTCATTTTATATTTTGTTTTATTATTTTTACTGTGAGCGTTGCTTCATTTTATGTTAACTAGCAAGCACCTAAAAGTTGATTTAAAGGTCCAGTGTGTAGGATTCGTGGCGCATAGGTGGTGTAGGTACCATGCACTTCCTCTTTTGGCTACGGCAGACCTCGAGGGTCACCCGGGCGCGCCGTAACGTGGACAGCTCGCGTACCCGCGCACACCCGGCACTGTGTGAGCTCTCACCGACAACTACGGTATAAATAAAACGGGGTCCCGTTCACTGTTTTTTTTTTTCTTTTCGCATGAAAACACACATTACCGATCGTGTACCATGACACTCTACACATCAAATGAAACCTTACAGTCTCCTCTTTTTGACTATGCAATTCATTTCCCTGCACAACAATCACTCCCCGAGCACATGGGGCTTTTATACGGAAAAGCACAAAACGAGGTTAGCTTACCTTAGAATGCTTTGCACAGGTCAAACTCTGTATTTCACCATAGACTTGCTCTCAATTTGTCCGTAAGGATCCAGTGAATAAAATCCAGTAAAACAATTTAGTCCAAAACACGTGTTAGATCCATTACGACGTCTGATCCGGCAGCATGCTTGTGTTGTTTACCCAAAACCACGAGCCTTGCCGAAGGCGAAGGCGGAGCCCAAATGTCCTTCTGCGGCTCTCGTATTCAAAGTGGCTGCCTCTGCATGGGGAAGATCCCCCTTTTATGTGACTATATCTAAGTCCAAAAGAATACTTTGATTTCATGATGGAAGTGAAAAGGCTTGGAAAACACTGTATTTTTATTATTTTTATTTATTATTGAATGGGTATCTTCAATTTCGGTAATTAACGGGTAAAAATCTTACACACTGTCCCTTTAAAAAAATTAAGATACAAAATGGAGTTGAAGAAAACATTTTTAGCATTCATGATCCCATTTCGGTCTTTGATTTTCAACAAAAACGTGTGAGTGACCAACTCTGAGATTGATTGAGATGCTGTAATCTTTCCACATGCCAGAACTGTACAAGAAGCTTCAGAAAAGTGAACATCAGTCACGACTTATGTCCAAAAGTTGGTCAAAAACTCAATATAAAGAAAACTGTCTGCATGATGTTCAGTAAAAAAAACAAACAAAAAAACAACTGAGTTACAGTGGTCCAGTGACTTTCTGGACAAAGAGTTTAAAACCTGGACTGATGTTGGACCCCCAGGTCAAATTTGGGCATTAAGCACCTCACAAAAACTGTTCATTTTAAATAAGTGGTGGAAAGCGTTTTCCTGCTCACCCAGATCCATTGTCCGAGTCTGTATGCGCCACAAATGTTTTTACCGCCGCGGTCATCTGGTGCTCCTCCACATGGGACTGCAGTCTAACGCTAAATCGCCAGAGAAAGATTTCGGCCAAGAAACCATTCATAGTTCACCACTGCACAAGTTTAGACAACTTACTTTGTGTGAATAATTTTGTGCGCATTCATATCGAGTGCAAATAAATGTGCAAATCAACACGGAGAGCTTGCCTTGGTCATTTTGGGTGGGAACTATTTTCCAGTGCGTAAGAATACAGCCGTATCACGCACCACGTTGTGCAACAGGGGAACTCCCTTCCCGGTGCGTAACTGGGATTCCCCTGGCAGCGTGCCCCATGGTTAAAAGTTGCGAAATGTCTAAACTGAGCATTTGCGATCCTTTTCTGCGTTAAAAAAATCAGAGCTCAAACGGGCGATTCTGAACAAGGAAACTTATTGACGTCAGCTCGAAAAAAGAAATGCAAATGCAGTTCCACCCCCGTCTGTCTGTACTCAGCGTCTCTGTAAATCACGCCCAGAGAGTTTGGACTGCGGAGGAGCTACGCAATGCAAAATACGTTTTTTTTATTTGCCTGGAGGAACTTGCGAGTGTTTCTAGACTCGGAAGTCCTTTATCTGAGCCTGTGGATATCTGAAACAGCAGTGGTTTAATTTTATTTTCTGTGGAAATGTGTTTATTTTTCAATGGAACGCTTCTCATCTCTCCCTCCGTGCAAAAACACGGAAGTGGGTCACAGAGCGGAGCAGAGAGTTTGGCCACACCCCCACCCCCTACTATAGGCCAGCTCTGTCCTCCTCATTTGCACTCAAGCAACAACGCCCATAATGGAGTGTTCCAGAGTGACATTTATGACTCTTTCTCATCTTATCTCTCTTTCTCATGCACTGAGTGTTGATTTTGAAGAAGGATTCATTTACAGTATTAGGGAACCATTAAGGAGCCATATAAAAGCATCAAGAAGTACCATGTCATGGGACCTTTAAAACTAAGACTGTGAGTGAGATGGGAACTAGGGCCACGGCCCGGCAGAGTCCGTGAGGTCCCACGCAGACCCCGGGGGAACTGTGAGGTCCAGGGACTACAGATGGGAATGAGCATTTTTACTATAATCTGGCGTATTTACACTGCAGTGTTGGAGATGTTCATCAATATGCACTGTCCCTATTAGATAAAGAATAAATAAATAAAAGGCTAAAAAAAAAAAGTCTTGTGACTGTAACGCTACTTGAGAGGGACTTGTTTAACGGCACAAATCTCAGCTCGCCCGTTGTAGCTCCAGCTCAGTTGTTTATGCTCAGATTGTGCTGAAGATTAAAGCCAAACTTGAGCGACGGAGCTTCAGACAGAGCAGCGCCTCCTGTTAGCGATGTTGACGACCTTTAGCTGAAAGATTTAGTTTTGAAACTCAAAGATAAACAGTAATGAAGCAACAGAAATGGATTTAAATGTGTAAAATTGTCAGAGTTAAGTGTAGATTCGGATACATATGTCGGCGTTTTCCCCATCTGTTCGCCCGCGGCCTCCCCCTCCTCTTGTTCCACCTGCTGTTTGATATGCGTAATTACACTTTAATTACACTTTAATAATCTTCGCCGTACAGGTGATGTTTGCTTTGGCTTTTCAAAGATTTGTACAGCGCCCTCGTTCCTAATGACGTTTATTAATTTGATTTGGGCGGCTGTGCATATGGCGTATTATGAGGGAACGCTCGGGCTATTTTAAACAGGCCCGCTCCACTTTCCGACGGATAATCGTGAAGTTAAGGTGTGCAGGTCTTCCTAAAAGTCTTATATTACAGAAAATTGAGTCTTGTGAGCTTAAAACCGTCTTATAATGTTGTTTCCTCCTCAAAGATAGACCTAAATCAGGGGTGTCAACCATGCGGCCCGGGGGCCACATCCGGCCCTCCAAGACCTTTAATCTGGCCCTCGGTTGATTTTCTATTCAAATATTTTAATTATATTTTAGTTTTCTTAGTTTTCTATAAAAATATTGTTAATTTTCTGTGCGTGAAGAGTCCCTCAGTCGTCCAGGTAGAATCCATGATAAAAGAAGAAATCCAATTTGTCAACTGGACAAAGTTTGTTTGGTCGAAAACGTTTCGACGCTCATCCGAGAGGCTTCGTCAGTTCTGGTTCTAGTGCTGGTTAGACCCTGTTTATATCTAGCTGCAGGGAGGAGCTAACGACACTGAAATAGTTCTGAAACTATCTCAACTAATTAGCTTCTTTTGTTTTTCGAATTGTGATTCCGTACCTGGACGGCGTTTCGGAAAAAACTACAGAGGATTTTCAGACAATATGAAATCCCAGTTTATTTCAAACCCACAAACACTTTAAGACAAAAACTCGTCCACCCGAAGGACAAAACACCGAGCCACAAACGAAGCAATGTGGTCTACTCCATTCAGTGTAGTGAAGACCGCAGTGAGCGCTATATTGGAGAAACAAAACAGCCACTTCACAAGAGGATGTACCAACACAGACGGGCGTGCCAAAGTGGACCGTCATCTGCCGTATATCTTCACCTAGAAGCCACGGGCCATTCTTTTGAGGACAGTGAGGTTCAGATCTTAGCCAGGGAAAAGAATTGGTTTGAGAGGGGGGTTAAAGAGGCTATTTTTGTCAAAAAAGAGAATCCGTCATTAAACAGAAATGGTGGAGTTAGACATAACTTGTCTCCCATCTATAATTCGATTCTCAAACCAAGTCAAAACAGACAAAGAAACATTAGTGCAGACAAGTCAGGGTCAGAGGTGTGTAGACGGTCGTTAGGGTTGAATAGGTATGCTAAACTAGACGCCAGAGAATTCGAAAAACAAAAGAAACAAATTAGTTGAGATAGTTTCAGAGCTATTTCAGTGTAGTGAGCTCCTCCCTGCAGCGAGATATAAACAGGGTCTAACCAGCACTAGAACCAGAACTGACGAAGTCTCTCGGATGAGCGGCGAAACGTTTTCGACCAAACAAACTTTGTCCAGTTGACAAATTGAATTTCTCCTTTTATCATTAATTTTCTGTTCCTCTTTTCTGTGCAGTTTAGCATAGCAGCATCTCCAGTGCCTCTGTACGTGGCCCCTCCCACCAGAGCAGCACAAATGAAGACTCGCCTCTTTCCAAACGCTCTTAAAGGACCATCGTTTTGACTGTCGACCGTGACACCCTCATCAGCAAAATATCAAAAATGAGGAAAGTGGACGCCGAGTGCAGGATTTTCCAAGAAAAATTGACTAATTTCAATTTGTTCCCGGAGGTGAATGAGAAACCTGTACGCTCGGTGTGTTTGCAACAAGTGGCGGCGCTCAAGGAATATAATCTTAAACGCCACTACGAGACACTGATATTGATGCACTTGTGCAGCTAAAAGATGCCAAGTTTCAGGAGCAAAAAGAAAACATGACTAAATTCTGTGAAATGCACACAAGTTAATGTTAAAACATTGTGTTGAAATAACAATTTTCTTAAAGTTTCAGGTTGTTCATAATATTATAATAGTTTGTAAAAGAAAGAGTTCATCAAATAAAAAAAGACTTCTGTAATAGATTTGTGTTTCTCTGCACAAATATTTTGACTTATTTTTGGGGTATATTTGCCATGAGTTTTCTGATCCGGCCCCTTTGGGATCAAAGTAGGTTGGATATGGCCCCCGGACCAAAATGAGTTTGACACCCCTGACCTAAATAGAAGTTTTGTTTTGTTTCATTCACATGTTTAAAGGGATAATGTGTTTTTTTTATGTGAATCTGTATGGCGTCTCCTTCAGCAGTGCCGTCCATTAACACTGACTTACCCCTGACTGTGTCCTCTGAGCCGAGTTCTGCTCCAATTCTGTAGCTCATGAAAGTAGTTCCGGTAAGTTAGCGGGGACAGTTAAAGGGATAGTCTGTTTTTTTTATTTTTTGATGTTAATCTGTATGGGTTTCCTTCTAAAAGTTCAGTGTGTTGACACCGGTTTACCTCTGACAGTCTCAGCTGATCCCGGTTCGGCTCGCTTTCTGGAGCCCACGTAAGTAGGTCCTGTAACTTCCCTGGAACATGAAATAAAGCTTGTTTTTCTTCTCAAAACAAAACATTTGTCTGAAAGATGATACATTTGCGTCCCAAACAGTTGTCCACGAAACATCCAGCAGCGTAGTTAGCAATCGCGTATTGTGTCTCTCGATTCGTATGACTGCGCGCATATTAGCTGTATTAGCCTGTTCACTTGTAAACTTCCCCTTACGGCGGACCACATCTGCTGTACACTTCCGCTAAAGGTTAACAGGCTAATACAGCTAATATGCGCGCAGTGATACGAGTCGAGACACACAATACGTGATTGCTAACTACGCTGCTGGATGTTTCGTGGACAACTGTTTGGGATGCAAATATATCACCTTTCGGACAAATGTTTTGTTTTGAGAAGAAAAAGAAAGCTTTATTTCATGTTCCAGGGAAGTTACTGGACCTGCTTACGTGGGCTCCAGAAAGCGAGCTGAACCGGGATCAGCTGAGACTGTAAGAGGTAAGCCGGTGTCAACACACATAACTTTTAGAAGGAAACCCATACAGATTAACATAAAAAACGCACTATCCCTTTAATTATTCATCTGTTTACATCTCCAAAGCTCCAAACACTCTGTTCCACCTTGTGACCTTCAGTTATTATGTTTGCAAGTCCATCCATCCATTTTCCTCTGCTCTACCTGGTATTCGGGTCGCGGAGGCAACAGTCCAAGCAGATTTGCCGCTCAGATCTCCCTACACCAGCCCCCATGGACCTCCTGCAGGTGGTGGGTCTTTTCTGTATGATTAAAGGTACACTGTGTAACTTTTCTGTTGGGAGATCCTGCCGCTGAGATCTGCCTGTCTCCTTGGAGATTTACTCAAACTACGTCTGCGTTTATTGCTCAAACACCCTGAAAAGTCCATTCGTCCATTCTCACAGCGACTGGGCTCACCTCTCCACAGATCTGACGTGTAACTTGCCTCATTGGATCCGTCTCCATGGAGATAGATCAGTTCCAGGCCACAGCAGAACATCTCCATGGCAACAGGCTGGTTTATAGTGCATCTTTACACTGCTGTAGTGTTTTGAGGTAATGTTTATTGATTGGGTTGGAGCTTCAGTGACCCTTTCTGGTGGTACCTTATGGACGTCTATGGCGGAATGTTCAGTGGTTTCCATGGTGACGCAATTTCCAAACTAGCAAGCACCTAAAAGTTGATAAAAAAAAAATAAAAATAAAGTAAGATAATCGTGAAGTTAAAGGGATATGCCACCCCCAGGTCAAACTTGGGCATCTCCCCACAGTCCAGAGACTAAAATAAGTGGTGGAAAGCGTTTTCCTGCTCACCCAGCCATTGTCCGAGTCTGTCGCCACTGACCGCCGCGGTATCTGGTGCTCCTCCGCCTTAGACTGGAGTCTACCGTTGCCAGAGAAAGATTTCGGCCAAAAGGAATTAATTTGCTCGATGCGTTTCCCAATTACTTTATGTGTAGTGCGCATTCATATCGAGTGCAAATAAATGTGCAAATCAACACGGAGAGCTTGCCTTGGTCATTTTGGGTGGGAACTATTTTCCAGTGCGTAAGAATATCAATCAATCAATCAAACATTTATAAGGCGCTTTTCATACAAAATTGTAGCACAAATATAGAAACAACTTCTTGACCACTGTAGGGCGCTACAGTGGTCAAGAAGTTGTTTCTATATTTGACCCGGGGACCATCCCCATGATTTTGTTTTGTTATTTATGCTTTGGTCAGGCCCTAAGCTGGAGGATTTTACCTATGGCGCATGTTTAGGTTGGTGGGGGAAACCGGAGGAAACCCACCCAAACACGGGGAGAACATGCAGTCTCCACACAGAAAGGCCCGGGCAACCCGAACCTTCTTGCTGTGAAGCATGAGTGCTAGCCACTCAGCCACCGTGCCGCCAGGGGAAAAAAAAAAAAAAACAAAAAAAAAAAAAAACAGGAACAGCAGCAACATCAACAACAGCAACAACAGCAGCAGCAGCAACAACAGCAGCAGCAGCAACAACGGCAACAACGACAGAACAACAGCAACAACAACAACAGCAAGAACAACAGCAACCACAACAACAGCAACAACAACAGCAGCAACAACAACAGCAGCAGCAACAGGAACAGCAGCAACAACAACGACAACAGGAACATCAGCAACAACAACAGCAGCAGCAGCAACAACAGCAGCAACAATGACAGAAACAACAGCAACAACAACAGCAACAACAACAGCAGCAGCAGCAACAACAACAGCAACAACAAGAACAACAGCAGCAACAGGAACAGCAGCAGCAACAGCAGCAGCAACAGGAGCAGCAGCAACAACGGCAATAGCAACAACAGCAACAGGAACAACAGCAGCAACAACAACAGTAACAACAGCAGCAACAACAACAGCAGCAACAACGACAGAAACAACAGCAACAACAGCAGCAGCAGCAACAACAGCAGCAACAACAGCAACAGCAACACCAACATCAACAGCAACAACAACAGCAACAACAAATACAATACAGCCGTATCACGCAGCACGCTGCCAGGGGAATCCCAGTTACGCACCGGGAAGGGAGTTCCCCTGTTGCACAACGTGGTGCGTGATACGGCTGTATTCTTCCGCACTGGAAAATAGTTCCCACCCAAAATGACCAAGTCAAGCTCTCCATGTTGATTTGCACATTTATTTGCACTCGATATGAATGCGCACTACACACAAAGTAATTGGGAAACGCATCGAGCAAATTAATTCCTTTTGGCCGAAATCTTTCTCTGGCGACGTTAGACTCCAGTCTAAGGCGGAGGAGCAGCAGATACCGCGGCGGTCAGTGGCGACAGACTCGGACAATGGCTGGGTGAGCAGGAAAACGCTTTCCACCACTTATTTTAGTCTCTGGACTGTGGGGAGATGCCCAAATTTGACCTGGGGGGTGGCATATCCCTTTAAGGTTTGCAGGTCTTCCTAAAAGTCTTATATTACAGAAAATTGAGTCTTGTGAGCTTAAAACCGTCTTATAATCCTCAAAAACAGACCTGGAGTTTTGTTTTCTTTGAAAGGTTTGTTAAGTTGTGTTAAATGTGCACTGTGTAACTGCCCACTTGGGGGTCCGTCACCTTCTTGTTTCTATGTATACATTGTTGCTCTGCCTGGAATGTTCCACAGTGTGACTTTAAACAGCTCTACTTTACATTTATTCAATTACAGGTGATTCTATAGCTCAAAAATACCTAGAAAAACAGGGATTTTGACTGTGAGCGGGGTCACTTTTCCACAGATCTGACCTGCAGCTTGTTCTGGTTTGGTCTCCATGACGACAGAAATGTTTAATGCCATACTGTGAAGCATTCCAGTCAAAACGATAACATCTCCATGGAGAAAAGCGTTTGATGGACCCTAAAAAACCATAGACCAGAAAATAGCGAATAGGAATATGGGCCCTTTAAGGTTTTCCCTCGTTTTAATTTGCACATTTTAGATTCATTAGCAAATTACAGCCTCAAAAAGTTAATCGTAAACAAATAAAGATGCTAAATGGAGCTAGCGGTTCGCCATTAATCACCGTACGGCGCTATAAGCTGTCGGGAGTCTGGACCAAAACGGATTTCGCTCATATGGTCTAATTGCATCTGAAAATATGAAACAATATGAATAATGTTTAATTATTCAACGCGTGGCTCTGGGAGGCGCTGGTCATTTCTCACGCAGAAGTTTCATTTTGTTTGACAGGAAATACTCGGGGAAAACGGCGACCAAAAACCAGCGCCGGTGCTTATGAACTTCTAATAACTGAAGCCACGTTTAGTTCTTGGTGAATTCGGCGGTTATGAGCTCCACTATTGTCAGTTAACGACGTAGATACCATTAGGAGAAGATATCTGGGTTTTTTTTGTTGTGTTTTCTTTTGTTTTCTCGAAGATCTGTGTGTCTGTGGAGAATTGTTGTGCAAATGGCATGGCTGCAAGTTTAAACCAAAAACTGATGGGTACTGCATTACGGTAAACTGACTTTGTGATGCAGTTTTCAACCAAAAACTTATCGGGAATCTTCTTTTTTTTCTTTTAATTAACCCTAGAACACTTTCGCGATAAAAAGTAACACCATCACTTTTGCCGGGTAATTTTTACCCGATATAATATACCCAACAAAAAGTACTTGTCATGAAAAATAGATCAAAATATGACAACACGTGATAAATTAGAGTGGTTTTCTTTTATTTTCAACTGTGGTATGTGTAACAAAATTGAAAAAAAAAATGACATGGTACTTCTTGATGCTTTTATATGGCTCCTTAATGGTTCCCTAATACTGTAATTGAATCCTTCTTCAAAATCAACACAGAGATAAATGAGATAAGATGAGAAAGAGTAATTTTTCTCTCTCTGAACAGTCCATTATGGGAGTTGTTGCTTGAATGCAAATGAGGAGGACAGAGATGGCCTATAGTAGAGGGTGGGGGCTTGGCCAAACTCTCCGCTCTCAGCTGTCAGCTGTGCCTGTGCGCTCTGACCCATTTCCGCGTTTTTGCGCGGAGGAAGAGATGAGAAGCGTTCCATTGAAAAATAAACACATTTCCACAGAAAATAAAATTAAACCACTGCTGTTCAAAGGTCCAGAGGCTCAGATAAAGGACTTCCGAGCCTAGAAACACTCGCATTTCACATTGCGTAGCGCATTCGCGGTCCAAACTCTCTGGGCGTGATTTACAGAGACGCTGAGTAGACATCTAGACGGGGGCGTGGAGCTGCATTTTTCGATCTGACGTCAATAAGGTGCCTTGTTCAGAATCGCCCGTTTGAGCTGTGCCATGGGACCTTTAAAAAAAAACTTGGTGTTTGGTCCACCCATTCCTGGGACATATGAGACTTCCCTGGTGAAGCTCAGACTCCTCGACACACGAACAGTTACAGGAGAGAGGAACAAAAAATAGTATTTTTTCAGTGGGTAAAAATGACCATCCATCCATCTTTTTCCGCTTCTCCATTTCTGGGTCGCGGGTGCAGCAGTCCAAGCAGATCTGTCGTCCAGAAAACAATGCACCAGCCCCCATGAATCCTCCCCGCGGGTGGTGAGTCCACGGGAAGACGGCTCACGTCACAACTGGCCTTGATGTACTTCTGTCATGGGGGCTACCAGTGTCCGCAGACACTGGGGGCGAGGTGGGGTTAAGTGTCTTGCCCAAGGACACAACGGCAGCACTCATTTTGTGGGAGCTGGGATCACACACGGCCAACCCATCGAGAGCGGGATACGAACCGCCTGAATCAGTAGACAAACGCTCTACCAACTGAGCTACTGCCGCCCAAGACAAAAATGACCCGTTGACTAAAATATTGTTTTCACCATAAGAATTCTCTTTGAAATCAGCACTTTGTGATATTTATTCATAACCACTGCACTAAATAAGGACAGATACACATTCCAGGACCACTCTTATTTACCTATTCCTTACATCCTCTTACATTAAATTCATTACATTCTTACATTCCTCTTTCACTATTGCCGGGTGAAAATCAGCTGAAATCCTGTAGGAAAAAGTGGGCTTTGGGGTAGGGAAACACCTTCAAAGATGTCAAAAACAATGGTGAAGCTCCCCAGGGACCCATGACACTCAGAAAAATGCAACATATTGAAAATCATGTAAATACTTTTGCTCAGGTGCAAATCTCCCGGCGATAGTGCTCTAGGGTTAATTAATCATGAGGTTTATTTGGCACCTTTCGAGACACCCAAAGAGCTTTACAGACCATTCTTCATTGACTCCACACTCAGTGGTTGTAAGATATTACTGTAGCCACAGCTTCCCTGGGACAAACTGACAGATGCGAGGTATAAACCATTAAACCATCATTAAACCATTCATGGATTTTATAAGTAAAAAAAAAACTACTAACCGAGTCAACACGAGAGCGTTGACCAGAGGAGACTGGAACATACAGAGACAAAGGACCAAATTTGTTCAAATGGTGACGTCTATCAGAGGATCACAGTCATGGAACACATGACCTGCTCGTGTCAGGAAGTGTGGGTCCTTCTCAACCTTCAAGAATACTCTGAAACATTGAAACACATTACCTTAGCGTTTTTCAACCTTCAGGTCGCCTAGAATTCAAATGGGGTTGCCTGAAATGTCCGGAGCAGTGCAGTCACAATAAATCGTGATGGGCAAATGAAACGGAGCTCCGGAGCACGTCCCGCTCTTTCTGAAACTGTCTCGCAGCAGCCGCTCACGTGACCAAAGCGTCGAAGTGTCGGTCCCTCCCCCCGCTGCTTCGCTCTGCGTGTCAATCGCTTCAGTGTATCGAAGCGTTTCATTAGCTCAGCGAATGTTCTGCTCTGCGATTGGTTCAGAGTGCTTCAGAGTGTTCAACGCGCTTCCTCGGTTTGACAAGCGCTAAAATGTTGGGTAGTGAGGAGTATTGTGCGACGTTAGTGGTGATTTTGGTGACTTCTGGCGACTTTTGGCATTTGTTTCATGTTTGATGACATCTACGAGTGGAAAAAAGCGATCCATTCCCGTCCATCCATTTGGGAACTTCCCAAATCATGGGTTGTGTGTTGGTTTGCAATGGTTAAATTTGTCCACTAGAGGTCAGCATTTCTCCGAGGCCTCAGATTATTTGACACAATATTGCGACTGAGGCCGAGACTGAAAAATTTATTTTTGTTTTTTTTTTAAGTCTATGGGGTCACCAGAAATGTGTGATGTCAAAATGGAGTCACAGGCCAAAAAAAGGTTGGGAACCACTGCATTACCTGCTCGTGTCAGGAACTGTTTGTCCTTCTCAACCTTCAACTTCATGCAATTACTAAAGTTAAAAATGCATTGAAAACATACATTCTCTGTGAACAGAGCTCGCCTCTCCACAGATCTGACCTGTAACTTGACCTGTTGGCATCACCTGCTTGTTCGTTTGACTTCAAGAGCTGCTTAAACGGTATATCTGTACTGGAGTTTGACACGTTCTGCTCAAATGCACGGAGAAAAGTAAATATGACTACAGGCCTTTCATGAACATGTGGCTTGTAATTTTTAATCCAGATCTGAAAGAAACTAAAATATAAACGTTCAGCTTTCGAAGTCCATGCCCACGATTATAAAAACATTAAGTCCTGGGTAAATACAGTCTACTCGAGCGTTTTGTGGCTGTGAGAACAAAACCAAACCCCATATTTAGGGCCTGGAGACATTCCTGTTCTCCAAGTCTCCATTTTTCAATGTCTCAAAGATAAATAATGCACAGATTTCCCAGACATGCTTCTGTTTGCACAACTGATGAGAACAAATGCTTCTTCTTCTTTAGGGGGAAATTTTAACCTCGGCATCGATCCCTTCCCAGATGCTGCCACGTTCGCCTGCGTAAAAAGCAGGAAGTGACCTCTGCGATCGGACTACGGGGGACCGCCGGGACCAGAAATGTGCCTGATTTCACCTGGGAACAATTAAATCCGATGAGGTTAAGTGTGGACGACCTGTGCGTGTCTCGGATAGAGGTCGGCGGTGACAAGCGGCCAATCAAACGATGTCTCTGATGTCCCTACGTAATCAGGAGCGTGTAACATGTAGCGTTATCTGATATCGAAAGAGGAGAAGGATATATTTAAAAATGGCCTAATTAATCCTGGAAGTGGCTTTGATTAATCAGACAGTTGTTTTTGCCCTGCAGTACAAGGGTAATATTTGGGTTGCCATGGGATCGGCGCGCAATTACACCCTTTTCCGCTCGTCGGTATTTAAAAGTTTCACCGTGTAACTTTTCTAGCGGTGGGTGACTCTACTTTCTGTTTGTCTCTAAGGAGGTACTATTACTTTGTCTATGTATGTTCTGTATCTGTGTTCTCCATGGAGACAAACAGGCGACGCCAACAGGTCAAGTTACAGGTCAGATCTGTGGAGAGGCGACCCCTGAATGCACCTTGAAAAGTAGAGTTCAGCACGGGTGACTAGATATTAAAAAGTGACACACTTTATATCTTTATTTAAAGAAAAAGTAATGTTTTTTTTCCAATTTGAGCCTTATTTCGGTAATAAAACAAGTTGTTTTACTCATCCATAGCACTTTGGTGTCATATGGAGCACTTCCATAGATGTTTTAGATTTGCGGTTAGCCTAGCGCGACTTCTAGCCAAGGCTCGGGGCATATAATATATTCCCCAAGCATGTAATATGCCCCGTGCGGTCTCCAAATAACACAAACTTTAGCACTTTTCAAATCATAGAAGCCCGATGTCTTAGTCTACGATTTCGTTTGAAGCAAAAGTGGCCTGTAATCCGAGATTTATCCATAGTTTACAGCTTTGCGTTTCATGTTTGGGTCCCGGGAGCTGAGAGCACAGTCCGCACATGCACACTGGCGTCCTCATCTACTCGAAACTATGGCTAAATCTCGGATTACAGGCCACTTTTGACCACACGAAATCGTAGGATAAGACATCGGGCTTCTATGATTTGAAAAGTGCTAAAGTTTGTGTTATTTGGAAATCGCAAACAAGTGCCCCGAGAACTCACATTATGGAGATCGCAAATCTAAAACATCTCTGGAAGTGCTCCATATGACACCAAAGTGCTATGGGTGAGTAAAACAACTTGTTTTATTACCGAAATAAGGCTCAAATTGTAAAAAACGTTACTTTTCCTTTAGGGTTGAGGGTTTAAACTGTATATACTGTATAAATGAAATCCAGATAGGAAGTGAGCATGGGTGTGCTTCCGGCTCAATCAAATCTGGCTCCAGTTGACTTTCTATTGAAAAACTGTCCCCTCTTGGTCTTAAAATGTTCGTATTAACCTGCTTTAAATCCTGGTTTTTCAGTATTTTGTCAATTTCTATGGAGATACTATTACTTTGTCTATGTATGTTCTTTAGTGCGGCATTAACCTATCTCCGAGACAAGCAGGCGATACCAACAGGTCAAGTTACAGGTCAGATCTGTACAGAGGTGAGTATGTTTTCAATGCATTTTAACAATAACTCTAGTAATTGCATAAAGTTTTATATTAAAAAAGTATATATAGACTACTTTTATAGTATTATTTTCTGGTGGAGGGTCCGTTACCTCTTTGTCTCCATGGAGATGTTATTACTTTCCCTGGAAAGTTCCCTGGTATGACATTAAACGCATCTATGTAGCATTTGTCCATGGGTCGTGGGTGTTTTTACTGTTCAAAAATCCAATAATTCTCTCTGTGAATAGGGTTGCATCTCCACAGATCTGACCTGTAATGTAGCCTAGTCCACAGAGAGGTTTAATCTCCACTGTGGAACATTCTAGATGAAGCGATAACATCTCCACCCGAAAAGATGAGCAAGTAACAACCTGTTCTGACATCTGTCTCTTCAGAGCTCCCCTGAGAGGATTCCTGCTTCTCGTATTGTTGCGGTTGTTTTTTAGCTGTTAGCATCGCCCCACAAGAGAGCCGCTATCCTCCAGTTAGCGTCTCCTCTCTGTCACTGCTCCGTGGATCTCGGCCCCATCAGAATTCTCACATGAAACGCTCCTTTGATCGCCGGCTCCTTTGAGTCGGGCTCCTCCCTCCTTCTCTGGGCCTGACCGTTCACTGGGACGCAGCCCACATGCCACAGCGCCGCGAAACACATCTAAAGATAACTCGACTTTTATAAACAAACGTTACATTCTTTTAGGTTTGGCGCACGGCTAATCTGTCCACTTTGCTCGTCTTTATTTGTGCACACAACGTTGGCGAGTGGATGCAAATAAGGACGAGGCATCTTCGAGGATAAATCCAGACAGTAAAGGCTGCATTATGTCATTTTTCTGCTTGTTTCCATGGAGATGTTAGAGCTTTACCCGTTATGTTTCACGTTATGGCATTAAAACATAGACTAAAGGAGTGCAACGTCACACATAGCGTTCGGCTCCAGTCAAATGAAGCTCACTGAGGCTAGAGCAGGGGTGTCCAAACTTTTTTCATCAAGGGCCACATATGTAAACACAGACGAAGCAGAGGGCCGATCGAGGGCCACAGACTGGTGCTCAGGACAGTGAATAATTGAAATATGCATGTTTAACACGTTAGAATGAGCTATCAGTCCTTTATTCACGCTAAGATCCTCAAAATGACACAATAAATATTAAATTTTGTCTTATCAAGGTAGATTTTCAAAAAACTTGCAGTCAAAAGTTCTGCTCAAGGTAATTTGGGCCAATTCACCTGGAAGCCTGAGGGCCAAGAAAAATTTGTCTGATGGCCCATGGGCCATAGTTTGGACATGCCTGGGCTAGATTACCTGGCCAGCCAAATGATATCTCTCTGTATTTCCTATACAGCGCGATACCATTTGGACACCCTCCATCCACTCTCGCTCCTCCGGTTAACAACGGACTCCGCGATTCTGATTCGTTCAAAGATGGTGACGTCAGTGCACCCGCCTTTGCCCACAAAGTCACTCTTAGGCAGCGGAAGTTCCGCCTCAGTTTTGAATCAAGATGGCGCAATCTCTGATTGGTTCACTTAGCTGTCTGTTTACGCGCAACTGCAGCGCATTTTGGACCAAGCGTTACCAGACTCACTCGCTGGTACAGCGATGAGTCATGGATTCTTCCAGGCAATGGGCTAGAGGTTATAGCGGCGAATTTGGAGTAGGAATCTGAATTTATTTACGGAAAATATAGCAAAAATAAAAACACCAGGATGATGTAGAATGGGTTAATATCTATGTCAGTTTAAACCGTTAATTAGATTAATTAATAACACCTCAAATTAACGCGTTATAAAAATTAACGCAATTAATCATGAGCAGCAATTCAATGCTCGCACATTTTAAATTTGGCATGCAGGGCCTTTGAACAGCAAGTTTATTTATAAAAATGTGACAGAGCAGGTTCGTCCCTAAGAGCGTTGTCCCCGGGCATTTACTCACCCGTGGTGCGATCTCACAAACCCGGACACATCCACGCTGGTAGTTTAAATCCTCCAGTATTTGTATTCTCTGTATATTTGAAGCTTTGTATATTATTTATTGATGTTGCATGAAAGCTACTGTACGTGCTCACATTTTGGCACCAGAAATATTCGCTATTTAATAGTGGAAATGGTGTAAATAATGTTTCCAGCGGATGTTATGTAATGTGGGAGGGGGAATGTGGGTATATAGGTGCACTGCAATCTTTTCACTCTACCACCGTAAATGTTTTTTCACGCAAGTTTGGCACCTTTTTTGCACTGTGGGAGAGCACAATAAACCACCTAAAAAATGTATTAAAATGCAATTAATTAGATTAAGATAAATTTTTTAATCGCCTGACAGCACTAGTTAATACGAACATTTTAAGCTGAAATTGACGAGGCTCACTGCAGCAGTTTTCAACGTAAAGTCAACCGGAGCCAGAGCAGGAAGTGCCCCATGCTCACTTCCTGTTTGGAACACAGCAGGTCTATATAAACAGTCTATGCTTTAAACGTATTTATGTCCACTGAGAAAAAGCAGGACTGTCCGCTACTCTTTAGCGCCCCCTACAGTGCATTCACTCACAGCGATTCAGACTCTAAAAAGAAGTTTAAATGAAAAACTCCAATAAAACTTGATTTGACGAGTCACGCTGGATTTCAACTGGATTATTATTATTATTTGCTTTTTGTCTGAGATGTGGAAATTATCGCTCTTTTAACAGCTGGAGCTGAGGTAAGAACGGTTTATTTAGTCGAGTTTTATTCAAAATCAGGATCAGAGCCACAAACCTTTTATCTGAGTAATAGTACTATAGTAGTAGTAATAGTATAGTAGTATTTGTAGTACTTTTATCTGCTTCATTCAGTCGGGTGAGTAATAGTACTATAGTAGTAGTACAAGTATAATAGTAGTAGTATTTGTTGTACTTTTATCTGCTTCATTCAGTCATGTGAGTAATAATACTATAGTAGTAGTACGAGTATAATAGTAGGAGTATTTGTAGTACTTTCATCTGCTTCATTCAGTTGGGTGAGTAATAGTACTATAGTAGTAGTAGTAATAGTATAATAGTAGTCGTATTTGTAGTATTTTTATCTGCTTTATTCAGTCGGTTGTGTCCAGTTAAACTCCTGTCGTCCTGTTCATTGTTGTTTTCCCGCCTCTCCCAGTGCATTGTGGTCTATATTGACCGCTCCAGTGACCGCCGATGACCACGACTTTTCAAGGTGCATTGTGGGAAATTTTGAGTGCACTACATTTTCCCCAAATGGACGTTAGGACGCCCCTGAAAATGTCGTGACCCCTAAATATTGCCATAAGGAGGAAAAGTGTGAACGTTCAGACACAAACACAGCCCTGTTCTCTGTAAACGTCCAAATATCAGTTATTCCAGTGTTGGTCCAAGTGATGGTCGTTACTACTTTCTATCCACAGTAGTTGAGCATTTGTTTACCCGTTGCTATGGTGACGTCATGGCGATGGCAGTGATACAGAACAGTCACTGCGTGCACATGGACGAGTGTAATCCGATTGCAAACGGATTGGGATTGTATCGAAATCATGTGCACAGGCTAAGGATCGTATAGGGATTGGTTTCCCGAATCCGATTGGAACTCCTGGCTTAGGCCGATAGTATCCGCTTGGTGCCGCCTTGTGCACGATATCAGATCGGATTGGCGTACTGCGCATGCACGGGAATTTTCGCCAGGGATTTCACCCGGAAGTGGCAGAAGATGCCGACGCCGTCATAAGTAGCGATTGTTGCCGGAAAAGTCAGACGAAATCATGGCTGCGAAGAAAGAATGCACAACACGTACACCAATGCTGCTCCGGCAAGCTAGTCCAGGTTTAGTCCAGGTTTAGTCCAGGTTTAGTCCAGGTTTAGTCTCATATTAGTCCAGTTTTAGTCCAGGTTTAGTTCAGGTTTAGTCCAGGTTTAGTCCAGATTTAGTCCAGGTTTAGTCCAGGTTTAGTCTCATATTAGTCCTGATTTAGTCCAGGTTTAGTCCAGATTTAGTCCCGGTTTAATCCCGGTTTAGTCCAGGTTGAGTCCAGGTTGAGTCTAGGTTGAGTCCAGGTTAAGTCCAGCTTTAGCCCAGGTTTAGTCCAGGTTAAGTCCAGGTTTAGTCCAGGTTTAGTCTCATATTAGTCCTGATTTAGTCCAGGTTTAGTCCAGGTTTAGTCCTGGTTTAGTCCAGGTTGAGTCTAGGTTGAGTCCAGGTTTAGTCCAGGTTTAGTCTCATATTAGTCCTGATTTAGTCCAGGTTTAGTCCAGGTTTCGTCCAGGTTTAGTCCCGGTTTAGTCCAGGTTAAGTCCAGCTTTAGCCCAGGTTTAGTCCAGGTTAAGTCCAGGTTTAGTCCAGGTTTAGTCTCATATTAGTCCTGATTTAGTCCAGGTTTAGTCTCATATTAGTCGTGATTTAGTCCAGGTTTAGTCCAGGTTTAATCCCGTTTAGTCCCGGTTTAGTCCAGGTTGAGTCCAGGTTGAGTCTAGGTTGAGTCCAGGTTTAGTCCAGGTTTAGTCTCATATTGGTCCTGATTTAGTTCAGGTTTAGTCCAGGTTTAGTCCCGGTTTAGTCCTGGTTTAGTCCAGGTTGAGTCCAGGTTAAGTCCAGCTTTAGCCCAGGTTTAGTCCAGGTTTAGTCCAGGTTAAGTCCAGGTTTAGTCCAGTTTTAGTCCAAGTTTAGTCCAGGTTTAGTCTCATTAGTCCTGATTTAGTCCAGGTTGAGTCCAGGTTCAGTCTCATATTAGTCCGTCACACTCCTCGAGCGTCATCTTTGTATACCGCCACATAGTTTGTTGTGTTTTTATTGAGTTTCCATCACCCGGATGTAGTTGGACCACAGCGCCACATAGCGTAGCGGAGCCGACCAGGTCGCTGACCATTATCCGATTACACGAGTTTCATGTGCACTTGAATCTAAGGACAGACCACCCGCCGAGTAACGGGATCGAATTTGGAGAAATCCAATCGCAGTGAGTGATTTGGCTGTTGCCGGAACTACTTGCGCGTTATGCAGTTTTAACGCACTGCAGGTCCATTGGTATTCTCACCGATCGTGGTGTGAAGGCCCTTTAACTGTGACCGTCAGGATGAGTGGACGACAGTTGTGCAGGAATCGTGGACAGAGAGAGAAAAAAGTAGTTATTTTGTGAAAGGAGAAATCCATCATAAGTCTTAAAGCGGGAGACATTTCAGCTCCATCACGAGGCTTTGTCAGGTTTGTCACTGTGGACTGACAAAGCTGTTTGGACAAAAGGTGAAACAGTTTCTCCACTCGCAAAAGTACAACTCTGATTTTTAGAAGCCCTTTGCTGTTATGACGTCAACTCGGGCTGTGCTGTTCGTTTAATTTCAAGATTAAGATCGAGATTCATCATTTCTAATTGTCCTTTAGCTGATTTTTTACTGTTTTAAAGGTCATATATTGCGCATTTATTTTCTGATCTGTTATAATGTTGTTTCCTCGTCAAAAACAGACCTGGAGTCGTGTTTTTGTTTCATTCACACTGCATATTTAGACTGAAAACACTCCACCTTGTGATGTCATGTAGTAATATTTGTTTATTTATTTATTCGTTTATTGGAAGGGACATATTAATGCATATTAATGAACGCACAATTTGTATAAGATCACACAAACCGACGTAAATATGCCGGATTTAGCACAGTGCTCATTTCCATCCGCAGTCCCAGACATAAAGATACAACATACAACAGAAAATATGTTGCAGTTGCAAACATTAGACAATTTAGTACATGTGTTATGATCACAAACATAAAAACTATTTAGTATCTATACAATAGAAGCAAATAATTCAGTAAATTACAGTAAAAATACAATTGATGGGCTTAGCCTAAGGGGCCGTTTAGATGAGGACGATTGCGATTGAAAACGACAAAATATTCTATCAGAAGTGTCTTTCGTTTACACGGCAACTGCGCCGTCGGGCTCTGAAACCACAAAAATCTGAAGACTCCTTCCAGAGTGTGGAGTTCTGAAGACGGCCCGGGTCACGTCTCCGTCTAAACGTCAAGAAGCGCAAAACATGTTCTCGCCGCATACAGCTGACTGGATGCGCCAAGCCGGTAAAAACAATAACAATACGTCGCAGGTGACAGAGGCGAGTTTGGACAAAACCGGGCAGAACCAGTCAGTGGTGGGACAATTTTGAGAATGGATTAGTTGATGACAGTGCTTGGGTGGAAAACTTCAGAATGACTAAACAAGCTCTTGTTACACGCACCACGTTGTGCAACAGGGGAACTCCCTTCCCGGTGCGTAACTGGGATTCCCCTGGCAGCGTGCTGCGTGATTCGGCTGTATTCTTCCGCACTGTAAAATAGTTCCCACCCAAAATGACCAAGTCAAGCTCTCCGTGTTGATTTGCACATTTATTTGCACTCGATATGAATGCGCACTACACATAAAGTAATTGGGAAAAGCATCGAGCAAATTAATTCCTTTTGGTCGAAATCTTTCTCTGGCGACGTTAGACTCCAGTCTAAGGCGGAGGAGCACCAGATACCGCGGCGGTCAGTGGCGACAGACTCGGACAATGGCTGGGTCACAAGGAGAGAGCGTATTTTCCACCAGTGCTTTTAGCTTATGCAAATGAGGTGGTTTTAAGTTTCATTTCTGTAAAACGTAAACAAATGTGCGCAAAGCATTAAAAACACATTAATATTTGAGTCCTCAGTGCAGTCTTTGTTGTAAGTTTCTTTCTTTTTTTTTGTTTATAATGTTAATAAAAGGATACAATGGTGTTCTAATAACAATTTTCTAGACAAATAATACTATTTATAGTCGCGCGCAGGAAGGGGGGCGTGACATTTTTTCTTCTTCCTAGGGGGGGGCGTCACAGAAAATAATTGAGAAGCACTGCATTAAGCGAAGAGCTCCGACCCGACATCGAGGGCGAAACAACCGTGAGATGATGAGAGCCCCTGTCGGTGTCCTGAAAAAGGTAGCTCTGACATTATATTGGCGGCCTGGCATGCATATTCAATCAAATTCGCCCACTTTTGCGTCTTCGTATAAACAAACATTTCCTGTTGAGAACGCTCGTCTAAACGCGGATAAAAAATTGAAGACGAGACGCCACTTTTGCGTCTTCTGTTTTGATCGTCGCCGTATAAACGTAGCCTAAAGTGCGAATTAAAAGGTGCTTCTCAGTGTGTGTATTTTTTTTTATCTTTTATTATTACAAGGTGCACAATAATACACACTTCAGGTACATAATAATACATATTTTAACACCACAATAACATTCGCAGAGCACTCAGAAGACACATCGGGGGATGTGAGCACGGGAACAAACACCACTGGACACAAGGGCTAAGAGAAACAGGGGGGATGTAGAGGACCAAAGGGATTGCCCCAGGTGAAGGAAGGGGGCCTGGGGGAGAGCAAGGGCGATGCAGTGTCCAGGGAAAGTCCAGACGACAGGGTCCAGGGGGGACAGGACGTATGGAGTGGAGGGAGCCTCAACGCCGGCCACCGAGCGAGAAGGTCCAGTGTTCGAGTCCAGAACCGCGACAGGACACCGGGCGGCCAGATGGAGGAGGTCTTCATGCGCCTTACCGCGTACCAGACAGTCACAGCCGTACCTGTCAGGGTGTATTGCGTGCAACCTGGTGGTGAGGTGTACCACCCACATACGTGAGTCCAGATGGAGGTAGTGTCATGTGTGGGAAATTCAGTTTCCTGAATGCACAGTACGGCCCAGGTGGTGTCGTGGATCACACACTCTGAGGAGCAGAGTCCCTATTCTATTTACAATGTGGATTTTTGTAGTGCGTACATGTAAATGTGTGTGTGTGTGTGTGTGTGTGTGTGCTTCTTGTATGTCATGGCTATTGTATTATATGATTACAGTTTTGATTCCTTTTCAGCCATATTTTAAGATGTGTTTGAAAAGAAGCAAGAGTTGGACTAATTCTGATTGATACAGGTATTGATTATAGATAACAATAACTGGAACATTATATATGTTCCAGTTATTGCATCCTGTAATTGAAAGAGTGTTCTGAGCAAAGGTTGTTTTTCTGTACTGCACCTCACTATCCCTCCTGGCAGATGATCTGGTGCTGGACTCAGGTTTTCTTTTTATATACTCCCTGAGCGGTGGTGGGGCCTGGTCATGTAGGGATCTGAAAATGACGCAGCTATTTTTAAAGAATTTGAAGTTATCAAAGCTTAACAGGTTATATTTTTCTAAAACGATAATACAGGAAGTGCTACATGCTGTTTATAAACTCCACACACCTTCACTGGAATAATTTGCAAGATTTCAGCCAATTTCTACTGAAGAAAAGGTAAAACAACTTGAAAACTACCACTACGTGATATCACAAGGTGGAACGGAGCGTTTTGAGCTTTGACATTGTAGACAGATTCATAAAAATAAAAAATAAAAAGATTATTTAAACGTGTGAGTGAAACAAAACACAAGTCCAGGTCTGTTTTTGACGAGGAAACATTATAATATAAGCTCATAATACAGGATCAACTAGCATGCTAACACAAACTTCCTGCTTATCAGACTTTTCTTTATAATTTTACAATATTTCTGTACTGGGGTGAGACAGGTTTGGCTTAAACGCACAGGGGGGTAAAAATCGAGTGCACATTTTCTCTCGATCAATACGACACCCACTTTACACGTCTTTTTACCTCCTCGACAAACCGAACACGGAACCCGTCTCCGTCTCCATAGCGATCGGCTGTACTCGGATCACCTCGGATTATCCTGACATGCTCACATCGCGCGTTCGGGTAAATATTCTCCCCTTTACATCTTTCATGGCTCCCGCAGGATTCGCCGTGTCTTTCAGTCGGCCTCGCTGTGTTTTTTCTGAACGCCGCCGACACCGCCGCGCATGAATCAAACATGCCCGTGTACGAACGAAGATACCCGACAAACCGGACCAAGTTACAGGTCAGATCTGTGGAAAAGTGACCCCAATCACAGTCCGAGCGCCTGTTTTTCGAGGTATTTTTGAGCTCTAAAACCACCTGTAATTGAATAAATGTAAGGTAGAGCTGTTTAAAGTCACACTGTGGAACATTCCAGGCAGAGCAGCGACGTATCCATAGAAACAAGAAGGTGACGGACCCCCAACCGAAAAGTTACACAGTGCACATTTAACACAACTTAAACCTTCCATATTTAAACTTAGGAGTTCTTCTCTTAAACTGAAAACACTCTGTTCCACCTTGTCATGCCATGTGGTGATACAGGAAGTGCTCCACTGTGTTTTTAAACTCCACACACCTTCAGGAGAATCATTTGGATCATTTCCACCCTGGAATCAGCTCACCTGTTTTAGTTCCAGCTGTTGTAGTCAGTTTTTTGGTCAGATTGTCCTACAAGTTAAAGTCTATATCTTGAGTAACAGCTTCAGACAGAGCAGTGCCTCCAGTTATCTGTGTTGATGACGTGTACGAACGAAGAGCGGCCTTGTCGTGTTTGAGGTGGATATCTGAAAAGAGCACGGGTCTTTGTTATAACGTACAGTCTTCGTCTTCACACGGACGCCGTCGGAGCCACAGCGGGTTATGGAGTCGAGTTGTGCGACTGTTTACGCAGACGAGGGGGAGACGGTATGTAAATGGGTCAAACTCATTCAAAATAAAAGAGAAATGTTTACATTTTTCATATTGGAACACTGTGAACGAGATATGGAATTATAAATATTTACACCGACATGAGGATAACCGGATACAGCAGGACATGATCTGAAAAGGTTTTTTAAACAAGAGACTTCAGCCATTTAACCAGCATTTTTGAGCAACAAAAACACCTGTAATGAATAAATGCTACTAATGGATATGTTTAATTCAAGATTCAAGATTGTTTATTTGTCATTATGCAGAATCAACACAAGGTCAACAATCACTGCAGTCACATGGTAGGATCGGATTGGATTTCTCCAAATCCGATCCCGTTACTCGGCGGGTGGTCTGTCCTTAGATCCCAGTGCACATGAAACTCGTGTAATCGGATAATGGTCAGCAACCTGGCCGGCTCCGCTACTCTATGTGGCGCTGTCGTCCAACTACTTCCGGGTGATGGCTACTCAAAAACACAACAAACTATGTGGCGGTATACAAAGATGGCGCTCGACGAGTTTGACGGAGCAGCGTTGGTGTACGTGTTGTGCATTCTTTCTTCGCAGCCATGATTTCGTCTGACTTTTCCGGCAACAATCGCTACTTATGACGGCGTCTGCGCCTCCTGCCACTTCCGGGTGAAATCCCTGGCGAAAAATCCCGCGCATGCGCAGTACGCCAATCCGATCCAATATCGTGCACAAGGCGGCACCGAGCGGATTACTATCGGCCTAAGCCAGGGGTTCCAATCAGATTCGGGAAACCAATCCCTATACGATCCTTAGCCTGTGCACATGAATTCGATACGATCCCAATCCGTTTGCAATCGGATTATACTCGTCCATGTGCACGCAGTGATTGCAAGATGTCCTCCGCCAATGCCTTTGACGGACGTAGCTACAAAAGTGTGCTACGGTCGTACACATAGCGTAGAAGTGCAGTGCAAGTGCAAAAAGTGAAAAAAGTGATTGAAAATAAAATAAAAATAAGATAAAAGGAACGGCACAGCCTGATGACGTTTAATGCCATACCGTGGTACATTCCTGGCAAAACAATAACATCTCCGTGGAGATAAGCAGGTCCAGAAAGGTTGCGCAATTCACCTAAAATTCTGCTATAAAAGTATATAAACAGTGTTCATCAGCACTCTAACCAGAACTGACGAAGCAGTTTGGATGAGCTGCGAAACGCCTTCGACCAAATAAACTTTGTCCAGTTGACAAATTAAATTTCTTTCACCATGGATTCTACCTCGGTGACTGAAGGATTCTTCACACACTATAAAAGTAGTCTATATACCTTTTTTTTTTTTTTTTAATAAAACTTTATGCAAATTACTAGTTATTGTTAAAAATACATTGAAAACATAAATGTTCTCTGTGAACAGGGGTCTCCTCTCCACAGATCTGACCTGTAACTTGACCTGTTGGTATCGCCTGCTTGTCTCCATGGAGATAGATTAATGCCGCACTAAAGAACATACATAGACAAAGTAATAGTACCTCCATAGAAATTGACAAAATATTGAAAAAACAGGATTTAGAGCAGGTTAATACGAACATTTTAAGACCAAGAGGGGACAGATTTTCAATAGAAAGTCAACTGGAGCCAGAGTCGATTGAGCCGGAAGCACACCCATGCTCACTTCCTATCTGGATTTCATGTATATATACAGTCTACTCTTAAATAAAGCTATAAAGAGTCATTTTTATGTCTAGTGACCTGTACTTTTCAAGGTGCATTGTGGTAAATTTTTAAGCTCATTACTTTTTCGCCAACAGGGGTCGCCTCTCCACAGATCTGACCTGTAAACTGACCTGGTGCCATTGCCTGCTTGTATACATATAAGTCTACAGTATATATACAGCAGGGGTGCTCAAACTTTTTTTGACCGGGATCTACTTTTGAGGTTTCTGGTGTGCCGAGATCTACGGGGGTGGGAGCAGAGACTAACCCTAACCCCCCCCCACACACACACACACCTTAATCCTGGTTTAGACCTGGTTTAGTCCTGGTTTAGAGCTGGTTTAGAGCTGGTTTAGTCCTGGTTTAGTCCCGGATTAGTCCCGGTTTAGTCCTGGTTTAGAGCTGGTTTAGAGCTGGTTTAGTCCCGGATTAGTCCCAGTTTAGACCTGGTTTAGACCTGATTTAGACCTGGTTTAGTCACAGTTTAGTCCCGGGCCCCTGCTGTCAGCTAATCTGTCCCTTTGATGCAGAAATAACACGATAATATGACTCACCCCATATCCACAGACTTTAATTATCCGGAGCTCCGGAGAAAGGGACATATCCCGAATGTATCGGCGAATTTCGCCTTAAGGTGAGGGATTTTCATGCCTGCAGTGAAGCAGCGAAGCAAGTACTACAGTAACTTGACTTGGGGTGACTTCCGTAAACATTGAGCACGCTCGCTGTGTGTGACCTCGTCGTGTCCTTGCAAAAATCGGATTTCACCAAAAAATCGTAATTGAGCATTAAGCCCTGACGATCCACTGACACTTGGCCCCCGAGCTACCGGTCGATCGCGATCGACGAATTGAGCACCCCTGGTATACAGTATACAGTGGTACCTCACCTTACGGAAGACCCTACATACGAAAAATCCAAGTTACGAAACGCCCTCACGTTAAATTTTGGTCTCTAGATACGAAAGAAAATTCAAGTTACAAAACGCGAAATTTCAAAAATTCAAATAATGCGCGCTCAGATGCACGCCCCGCTGTTATCCCCGCTCAAAGAGCACCTTTCTCGGCCTCTTAGCTCTAGTGCCGAACACGCAAGATTTTCAACAAAATGTATTAAATAGTGAAGCATGGGGGGAGACACGACTCCGGAAGCAGCGCGGAGACATGAACGCCGTGCTCCTCGCCGCGCGGGTAAAATCCTAGTAATCTGAACAAATTCAAGTTGTCATTTTTACTGCATGTTGTTGTCATGTGTACTGCAATAGCCTTTTCTATGGTCTACCCTCCAAAACTCTCAACAAACTCCAATACATCCAAAACTCTGCTGCCCGGCTCCCGAGACCCGCCTCCTCACCCACACCCGCTCCCGAGACCTGCCTCCTCACCCACACCCGCTCCCGAGACCACATCACTCCTGTCCTTCAAAACCTCCACTGGCTCCCCATCCCTCAGCGCATCCAATTCAAAGTCCTCCTCCTGACCCACAAATCCCTCCATAACCTGGCCCCATCATACCTCTCTGACCTCCTGCACCACCACCGCGCGGCGAGGAGCACGGCGAGCTCGGGCCACAAACCAGCCGATGCGAGGAGCACGGCACCGCGCGAGGAGCACCCCTAGTCCTGCTCTGCACGACGGGCACCGGGGCTACGAGCACGAGATAGAACCGTGGTGCCCGGACCGCGTACTCTGGAGCCCGAGCCACAAACCAGCTGCACGAAACCAGCAAAGAGCGGCACGTGGTAGTTTAATCCTGGTCCAGTTCTGGTTTAGTCCAGGTCCAGTCCAGATTTAGACCTGGTTTAGTCCACGTTTAAGTCCTGTCTAGTCTCTTAGCCAATCAGGACACAGAACCAATGTTACACTATAAAAAAAAATTAAAAAACTTGGAACGAATCAGACCTTTTCCATTGAAATAGCTACTCAACTTACGAAAAATTCACGTTATGAAACCACTTCTGGAACGAATTAATTTCGTAAGGTGAGGTACCACTGTACCTCCACCAGAAAAGTTGCACAGTGCAAGTTTAAATTGAAAATATTGGGTATCAAACCATGCACCTCCTGGTTGTGAGGCGTGAGCTTCACCACTACACCACAATTACAAACTCCTCATTTTACCGTCTCAAACCGTGCTTCATTTTCCTATATTATTCCATCGCCCACAGTGTTATGGTTTAGGTGTGGCCCTGTGTAATTAATGGCTGCTGCTCCCAACGTAATTAATATTTCCAGAGAAAGCAAAAACAATTCCTTTTCCCATAACGAGGCCGGCCGTGGGGGATACATCAGCGTTATGAATGTGCTCTTTTCTTGAAAGTGTGACCGATTTATTGCACAGTTTAACGCCTCCTCCTCCTCGTCCTCCTCCTCCTCGTGTTATGGAAAGTAGCTGCACACGCACACACCGGCCACCAGGGGTCAGGCTGGCGTTTTTTGGGAAGCTTCTCTAAACAGGAAGTGATGCAATGGAGAGTTTATTTAAATGACAGGAAGTGCCAATTTGAATTTTCCAAGAACTGAACTGTCCAAAGAGGTGTTCCCCAGGTGTTCAACTTCGACAGGTAAGTTTCAAATCTATTTTTATTTTTACAGCATTTTACAAACAAACAAACAAACAAACAAACAAACAAACAAAGGTCTGCACAGCCATTTTAAAATGAACACAGCAAAAAGGTAAACTGCTACCATATACCAGTCCAAAAACAATAAAACCAGTAAAATGAAATAAAAGCAAAAACGTAAAAATCATAAAATATCAGTAAATAAGTAAAAAAAAAATAATAATATAAAATACACAGAGAAGAGAACCACACAACTCATGTAGTGTTAAAAGTGTGTGTGTGTGTGTGTGTGTGTGTGTTGAGGGATTGTTCGGACGTGTGTGTTGAGGGATTGTGTGTGTTTGTGTGTGTGTTGAGGGTTGCAAAATTCTGGGAATTTTCAAAGTTGAAAACTTTCCATGGGAATTTTCGGGAATTAATGGGAATAAACTGGGAATGATCAAAGTTGAAGGTTAGGGGCATCAATATAGTTGGTAGAAAAAATATTGTAGCATAATCTTGGCTAAAATAATCACATTTCTGTGAATAAAGTAGGACAGTATTTTGTGCAGAGCCATCGAGCCACACACTCTACATGCATTTTGCATTCCGTTATCACATGATCAAGAACTTCTAAAATTCTGAAGAGCTAAAGCGACTTTTCTGAGCTCACAGCAAATACAGAACTACTGAGGCCAGACACTTCAGCAAGAGGACGACAGGCAGTCAAGTACGTTCTGAGAATATCATGAAGTAGATTATATTTGATCTATATAATATCTATATATTAAAGAATATTAAAGCCCCAGTGTGTAGGATTTGTGGCGCATAGGTGGATGGTGCTATTGCACTTTCTGTTTTAGCTACGGCAGACCTCGAGGGTCACCTGGGCGCGCTGTAACGCGGACAGCTCTCGTACCCGCGCACGAGCCGCGCGCCGCTACTGTATAAATAAAACGCGGTCCCGTTTTTTTTTTTTTTTTTTCTTTTCTCATGAAAACACACATTCCCGATCATGTACCATGACACTCTACACATCAAATGAAACCTTACAGTCTCCTCTTTTTGACTATGCAATTCATTTCCCTGCAAAACAATCACTCCCCGAGCACATGGGGCTTTTATACGGAAAAGCACAAAACGAGGTTAGCTTACCTTAGAATGCTTTGCACAGGTCAAACTCTGTATTTCACCATAAACTTGCTCTCAATTTGTCCGTAAGGATCCAGCGAATAAAATCCAGTAAAACAATTTAGTCCAAAACACGTGTTGGATCCATTACGAGTCTGATCCGGCAGCATGCTTGTGTTGTTTACCCAAAACCACGAGCCTTGCCGAAGGCGAAGGCGGAGCCCAAATGTCCTTCTGCGGCTCTCGTATTCAAAATGGCTGCCTCTATATGGGGAAGATCCCCCTTTTATGTGACTATATCTAAGTCCAAAAGAATACTTTGATTTCATGATGGAAGTGAAAAGGCTTGGAAAACAATGTATTTTTGAATGGGTATCTTCAATTTCAGTAATTAACGGGTAAAAATCTTACACACTGTCCCTTTAAAGTCGAAAAGTAGAAAATATAAATATAGTGCTAGCTTACTGGTAAACTAGTTTTGCGCCATTTCACTGAAGAAGTTATCTTATGATGCTAGCTACCGCAAAATGTGCTACAGCTAGCTTACTGGGAAACCAGATATGCTAAATATTTATATTTATATGCAAGTTTTTGGACAGGAGGAGAGTTCCTTTCATTTTAAATTTTGAATTATAAGACACATTTTAGCCAATGTTCATGTTTTGTTGTTCAGTGAAGGAGATATGCGTTGCTAAAGTTCTTCTTACAAATAAATCATGTGAGTCGTGTGTTTTAATCGTCTCCCTTTTACAATAATGCTGCTGATGACAAAATAAAATGTTTATATTTCTGTTGGTATATGACTCACAATAATTCCCATAACTTCTGTGCAAAGTTACCAATTTGAAAATTCCCAAAATCCCCACGCGAAAGTTTCCATGGAAATTTTCTGGAAACTTTCCGGAAATTTTCTGCCCCTTTGCAACCCTAGTGTTGAGGGACTGGACGTTGTGTGTGTTGAGGGGCTGTTCGGACGTTGTATGTTTGATGTGTGTTTGTGTGTTGAGGGATTGTGTGTGTGTGTGTGTGTTGAAGGGTTGTTTTTGTGTGTGTGTTGAAGTGTTGCTTGGACGTCGTGTGTTTGTGTGTTGAGGGGCTGTTTTTGGATGTTGTTTGCACATTGTGTGTGTGTTGAAGGGCTGTTCGTGTTTGTGTGTGTGCGTGCGGAGTTGTAAATCTGGATGACGTCCAAGATTTAACGTTGGGGCCAATCCATTCAAAGCTTCAAAAGAATAAAATCGTAATCATCTCTAAAACGCCAGTACGACGACGTTAAAATCCAGGTAATGTTCTTGTGTTTTTTGGTTCCAGTTAAAAGGCGCGCAGCAGAATTCTGAACCGACTGTAAGCGAGAAAAAGCACGAAGACCAATGCCAGAGAAAAGTGCATTACTGTCGTCTAAACGAGAGGAGATAAAAGCGTGCGTGACCTGTTCAAATATATAAAAAAAAGGTTTAATTTTAGTTAAAAGCCGCAAATGATAAAAGCCAGAATTTACAACCACATTCACTTATTTGTCAAATTTAAAATCATTGTCAAGGGTAGTCATGGACACTTTCACACGCCATTTCGGATCGCCCAGGTCGGTGAAAGGTTCGGTATTACCAAACACGATGACCTCAGTTTTGCCCTCATTTAGTCTTAAACAGTAAACATCCATCACTCCAAATCCGATCCCGTTACTCGGCGGGTGGTCTGTCCTATAATCAGAATCAGAATCAGAATCAGAAAGGTTTTAATGCCATATGTTTGAACAAGTTCACAACATTAGGAAATTGCTAATCCCAGTGCACATGAAACTCATGTGATCGGATAATGGTCAGCGACCTGGTCGGCTTCCCTATGCTATGTGACGCTGTGGTCCAACTACTTCCGGGTGATGGAAACTCAATAAAAACACAACAAACTATGTGGCGTATACAAAGATGGTGCTCGAGGAGTTTGACGGACTAATATGAGACTGAACCTGGACTCAACCTGGATTTAGCCTGGACTAAACCTGGACTAAATCAGAACTAAATC
Source organism: Paratrypauchen microcephalus (assembly GCA_036785185.1). Lineage (NCBI taxonomy): Eukaryota > Metazoa > Chordata > Actinopteri > Gobiiformes > Gobiidae > Paratrypauchen > Paratrypauchen microcephalus. The sequence continues at coordinate 719,506 of JAVJIX010000240.1, read as the reverse complement.
AGGACTAATATGAGACTAAACATGGACTAAACCTGGACTAAACCTGGACTTACCTGGACTAAACCTTAACTAAATCTGGACTAAACCTGGACTTACCTGGACTAAACCTTAACTAAATCTGGACTCAACCTGGACTCAACCTGGACTCAACCTGGACTCAACCTGGACTCAACCTGGACTCAACCTGGACTCAACCTGGACTAATATGAGACTAAACCTGGACTAATATGAGACTAAACCTGGATTAAACCTGGACTAAATCAGGACTAATATGAGACTAAACCTGGACTAAACCTGGACTAAACCTGGACTAAACCTAGATTAAAACAGGACTAAATCAGGACCAATATGAGACTAAACCTGGACTAATATGAGACTAAACCTGGACTAAATCAGGACTAATGAGACTAAACCTGGACTAAACCTGGACTTACCTGGACTAAACCTGGACTAAACCTGGACTAAACCTGGACTAAACCTAGATTAAAACAGGACTAAATCAGGACCAATATGAGACTAAACCTAGACTAATATGAGACTAAACCTGTACTAAATCAGGACTAATGAGACTAAACCTGGACTAAACCTGGACTTACCTGGACTAAACCTTAACTAAACCTGGACTAATATGAGACTAAACCTGGATTAAACCTGGACTAAATCAGGACTAATATGAGACTAAACCAGGACTAAACCTGGACTAAACCTAGACTAAAACAGGACTAAATCAGGACTAATATGAGACTAAACCTGGACTAGTTTGACGGAGCAGCGTTGGTGTACGTGTTGTGCATTCTTTCTTCGCAGCCATGATTTCGTCTGACTTTTCCGGCAACAATCGCTACTTATGACGGTGTCGGTGCCTCCTGCCACTTCCGGGTGAAATCCCTGGCGAAAATTCCCGCGCATGCGCAGTACGCCAATCCAATCTGATATTGTACACAAGGCAGCACCAATCCCTATACGATCCTTAGCCTGTGCACATGAATTTGATACGATCCCAGTCCATTTGGAATCGGATTACACTCGTCCATGTGCACACAGTGACTAAGACGATCGTGGAGAGGTGGTTTTGATGGTCTTTTTAAGTTCTGAAATCTGCTCAGAATATCACAAATGTTTATCCTATGGAAATATTTGACAGAGAATTGTTTCAGACATATTTCTCGATAATTCTGTCTCAAACTGTCTGTTGCTAATTGGTGGCATCATTAAGCGTTAAGCCCATTTGTTTTGTTGAGCGCTACGACAGGTTTTGATGATCCTTTAATTTTGGCTTAAGTTTTTGGCTGTTGTTTTGCACAAATCAAGAAGCAATTTGTGAAGAAATGTTGACAAATGTTGAAAATTAGTGCGGGGAGAGTTCAAAAACATGCTGAGGATGCCACACCGGGGAGAATTCTATCCAAAAGTACACAGTTTACGCACAAGAAACATGTTTTTCCTGATACTTTAAACATAATTCAACAAAATAAAGGCGTTTTCTTATATTTGTATTTGTCAGATAATCATTTCTGTGCACATTGGAGGAACTGTTCTATGCAATATGGAATTTCCCAGTGTGATGTCATGATTTGCACCCAGGAAGTAGAATTTTAAACCTAAAAAACAATGCCGAAATTAGGAAAACGAGTCCGAGTGGGAGTGTTTTTTGAAAAAAATCTTAAATATAATGTAAAATAAGTATTCAAACCTGTCATAAATGTAAAAAACATGGATTTTTTTTTTGTTTGTTTTGGTAAGCGCTACAACAGGTTTCGATGATTCTTTAATTTTGGCTTAATTTTTTGGGGATAATACCTGTTGTTTTTCACAAATCAAGAAGGAATTTGTGAAGAAAAGTTGAAAAATGTTGAAAATTAGTGCGCAGAGAGTTCAAAAACATACTGAGGACGTCACACCGGGGAGAATTCTATCCAAAAATACACAATTTACACACAAGAAACATGTTTTTTTCTGTTACAGTACAATTTTAAACCTAAAAAACAATGCCCAGATTAGGAAAACGAGTGCGACTGTGAGTGTTTTTGCAAAAATCTTAAATATAATGTAAAATAAGTCCTCAGGGCTGTCTTGCGCAGCCCTGAGGACGTTTCAAACATGGATCATTTGAAACGAACATTGCTGAAGACTTGGTTTGCAGTTTGATAAGCAACATTGACCTTTTATACTTTCAATGAATCATTTTTCTTCTACTATCTGCGCAGAACATCTTGTATATATTCCTTTTTGGTGCATTTTTAGTATAGTTTTTATATAATCTTGTCAAAGGCAATCAAGTATTTCATAAGTTGGTGCTTTTGATGGCCTTAAACCATAACTATAATGCTTTTTACTTTTAGTTCGGAGATAATTACGCTTGCATTGAATAGTTTTCTATGGCCTGAACAGAGCATCTTGTATATATAATATTTTTAATCCTTGACATTTTCCTATAATCTGAACAATGGTCCAAGTTTGTCGCAAGTTTGTAAGTTATTTCTGCAAAGGCCAGTGATTCTCCAGGGGTGGTATACAGACTGGACTGGGAGTATTTGGTTAATAAACTGTGTAAAAGCCTGTGTCATTTTGGAATTAATTTCTCATTTGGAACTAACATTGCTGCAGACTTGTTTGGCACTTTGAGTCGCCTTATTGGCCATATACTTTCAATGAATCATCCTGCCTCTATTTTCCGATCAGAACATCTTGTATATTCTGTTTTGGTTCATTTTCTGTACAGTTTTTATAATTTGATCAAAACCTGGATCGTTTATTTGGAACTGGCATTAGTGAAGACGTAGTTGGCAGTTTTAAGTAGCCTTATTGACCATTTATACTTTTCACTGAATCACATTTCTTTCTTCTGAGGTAAAACTCTTAAATATTTGGGTTCTACAAAGGCCGGTGATTCTCGAGTTGGTATTCAGACTTCACTGGGGTGCGCCTTTTGCTTTGCAGCTTACATTTGCTGTGTACAGTGGTCCCTCGTTTATCGCAATAAGCAAAATCCGCGAAGTAGGACAACTTTATATTTTACAATTATTCTCCATGTTTTAAAGCCCCAGTGTGTAGGATTCGTGGCGCATAGGTGGATGGTGCTATTGCACTTTTTTTTCTTTTCTCATGAAAACACACATTCCCGATCATGTACCATGACACTCTACACATCAAATGAAACCTTACAGTCTCCTCTTTTTGACTATGCAATTCATTTCCCTGCAAAACAAACACTCCCCGAGCACATGGGGCTTTTATACGGAAAAGCACAAAACGAGGTTAGCTTACCTTAGAATGCTTTGCACAGGTCAAACTCTGTATTTCACCATAAACTTGCTCTCAATTTGTCCGTAAGGATCCAGCGAATAAAATCCAGTAAAACAATTTAGTCCAAAACACGTGTTAGATCCATTACGATGTCTGATCCGGCAGCATGCTTGTGTTGTTTACCCAAAACCACGAGCCTTGCCGAAGGCGAAGGCGGAGCCCAAATGTCCTTCTGCGGCTCTCGTATTCAAAATGGCTGCCTCTGCATGGGGAAGATCCCCCTTTTATGTGACTATATCTAAGTCCAAAAGAATACTTTGATTTCATGATGGAAGTGAAAAGGCTTGGAAAACAATGTATTTTTGAATCGGTATCTTCAATTTCAGTAATTAACGGGTAAAAATCTTACACACTGTCCCTTTAAGGCTGTAAATGCCTCACCACACACATTATATGCTTTTCTCAGACTGGAATTAACGTTTATTCACATTTCTCTCTCGTTTAAACACTCAAACCTTTGTAGATTTTCAACAAAATGTATTAATAGTGAAGCGTCTCCCCTGGGGCTGCGAGCACAAGACCGAGGCCGGCAGTGTCCGAACCGCGCCGCCGCCTCAGGACCACGTCCACGGCCAACGACTCAGTCCGAGCCACGAAGCGAACACGCACATCATAAACAAAAAACCTCGACATGAATGCAAGAGCTGCACGAAACCAGGCAAAGAGCCTCATGCGGTGGTTTAATCCTGGTTTAGACCTCCTCTAGTCCTGGTTTAGTCCAGGTTTAGACCTGGTCTAGTCCTGGTTTAGTCCAGGTTTAGACCTGGTTTAGACCAGGTTTAGTCCACGTTTAGTCCTGGTCTAGTCCCAGTCTAGTCCCGGTCTGGTCTCGGTCTGGTCATCATGTCTTAGTCCCGGTCTGGTCCCGGTCTGGTCATCATGTCTTAGTCCCGGTCTGGTCCCGGTCTGGTCATCATGTCTTAGTCCCGGTCTGGTCCTCATGTCTTAGTCCCGGTCTGGTCCTCATGTCTTAGTCCCGGTCTAGTCCCGGTCTGGTCCCGGTCTGGTCCTCATGTCTTAGTCCCGGTCTAGTCCCGGTCTGGTCCTCATGTCTTAGTCCCGGTCTAGTCGCGGTCTAGTCCCGGTCTGGTCCTCATGTCTTAGTCCCGGTCTAGTCCCGGTCTGGTCCTCATGTCTTAGTCCCGGTCTAGGCCCGGTCTGGTCCCGGTCTGGTCCTCATGTCTTTAGGCCCGGTCTAGTCCCGGTCTGGTCCTCATGTCTTAGTCCCGGTCTAGTCGCGGTCTAGTCCCGGTCTGGTCCTCATGTCTTAGTCCCGGTCTAGTCGCGGTCTAGTCCCGGTCTGGTCCTCATGTCTTAGTCCCGGTCTGGTCCTCATGTCTTAGTCCCGGTCTAGTCCTCATGTCTTAGTCCCGGTCTGGTCCTCATGTCTTAGTCCCGGTCTGGTCCTCATGTCTTAGTCCCGGTCTAGTCGCGGTCTAGTCCCGGTCTGGTCCTCATGTCTTAGTCCCGGTCTGGTCCTCATGTCTTAGTCCCGGTCTGGTCCTCATGTCTTAGTCCCGGTCTAGTCCCGGTCTGGTCCTCATGTCTTAGTCCCGGTCTAGTCGCGGTCTTGTCCCGGTCTGGTCCTCATGTCTTAGTCCCGGTCTAGTCCCGGTCTGGTCCTCATGTCTTAGTCCCGGTCTAGTCGCGGTCTAGTCCCGGTCTGGTCCTCATGTCTTAGTCCTGGTCTGGTCCTCATGTCTTGGTCCCGGTCTGGTCCTCATGTCTTAGTCCCGGTCTGGTCCTCATGTCTTAGTCCCGTTCTGGTCCTCATGTCTTAGTCCCGGTCTGGTCCCGGTCTTGTCCTCATGTCTTAGTCCCAATCAGGACGCAGAACACAATGTTGATGCATGATAAAAAAATAATAATAATAATTTAAAAAATTAAATAAAAAAAATCCACTGTATTTATAATTATTCTTGCATAAAAGTTGTGTTTTTGGACTAGACCTGGTTTATTTCCATGTTTGTCATGATCTTTGGTTTGGGTCTTTTTTAGTCCTGCTTTAGACCTGGTTTAGTCCGAATTTAATCTCTTGGTTTTAGCTGAAAGGACAAGTATTTTGTGAGTTTTGAGATCTACACCATACATTATAACTGTAATGCTTTGTACATTATCAGTAGTTTGGGAATATTTACACTTGAAATTAATCTTCTTTCTTCTATTATCTGAACAGAACATCTTGTGTTATATATTATATTTTTAATACTTGACATTTTCTTATCTGAACAAACCCAAAAATCTTAAATATCCAAGTTTGTTGTTGGTTAATGGACTGTGTCAAAGCCTGGATCATTTTGGCCTTAATTTCTCATTTGGAACTAACATTTCTGAAGACTTTTTTGGCAATTTGACTCGCAAAATTGACCATTATACTTTCAGTGAATTGTTTATTTTTGGTATCATTTTTATAATTTGATAAAAGGCGAAACTCTGAGATAGCCAAGTTAGTTGTAAGTTTACGTTATTTCTCCAAAAACCATTGATTCTCAAGGGGTGGTATACAGACTGTACTGGGAATGTTTGGTTAATAAACTGTGTAAAAGCCTGGATCATTTTGGACTTAATTTTTCATTTGGAACTAGCATTTCTGAAGACTTTGTTGGGAATTTGAGTCACAAGTTTGGGCATTTATACTTTCAGTGAATCATCTTTCTTCAATTTTCTAAGCAGAACGTCTTGTATATAATTTTTTGTTACATTTTTGGTATAATTTTTATATTTTGGTCACAGCCTGGATCATTTTGGCCTTAATTTCTCATTTGGAACTAATGCTGGTGAAGACTTGGTTGGCAGTTCGAGTCGCCTTTTTGACCTTTCACTGAATCACCTTCTGTTATCTGGACAAAACAGCCCCAATTTGTATGTATTTCATATTGGTTAATGTCACTGTATTTTCAGAGGCAAAACTCAAAATATTTGGGTTCTACAAAGGCCAGTGATTCTCGAGTTGGTACACAGACTTCACTGGGGTGCGCGTTTTGCTTTGCAGCTTACTTTTGCTGTGTATTTAAATGTTTTTGGTCTAGACCTGGTTTATTTCCATCTTTGTCATGATCTTGGCTTGGGTTTTTAGTCTTGCTTTAAACCTGGTTTAGTCCAAATTTAGCCCCTTGGTTTACCCCCTGGTGGTAGCTGGAAGGACAAGTATTTCGTGTCTTTTTTTGATGGCCATTCCCATAAACCATAGCTGTAATGCTTTGTACATTGCCAGTAGTTTGGAGACAGTTACACTTGAAATTAATCACCTTTCTTCTGTTATCTGAACAGAACATCTTGTATATATTCTTTTTAATAATACTTGACATTTTCGTATAAAGTCATAAAAGTTATGTTTTTGGTCTTGACCTGGTTTATTTCCATCTTTGTCATGATCTCGGTTCGGGTGTTTTTAGTCCTGCTTTAGACTTGGTTTAGTCCAAATTTAGCCCCTTGGTTTAGCCCTGGTGGTAGCTGGAAGGACCGTTATTTTGTTGGTTCTTTTTATTTTTATTTCCATAAACCATAACTATAATGCTTTGTACATTGTCAGTAGTTTGGAGACAGAACACTTAGGGCTGGGCAGTATACCGGTGCATACCGAATACTGGCGTGTTTTTTTTTTTTTTTAAGGTCCCATGACATAGTACTTCTTGATGCTTTTATATGGTGCCTTAATGGTTCCCTAATACTGTAAATGAATCCTTCTTCAAAATCAAGACTCAGTGCATGAGAAAGACCCATTTACACAGACATGGTCAAAAATTCACTCTCTGAACGACTCATTCTGGGCCTTGTTGCTTGAATGCAAATGAGAAGGACACAGATAGGCTTAGAGGAGCGGGTGGGCTCTGCGCTGTCTCCCCACTTCCGCGTTTGAAGCACGAAGACAGAAAGGAGAGGCATTTCAGTGAAAAAAACACATTTTCACAGAAAATAAAATAAAACCACTGCTTTTTCAGAGGTCCAGAGGGTCGGGTAAAGGACTTCCGAGCCTAGAAACACTCGCAAGTTCCTCCAGGCAAATAAAAAACGCATTTCGCATTGCGTAGCTCCTCCGCAGTCCAAACTCTCTGGGCGTGATTTCCAGAGACAGGGGGTGGACATCCAGACGGTGGTGGAACTGCATTTGCATTTCTTTTTTCGATGTTACGTAACAAAGGTGCCTTGTCCAGAATCACCCATTTGAGCTGTGTTTTTTTCAAACGCAGAAAAGGATCGCAAATGCTCAGTTTAGACATTTCGCAACTTTTAGCCATTGAGGGGGGCCTAAACAGGGTAGGGGAGCTCACATTAACGTTCAAAAACCTCAAAGTGAAAATTTCATGCTATGGGACCGCAATACCGGTGAGTGTGTTTGTACAAAACCTCGGGAATACAGAGCGGAACAGTGTTGCACCAGGGGACTTTTTTGCAGTGGCATGAGAGCGGTGGAAGCTGTGTCCCAATTCGAGGGCTTTTTTTGCTTTTTCGGACGCTTTTTCGGCGGCTCCGAAGGCTGCAAATGCTGCAGCCCTCGAACTACTCTCCGCGGACCACAAGGCTGTTGCCGAAATGGGACTGGTCCAGCGCACAGAGCAGAGACATGCGGCTAACGCTAATGCTAACAACACGCACCACGCAAATTACACACACGGATCAGTAACCCTCGAATTGGGACCCGGCTACAGTGTGTGTTGAGCGGTGAACAACATGGACGTTGATCAAACAAACATATTCTGTAAATGATGTCGGGCTAAAGTTGTAGCGACTCAGACGTCACTCAAAGACGAGTTTGCTAAAGGGACCGCCTACGACAAGAAAAGCAAACGGTGGAACGATATTACCAACACTATTACTGTCCACTTAGACATGGAACCACTTAGTCCTGTTGGGAAAGGAGCTTCAAGGAGATGATTAAAGCTGGAGCCAGATACGTTTTACCAAGTCCAATTTACTGCATTCATTATTCTCTAAATTATTAGGAAATGGGGTTAACACCTAGTCATGCATGAAAAAAAAAATCGAGTCAAATACCGTGATATCGGTATAATTTAGAAAAATACCGTGATATCGTTTTTTGGTCATACCGCCAGCTCTAAGAACAGTTAAAGTGAATCACCTTTCTTCTATTATCTGAACAGAACATCTTGTATATATTCCTTTTATAATACTTGACATTTTTTATAATCTCAAAGTCAAAATTCTTTGATATCCAGGTTTTGTTGTAAGTTTACTTTATTTCTGCAAAGGCCAGTGATTCTCCAGGGGTGGTATACAGACTGCACTGGGAATATTTGATTAATAGACTCGGTAAAAGCCTGGATCATTTTGGCCTTAATTTCTCATCAGAAACTAACATTGCTAAAGACTTTTTTGGGAAATAGTTACAACATTTATCATTTATACTTTCAATGAAGCTTACTTGTATCATCTGGACAAACCCGCTGGTACTTTTACATTTATTTTCTTAAGACGTTTGAGTTTGTTGCTGCTATCTCCAATGTTCCCCCTAATTTTTCATGTGTCTGAGCAAACACACCAACTCCCTGAGCGTTCCTTGGCCTCCTGTGAGCAACATCTGACATGCACACTGTGGCCACACCAGTATCACACCTGAGATCATGGCAAGTTACATAGCTTATGAATCAAATTACTGCTGTTATTTCTGTTAGATTACTTTTAATATAACTGATTTTTTGGTCCACTTCTCAAAAATATTTTCATGAGCTTTGTACATGTTGTATGTCAGTGTGAGGGTCCTGCTGTGGTCAGTGAAACATTGAACATTACAATATTTTGAAAAATAACCTGTGTATATACACAGTGTATGTACCTGTGTATAAACCTAGGACACTATAAGATGGGTCTTTCTCAAAATAATGATCTCCAAAATAAGTATACATTTTTATCAGTTTATATCTTGCTTTTTAATCATTACCCAGTTTAAGTAATTCTGTGAGAGTGACACAGCTCTGTGGTTTGACGCTCTGGGGAGAGGATTCACACTTCACACAAAAAGTCTCGTCTTTTTGCTCACAAAAACCTATGGCTTGGACAGAAACAAAGAAAACAGCCGTGGATTACATTATGGCTCTACCTGTCTCCTCTTCTGTGCGGGCGGTGCTCCCGTCGGCTGGTGCGGACCTGCCGCTCTGACCCACGGCGATGCGCACGACAACTCTTACTGAAGGAAGCGAGCGAAATGCGATCGAAATGAATGTGTTTGTAGTTGGCTTGTCCCTAACGCATGTGCACATTCACATGTGCAAACTGAATCTATCAGACTGGATTCCATGTGTCAATCCAGCGCTGAGTTCAAGTTAGATTTTATTTTATGCGCTGAAAAGGATTTGATGTGCGCGCTGAACGTCTGGGGAGTGCGCGATTGCGCACGCGCGCACCTTAGAGGGAACACTGGCTATCTCTGCAAAGGCCACATTGCAGACTTCATTTGGTTTTGCATAGAATATGTATTTTACAATGTATTTATAATGCGTATTAATATAAAAATAGTTACCAGTTCTTATTATCTTCGTTTGGGTCTTTTTTTTAGTCCTGCTTTAGACCTGGTTTAGTCCAAATTTAGTCCTGATGGAAGCTCGAAGGATGAGGATTTCACGATTTAGTGCTTTTGAGATCTATACCAGGGCTCTCAAGTTTTGAGCGGGGTCGAAGTCCATGAGGAACTTTAATAAATGTGTCAATTTAAACAGGAAATATCCGTTATTGGCTACAGCTGTAGGCCAAATATCGGATACCTATTGATTACAAAAATTCATCTACATAGAATACCAAGACTAAGCCAGGACTAAACCAAGACTAAGCCAGGACTAAACCAAGACTAAACCAGGAGTAAACCAAGACTAAACCAGGACTAAACCAAACCAAGACTAAACCAGGACTAGACCAAGACTAAACCAGGAGTAAACCAAGACTAAACCAGGACTAAACCAAACCAAGACTAAACCAGGACTAAACCAGGACTAGACCAAGACTAAACCAGGACTAAACAAGGACTAAACCAGGACTAGACCAGGACTAGACCAGGACTAAACAAGGACTAAACCAGGACTAGACCAAGACTAAACCAGGACTAAACAAGGACTAAACCAGGACTAGATCAGGACCAAACCAGGACCGGTCCGGGGAGTGGCTCACCTGTTCGGAGCTGCAGGTCGCTCCGTGTGTCCGCAGCACAGCCGGTACAGTACACCGGGCTCCGAGCGCCTTTCCCGGCTCACCGCGGGCTGAGGGTCCGCTGACGGACCGGGGGAGAGGAGGAGACAGCGGGGGAGACAGAGGAGGAGACACAGGGACACCCGCTAACTGAGATTTTTTTTCCGGGGAGCGGGACGAGGAGGCGGGGGGGGGGGGTTTCGCTGAAAACGCGCGGTGCCTGCATAAACTGAGCCACACAGACCGATTTTCTGGGCACAAAACAAATAAATAAATAAATCAGTGTGAGAAATGCCATGTGTGGCGTGTGAGCGTGTGAACACGTCCAATTGTGTGTGTCACACTCTCATTGCGTGAGACTTGAGAGCCCTGTCTATACCATATACATAAGCATTAAACCACGAGGAGCCGTAGAAGTTCATTAAAAGTTGCACTTATACCACGGCTACGAACTGAAAAGTGTCACTTGTCAATGTGAAAAGCCTGTTCCCTGTCTGGAAGGCTACGTTCACACTGCAGGGCTTAAAGCTCAATTCGGATTTTTTGGTGAAATCCGATTTTTTTGCGAGGTCGTTCACTTTTCCAATTAAATGCGACTTGTACAAGGGCCATTCAAAAAGTTCTAAGACAAATGCCATGAATTCAAAATGAGTCGAACTAGTTCAACAAAATGTCCTTGGATCGTACCACTGATGACTTATAAACACATTTGGCAAGTTTAGGCATTCTAGCTTTGTCATTCAAAGAGTTACATGGAGATGGATGGTCTCCGGGCGCAGTAATGTGCGGCCCACTACTCCTAATAACAGGATGGGTTAAATGCAGAGAAGAATTTTTCCTGTGTGAGATCTATAAAGTCACTACTTCTTCTTGCGTTACATGTTGCACAACCCACTTTTTGACCCTCCAAAATGAGCCAATCTGAAGTCTGAGCAAACATTAAATTTAGTCATAGTCATAGTTTGCTTTATTGTCGAAAACAATCATGTACATGTACACAGAGTGAATTTTAAATTACGTTTCCCCACTAACCAGGCAGGACAGTGATAGAGTGGGTAGGGGAGGGGCCGCTGTGCATGCGCGCGCCGCCGACTGGGAGATGCAGAGTAGAAAAGATGCAATACACTCAGTGACAATTTAACAACATGTAATGACAGAAAAACAATTGGAGATATAACAGAAGGAAGGGTGTGTGGGGCAAGGGAAAAGATCAGAAATCAATTAAATTGATTGAAAACTGAAGAAGAAGCAGACATCCTAAAAATAGACAGGGCAGCATTACTTAATACATGTGAGTGTGAGTCCAATAGTGTGTGGCAATGTTTTTGTAGAGTCTGTGAGATAAGCGGTGGGTGGCGGCCTTGGACGTGTTTGTGCAGAAGATGCAGTCAAAACAAAGAGTCCAGTTGAATCACATTTTTTCAGGAGAATTGATTACAAAAAGGGGAATTTAACATAATCGATACATTTTAGAACCCAGGCGAACAGACAATTTGCCAGAACTCTGGTTTTTGTCAGGTCCCCACTTCCTGCAGGTCTGTGCGACTCGCAATCCTCCCCCTGGCACGTACGATAGTGAATATGGACTGAGCCACTGTTCCACACAGTTCCAAATCCATTTATCCGTGATGTTATCTAACGTCAGGTGGATCCCACAGATGGATGATACGTTCACCTGTGTTTTTCCTTCTGATGTTGCCCCCCCGAGTTCGCAGTTCCTCGTGACCGGCGGATCGGGGCTCTTTTATCCGCTCGGCTCCAATTAGTGATGGGTCAGAAAACATCCCCCAGGCCAATCCAGATGTCCTGCCATCAAAATTCCAATAGAAATCGCTCCGTGTCCTCCGGTAACAGCGGTGCCAGGCACACGACGCGTCCTACGTGTATCTCCGTGGGAAAAAAAAACGTAGGGACCAGCTTTATCCAATTCATAATTTAGGATTTGAAAAATCTGACCCAACAGGAGAAAAAAAGACGAGACGAGAGAAATAAAACAGAGCAAAGATGAAGGAGGAAGAGAAAAGTGTGTCTGCTCTTCATGACAGCTAGGAGTGAAAAAAAAGTATCTTAGTAGTTTCTAAGATAAAAGGAGAAATTCAATTTGTCAACTGGACAAAAACTTTGTCCAGTTGACAAATTGAATTTCTCCTTTTATCATGGATTCTACCTGGACGACTGAGGGATTCTACATACATACTAAATTTCTAACAAAACCTCAATGGAAACCTAAAGAAATTATTGAAGCTTTGCACAATGTTTATGGATGTTTTTTCCTATTTCCAAAGTTGAAGGAACATTTAAAAGGAACAAGATTTCAGTCCATACTTGAAGCGAAGAGGGAGGTTGTGACCTGGTTGACTAGACAAGCTCCAGAATTCTATCAAGAAGGAATTTTTCGGTGGAAACATCGCTCGCGGAAGTGTATTGACTTAAGTGGATGTTATGTAGAAAAATAATTTTGTTACTTTCAAAAATAAACTTGTTTTTTTATTTGTCTTGGAACTTTCTGAATGACCCTTGTATGCGTTCTCCAGTGTGAACTTTAAACTCCCCCAAAGTGTCTTGCATGCTCATTAGAGGACACGACAAGCGAGTCTACTCAGTGTTTACAGAAGTCGCCTAAACATGGACACTAGCATTGAGCGCCTGGAGATTTTAAAGTTGCTGTCGTACCGGAGTCATGGCGTTTTGTGAGTTCCTCTTCAGTAACGCAGCTATCCAGCAATTCTTTCAGCTCAACGTTGGGCTTGTCTCCTAAAATACTATTATTACATAGTATAGTATTACAGAATGAAACCAAAGATCCAACCCTGTTTTCAGGCCCTAAACATATCGCGTGTATTTCACAGTTCCTCTGACCGAGCCTCTTCGTCCTGGCGCCGCTTCGCCGTCGTGGGTTTTGTCGGGGAGAAAACTTGCAAACATACAGCACTTCAGAGTCACACTGAGATCGAACGTTTATATAAATTTGACTGAACGCATTCTGTACAGGAGACACGGAGGAGAATGACGGACAAACCGGTAAAGGTCTACAGCCCCTTAGCCAATCAGGATGCAGGACACTATAAAAAAAATGGAATAAAAAAATCCGCGAAACAGCGAGGCCGCGAAGAGTGAACCGCGACAAACAAGCGACCACTGTATTTAATTAAACGTATTTTATTTCAGTTCGTTCAGTTTCAAAATGTAATTCTAGGGCACAAAGGCAAAAAAAAAAAAGCCGTTATATGCAGTGTTATTTCATTTTAAATGTCAAAAGGGTTTTGTGGCTCCCAGTGTTTTCTTTACTGGGTGAAACGGGTCCAAATGGCTCTTTGAGTGGTAAAGGTTGCCGACCCTTGCTCTAGCCTAATAAAGAATAAAGTCAAGCAAGTGTGCGATAAACCACTTTTTTTCTTGGAATTGTTGAATGTTCCTGGTGTTACCAGCACCTGGAAGCTGTGCATGGACTCTTGAACTTTCACTGTAATGCTGTTTGAACAATGTCAGTTTTGTAGTTCGGACTCTCTTCAACGGGCTTTAGTTGTTTTCTGGTTTTAGAAATTGACAAAAGAGTTTTTTTATATATCATCTTCCATCATTCTGGTTCAAAATTCTTTCCAAGCTTCTCCCGCCCAGATTCCTGTGTCCTGGTTCAGCCCTTGTCAAGCTAATGTGTCCAGTCAGCTGTTGTTAGCGTAGCCCTCCCCGCGATGGCTCCGTGATTCATAATGTTTTAATGATAAACTTTTCCGAGCGCTCGCTTTCTGCCGTCTCTGACAAACTCCATAAATCAGGAGAGGATGAATAAACCAGCAGTGATGGTGAGATACTGGACAAATACTGCCGCAAAATGGACCGTACGAGGCTGAAACAACAACTCAAGATGCTTTTTGTGAGTTGCATTGACTTTTTCAATGATAACGTACATTTTATAACCTATGCTGAGTAAATATGTTGTGTCCTTGGGCAAGACACTTCACCAACAGTAGTATTTTTGCCACCTCCTGGAGTCGTTTTGTTTCATTCACACGCGTTTAACACACAAACCCGCCATATTTTAGGCTGACTTCTTCTCTCAAACAGAAAACACTCTGTTCCACCTTGTGATGTCATGTGGTGATACAGGAAGTGCTCCACTGTGTTTTTAAACTCCACACACCTTCACTAGAATCATTCATAGATCATTTCAGCCGTGGAGTTGCGGATCTCTACTGAATTAAAGATCAAAAAGGAGCTGTGAACTTGAAAACTGCCACTTCATGACATCACAAGGTGGAACAGAACGTTTTGAGATTTACGGATCTGTTGTAATTTTCATGTCAGATCTTACTGCTTTGCCAGGATTGTTCCACAGTATGTCATTACACCTAAACATGTCTGTCCTGAGTTTATCAAGTTGCAGTTACTTTTGAGTGTATTAAGAAAATTCGTTTTTTTTGGGCAAAATAGGAGGAAAAAAACCCAGAAATATGTAGAGCAGGTTAATACGAACATTTTAAGAACATTTTAAGTCTTAAAATGTTCGGATAGGGGCCACAGTATTCCAATTTAAGTCAATGGGAGCCACGGTCATAAGGAACAGCAAGAGCCACATGTGAACTTGCTGTTTGAAATGCAGCGGTTATGTCCATTTATATCAAAGTTTAAAGTCAGCTTTATTGTCAAAAAACATATGTACAGGTTGCACACACAGGATTTGAAATTGCAGCGCCCCCTAGGCCCACAGTGAACATAAAACATGTGTGATAACAGGAGAAGTTCAATTTGTCAACTGGACAAAGTTTGTTTGGTTGAAAACGTTTCGCCGCTCATCCGAGAGGCTTCGTCAGCTCTAATAAGAATACTGGTAAGACACTTGCTTATATCTTGCTGTAGGGAGGAGCTACCTAGCTAACTACTTTCCGGAACTATCTCATTGGTTTCTAGGTGAAGATATACGGCAGAAGACGGTCCACTCTGGCACGACCGTCTGTGTTGGTACATCCTCTTGTGAAGTGGCTGCTTGGTTTCTCCAGTGTAGCGCTCACTGCAGTCTTCACTACACTGAATGGAGTAGACCACATTGCTTTGTTTGTGGCTCGGTGTTTTGTCCTTTGGGTGGACCAGTTTTTGTCTTAAAGTGTTTGTGGGTTTGAAATAAACTGGGATTTCATATTGTCTGAAAATCCTCTGTAGTTTTTCTGACACGCCGGCCAGGTACGGAATCGCTACCCCTTTCCTCCTGGGTTCGGATTCTCTATTATCTTGTTTCTTGCCCTTGTCTCTCTTGGTTTTGTTAACAGCCCATTTGGGATAACCACAAACAGAGAGGGCTTCCTGCACATGTTGTTCTTCTTTTTCCTTACCCTCTGTGCTTGTGGGAACCACTTGGGCCCTGTGTTGTAATGTCCGAATAACACCCAGTTTGTGCTGCAGTGGGTGGTGTGAATCAAAAAGCAGGTATATAGGTATATCTTCACCTAGAAGCCACGGGTCATTCATTTGAGGACAGTGAGGTTCAGATCTTAGCCAGGGAAAAGAATTGGTTTGAGAGGGGAGTTAAAGAGGCTATTTTTGTCAAAAAAGAGAATCCTTCTCTGAACAGAAATGGTGGAGTAAGACATAATTTGCATCCCATCTACAATTCCATTATTAAGCCTAGATCAAGCAAACAGGGAAACAATAGGGTTAGCCAGGTCAGGGCCAGAGGTGTGAAAAACAGGCGTGTAGGGATGAATAGGGACTGTCAGCTAGACGCCAGAGAAACAAAAGACCGAAACCAATGAGATAGTTCCGGAAAGTAGTTAGCTAGGTAGCTCCTCCCTACAGCAAGATATAAGCAAGTGTCTTACCAGTATTCTTATTAGAGCTGACGAAGCCTCTCGGATGAGCGGCGAAACGTTTTCAACCAAACAAACTTTGTCCAGTTGACAAATTGAACTTCTCCTGTTATCATGGATTCTACCTGGACGACTGAGGGACTTTTCACGCATAAAACATGTGATAAACAAGACAATAAACACCATGAATAAAACATCACATACCCACAGCAAAAGTACTGTGAACTTGTATATGATACAAATAGATAAAATACACAATGTGGAGCATAATAAAGCTCAAATGGTGTCATTTAAGCAGCAGTGTGATTGTCATTTAATTGTCATTTTGGCAGCAGCAGTGTCAGTGTCATTTAAGCAGCAGCGCGAGTGTCATTTAGTGTAATTTAAGCAGCAGTGTGATTGTCATTTAAGTATCATTTTGTCAGCAGTGTCAGTGCCATTTAAGTGTAATTTAAGCATCAGTGTGACTGTCATTTTAGTGTCATTTAAGCATCATTGTCATTTAAGTGTTATTTAAGCAGCAGTGTTAGTGTGATTTAAGTCTCATTTAAGCATTGGTGTCATTTAAGTAGCAGTGTGATTGTCATTAAAATGTCATTTAAGTAGCAGTGTGATTGTCATTAAAATGTCATTTAAGCAGCAGTGTCATGCAAGTGTAATTTAAGCATCAGTGTCATTTAAGTGTCATTTAAGCGTATATACAGTCTTTGAATATTTCCTGTCTGCATGGAGAAGATGAAAGCCATACTGGGGAATATTCCAGCCAAATGTTTCACGGTGAAGCAGGTGCCATATAGTGCCTCTTTAACAGTCTAAAACCACATTGGCATTCACCATTGCAGCGGCTGCGTCAGATGTATTGGTTTTCCCACTGACAGCGGCAGTATTGGCAGCGCACGCTTTACATCTGTGTCCTCGCGCGCTCAAACCGCGGACCACGCTCGCACTTACAATCTTGATGAAAACATTTTTACAGCCAAACATCAAATCCTTCCCCGATCCGGTGAAAGATTTTACGAGTCTTCTGTCAGAATAAAAACGTTAAAGGAGAAACACACCCTCCTCAGCGAGCCCATAAATCTGGACTTTTATTGTAACTCGCCGAGGAGAGCGAGGAGCCGGCGGAGAGCAGGGCACAGATCAGTCATGTTTACAGTTGGTGCTCTCTGATATACCTCTGGTTTTCTTACACTTTACATTTGTACTATTGTTAACGGGGATGGACCAAATTGTTTTCATAATCTAATTAAGTCCCATCTCGTTTGCTGCAGTGTAGGGATGTTGTAAAAGCAAATCTCAGGGTCAAAATGAGGCCGCTGTGTGCCGTTGGCAGCTCGTTAGAACGTGTTTTTATCCTCTGTGAACCAGGAAGTAGAGATGTCAACAATTAATCGACTTACGATTAATTGTCGATCAAGACGTTGGTCGAACAAAATGCATTCATTGCAATTAATCGCTAATCGCGGACACCCGCGTGGTCACGAAACAAGGCAACCGCACAGACGGAGACACCGGGACCGGAGTCGGTGCGTCTCAGAGGAGACGTGGCACCGGGACTGAGGCTCAGGACGTGCCCGGGGGACAGCGTGTCTGCTCCGGCCTCCGCTCGGACCGCACGGTCGGGAGCAGACCGTGCGGTCCCCCCTCCCCCTGCTCCCCCGGAGCTCCCCCGGAGCAGGGGGAGGGGGCGGCGCTGAAAACGCGCGGAGCCTGCATAAACTAAGCCACACAGACCGATTTTCTGTGCACAAAAAAATAAAAAATAAAAAAAATAACACAAATCAGCGTGAGAAATGCCATGTGTGGCGTGTGCGCGTGTGAATACGTCGAATTGCGTGTGTCACACTCTCAATGCGTGAGCCTTGAGAGCCCTGCTTCTAGTTTAGATAAGTTTGGAGTTTTTTGTTATGAAATGTGGTGCAAAACTTCAGATACATGATTTTTAAAGCATAAACGATTGGAGATGAAGTCCACAGGAAGTAGAGTCACCGTCGCTAATCTGCAGCTTCACCTCGATCCTTCGCTGTGGATGTAACAGACACACGTGAGGAACTGCTCTGGACTTTTTACTTTTAAAGAACGCAGAAAACTGGATTCACAGCGATGTTTTGTGGACTGGGGTCGTTCTTTGCTCAGGACAAATTCTTTGCTTAATATGGATGAGATACTGCAGTTTAACTTTACAACTTTTTTCCAGGTGTTCCAGTCGGATTCGGGAAACCAATCCGTATACGATCCTTAGCCTGTGCACATGAATTCCATACGATCCCAATCCGTTTGCAATTGGATTACACTCGTCCATGTGCACGCAATGAGTGTACACTTGTGTTTGAATGTGTCCGTGAATGGGTGAGTGGTTCCTTGATGTAAAGCGCTTTTGAGAGCCTTAAAAGTGGAAAAGCGATGTATAAAAATGTGGCCATAACACTTACCATTCACCATTTGTGACGGAGTATCCCCGCGCTAACTTAAAAGAGAATTCACGTTTTTTACAATCTGAGCCTTATTTCGGTAATAAAACAAGTTGTTTTACTCACCCATAGCACTTTGGTGTCATATGGAGCACTTTCGGAGATGCTTTAGATTTGCGATCTGAGTTCTCGGGGCATATGTTTGCGGTCTCCAAATAACACAAACTTTAGCACTTTAAAAATCATAGAAGCGTAGACCAATGTCTTGGTCTACGCTTTTGTTTGAGTCAAAAGTGGCCTGTAATCTGAGATTTATCCATAGTTTTGAGTAGATGAGGAGGCCAGTGTGCATGTGCGGAGTCACAGCTTATTTCGCTCTCAGCTCCCGGGACCCAAACATGAAACGCAACGCTGTAAATTATGGATAAATCTCGGATTACAGGCCACTTTTGACTCAAACGACAGTGTAGACTAAGACATTGAGCTTCTATGATTTGAAAAGTGCTAAAGTTTGTGTTATTTGGAGACCGCTCGGGGCATATATTATATGCCCCGAGAACTCGCGTTACGGATATAAACATCTCCGGAAGTGCTCCATATGACACCAAAGTGCTATGGGCGAGTAAAACAACTTGTTTTATTACCGAAATAAGGCTCAGATTGTAAAAAATGTTAATTCTACTTTAAGTATCTCCAAACAGCCCACGCTCGCCTCTTACCCGGTTTCTTTAAATCCACTGTTTTCCACTCCGTGTCCCATAGGGATGGGCGATACCAGTTATTTTGTTTCGATACGATACCAAGTAATACCAGGGTTAGAATCGCGATATCAATACCGATACTTTCATACATTTTTTTTAATACTACAGAAAAACACTAGATACCTTGGCTTCGCAAAGCTCCACCAGGGGCTTAGCTCCACATCCTAACACCAGATATCTGAAAAAAAATCTTTGATGAAATGACAATGGCAATGCAGACATCAAATGTGACCACTAGACTTTTGTTTGTGCTGCTTGTATTGCACGTTGTATTTTTATGTATTTGCCTGTCTAGGGACTGCGGATGAAAACTAGCTTTGTAGCTAAAATTCTGCATATTTACATTTGTTTTATACTTATGTTCATTAATGTGCATTGTCCCTATCAAATAAATAAATAAATAAAATAAATAAATCTATTGTAAGTTGGGCACTTGCAGCCTATGAAAAAAGACAACAAATGAAGTATCACTATTCTCACTCTCACATACATTCTCCTCTCACATACATTCTCACTCTCACATACACTACTCTTAGTCTTCTACATGCTTGATGGGTCCCTGGATTCTCCCTCTCTCAAACGCCTCGGCAGCTGACCTCTGTCGTACTGCTGTTGCTGCTGTGCTGGAGGGAGCTGCCTGATTCGCCTCCTGTCGTCGTTTGGTCAGTTGCATTTCGTCATGCTGAGGTTTATGATTTATGATCATATGATTAAATTTGTGGTATTGCCACAATATCGGATCATTTTTTGGCACACACTGCACTTCGCAACATTGTCGTCCACGGTGTGGAAGTAACTCCACACCACACTTCTCTTGCGGTCTCCCATGGCTCCCGCAGCCCTGCGCCGCTTTGACTGAAATCTCATAGCAGTGAGTCTATCGCGGGATGACGTACTACTCCACGTTTGGTGAGAACGCGGAAGAAAAAGTAGTGCCTGACAACTGGCAATGGTTGAATAATGAACAAAACACATATGAATTTGAACTAAATAAACTGAAAGTTAAGTCAGTAAGAAAACATGACTTGGTATCAATAATTTAATACCAGGATCGATGCATATTCAATACCCCATCAGGATTGATATATCACTACTTTGGTATCGATCCGCCCATCACTAGTGTCCCGCTCCCCGTCTGTCCGCTCTGATATATTTACCGTCCGTTCACCTCCACAGTCGTGTTGGTGCACACAACTCCACTGTTAAATCATCCACGTCTATAACTTTGTTTTCCAACAAACTCCAAACCAGGATCCATCTCCGGTTCGCAAATCCCACTGTCAAACCGAGCGCCGATCGCACTTCCTGTTTCTATCATCATGGGACATTGGCATCTGACGACACAGTGACGTCATCAAAAATATCGGTAAATTATCAATATTATTTTTCATGGTTCTGTTATCAAATGTATTTTCATGTATTTTTCTTTATTTTTGTTATTGTTCATTGAGTTTTCGTGGGGAAAATCAGTATTTTTGTGTTAATTGGCTCGGGGGAGGAGCCTTGGTGGATAAAAGAGCCACTCTCCCTCCCTCAGTCAGTCTGGACCAGGACTTGTACATTTTTTTGTTTCACTGTCTTGTATGTAGCACTCTTCAAACTTTTTTTGATAACTTCATTAATTCAATAATGAAAAATATCCTTCTGACTCTCGTAATTACGCAGGAATAGACCCCGCCGTCACACATTTAATTAGCATGCTGAAAAAACGTGTCGATTCTATCCTAAAAATACCTTTGCTAACTTTCATTTGCTAACTTCTTTTCGCTTTCGCCTCCACCAAAATAATCCCTCATATTCTTGTCCAAGTTTGCGTTTCTAAAAGTAGATTTGTCCATTCAGCGAGAGCGGAGTCAGCACAGCCCTCGCAGCCCAGCCCTGCTCCGAGGACTGCGCGTTAGGACCAGATGATCAGAGTTTAAACGACGAAGGGAAAATCCAAATGGCCTCCCCTGGACACACTTATCACCGTGACGAGACAAACCCCTAATCCTCTTTTGGTTTAGATGAAGAACGGTTGTACAAAAGCGAGAGGAGAGGTGAGAGGAGAGACAAACTGTTCCGCTCAGGCTCATATTTGTACAGATTGCGTGCCCTGCTGATCCAAGAATGTTTCCTTATTCATTTCAACCATAAATCTCTTTCTGTACAAAGAGTTTTCAGTTTTCTGTACACCAGCGGTACAGACCCTGCAGCTGTTTAACTCCGGTGTAATTGTTTTCGTTTTGGATATCACGTTGGTGTACCTGCACAGTCCTGGTTTAGTTCTCGCTTAGTACTTAGACAAACTTTATTGATCCACAAGGGAAAGTACTTGGACATCACACCTGACATCACATGATATTACAATAACAATAAAAGAATAGTAAGAAAAACTCATAGGTTAATATAGAGACCATGTTCGTAATGATTATTTTCCACCTTAATAACGCGAAAAATACTCGATCTCAAGAAAACAACACAATTCATTTGTGATCTCGAGAAAACACTGTATCTCCGTCGGTAAAGACGAAGCCGGGCCAGTCTTCTGCTGAGGTGCCGCGGACTAATCTTGAAATTATCCAGAATTAAAAGACGTGATGCAATCTCCCCCTGTGTCGACCCCTGATCAAAATATTTCCTTATCAGCTGATCGATTATTATTCCAGACATTCTAATGACCTATTCAGAATGAGAAATAGCCCCGAAGTCAGCCTGTCAGAATGTGGCGGTAGACGTTTCAGTTGTTTTCTCGAGATCACAGAGTAATTGTTTAGTACGGAGCCTTGGAAGTGTCATTGGTGAATAAATAATAACAAAGGGAACTACTTATAAGGGGTGTGCACGAGATATTAATGCGCCCGCACGAGTTATAACCCGTGTGCAGGCTTTGCGTTATAGCGTGCGCTCGAGTAGTTAAAAGTTCCCTCGCTTTCATTAAGGCATGTGCACGAGATATTAATACGTGCGCTCGAGTTATAAAGTCGTGGGTTTTTAAAAGGTGAGGGAACGTCTTAAAACGCGTTCCCTCGGTTTATATCCAAGGCGTGGGAGCGCGTTAGAACACGTTCTGTTGTGGAAGAAGAGTTCCATGGTGGATGTGCTCCTTCCTTCTGCATGTTTCGTTGCGCACGTTTGCATTGCGCATGTCATTCCCAGTTCCACACCATGGAAAGTGAGGGAACGTGTTCTAACGCGCTCCCACGCCTTGGATATAAACCGAGGGAACGCATTTTAAGACATTCCCTCACCTTTTAAAAACCCGTGTGCACGACTTTATAGCTCGAGCGCACGACTTTATAGCTCGAGCGCACGTATTAATATCTCGTGCACACGCCTTAATGAAAGCGAGGGAACGATTTGTAACTCGTCCCCTCACTTTTAGCTACTCGAGCGCACGCTATAACGCAAAGCATGCGCACGGGTTATAACTCGTGTACGCACATTAATCTCGTGCACACGCCTTATAAGTAGTTCCCACGCTTTATTATTTATTCACCTATGACACTTCCAAGGCTTCGGAGTTTTGTTTTCTCGAGATGACGGATTAATTGTGGTGTTTTCTCGATCACAAATGATCTTGGGATAACAAGGAAGAAAAAATATTGCTTATGAATATGGCCTCTGTCGACTTCCGTAGGTTAACATGGTTTGGCTTATTGCCTTATACGCTCATTGCTGGACTTGCTGTAGCCATGGTTTCCCTCCAGATTTCCACAGTATGGCATTAATCC
This sequence comes from Paratrypauchen microcephalus, assembly GCA_036785185.1. Taxonomy (NCBI): domain Eukaryota; kingdom Metazoa; phylum Chordata; class Actinopteri; order Gobiiformes; family Gobiidae; genus Paratrypauchen; species Paratrypauchen microcephalus. The sequence continues at coordinate 696,377 of JAVJIX010000240.1, read as the reverse complement.
TTTCAATGGTCCATATTCCTTTTACAGTGAAATGGAGGGAGACGTGGGATCATGTATGCAGTTTTCTCTGAGACCGTATACATAAATGGACATAGCTAGCCTGCTCGTATTGACTCGCTCTGGTGTGTTTATTCCACTGTTTTGCCCATCGATAAATTCCTATTCTTAATCTGGAACTTGGCTCCAATTTGCCAGCCTGGTGAGCTTCTTATGACTGGAGCCAAACGCTGTGGGCGACAGCATACTCCCGCAGTCCACTTCTTTATACGGTTTATGGGTTTTGTGCATACGTGATCCCACAGAACACATCGTTGAAGAGGCAACTGTGTCAAGAAGTGAGTACGGAGTGTTTTTATAAATCAGAACTTTTCATGCACATGTCGTTTTGTGTACGTACATTCTATTTCAAGGAGAATTTGCCCGTCTATTGTAACTGAGGCCTCTGACCTGTGACTGGGCCTGGCTTTGTCACCTGCTGGTTTATAAGATCAATGCGACAGTAGCTCAGTGGATCCAGTGCTCCTCTTCTGATCCGAACTTTGATGTTTGGAACCCCGCTCTTGGCATAAACGGCATGAGAGCGGGCAGATACACTGGCACACAGGTTGGAGGTGTGAATGCTGTGGGAATACAGCTCCCACAGAGGAATCCTGTTGTCGTCTTCTTGGGCTTCCTGTGTCTGGTGTATGTGTGTGAATGGGCGAATGGTTCCATAATGCAAGCGTGATGCAAGTAGAAGGCAGAAAAGCGCTTTATAAATTGAAGGTCGACCAATATGTTTTGTTTTTTCATGGCCGATGCTGAATGTTTGGAATCCAGAACAACCAATCAGCTCTGACAATATTATTTTCCGCAAATTATGTAATAGAAATTTACTATAAACTTTTTTTTTCTACCACAAACATTTAAGAGAGTTGTTTAGTCAAGATTTTTGTGTTTAAGGCCCCGTTTACACCTATACTGGTATTTTTTAAAACTGAGACATTTCCCTTCGTTTGTACCCATGTTTTACACGCAAACGGCAAATTCGCCTCTGAAAACAAATCTAAAAACTCTGGGAAGAGTGGAGCTTCTGGAAAACTACGATTTTGTGTTTGCATGTAAAGTGAGATAAACAGAGTTTTAGGCAGCTGACGCGCCAAAAGTGTGATTCTGATTGGCTTGCAGAGCGTTCTCCTTCATTTTCAGAGGTGGATTCGCCGTTTGCGTGTAAAAGATGGGTACAAACAAAGGGAAATGGCTCTGTTTTTAAAAATACCAGTGTACGTGTAAACGGAGGGAGAGAAATATTTGTTTCTTGACATACCCAGCCACGTGTAGAATCCCTCAGTCGTCCAGGTAGAATCCATGGCAAAATGAGAAATTCAATTTGTCAACTGGACAAAATTTTGTTTGGTCAAATACGTTTTGCGGCTCATCCAAGCTGCTTCTTCAGTTCTGGTCAGACGCTGGTGGATACTACTTCAAACTGGCTGCTGCGAGGAGCTAACTACAATGAAAATACTATGAAACTATCATACCTATTTCAGTTAGTTAGTTAAGTAAGTCTATTCTTTATGTAGTGGGAGTGTGGGTCTTGTTAACATAGCTATTCAGGGCCATAATGGGTGTTTTCACACCTCTGGACCTGGCCTGGCCGCCCAATAGTCAAGCTTGGATGAGCTGTGAAACGTTTTTTGACCAAATAAACCTTTGTCCATTGACAGTCCAGTAGACAAATTGAATTTCAATCAATCAATCAAACATTATTTATAAAGCGCTTTTCATCCAAAAAAAAGTAACACAAAGCGCAAAGTAATTAAAAACAATCCCACATTTCCTTCCACCCACCCAACCAGCCCCACAGCTGCCCGACACCACACAACCAAACAACCCAAACAGTAACACACACACACACATGCTAAAATACTAAGATACATGTTACTACTACTACTACTGCTACTACTACTACCACTACTACCGCTGATACTACCACCACCACTACAGCTATCCCTAAATGTAATACTATCACTGCATCACAAGTATGACTGCTATATACTGCTATGTGCTAATACTGCTAACAAGTACCACCACTAATAATGATAATTACTACCACACTAGAACTGCATACTATTGATAGTAATGGTACAATATACCTAAAATCGATCACTCAGTCAATCAAAACTTTATTTATAAAGCAGTAATCATACAAAAGTGATTTACAACCACCCAACCCCACAGCTGCCCGACAACACACAACCAAACAGTAGCACACGCACACACCATGTTTTATTTATTTTTTAAATCTAAGGCCAAGCTAAACAGGTGAGTCTTGAGCCCAATCTTAAAAACATGAATGTTCTCTGCAGCCCTCAGCTCCTTTTGCCACACCCGGCTGTGTGTAAACGTAGCCTAAATGCAGCTTTGTATGTCATTCTTAAAGGGATATGCCACCCCCAGGTCAGATTTGGGCATCTCCCCACAGTCCAGAGACTAAAATAAGTGGTGAAAAGCGTTTTCCTGCTCACCCAGCCATTGTCCGAGTCTGTCAGCACTGACCGCCGCGGTATCTGCAGCTACTCCGCGTTAGACTGGAGTCTAACGGCGCCAGAGAAAGATTTCGGCCAAAAGGAATTAATTTGCTCAATGCGTTTCCCAATTACTTTCTGTGTAGTGCGCATTCATATCGAGTGCAAATAAATGTACAAATCAACACGGAGAGCTTGACTTGGTCATTTTGGGTGGGAACTATTTTTCAGTGCGGAACAATAAAGCCGAAGCACGCAGCACGCTGCCAGGGGAATCCCAGTTACGCACCAGGAAGGGAGTTCCCCTGTTGCGCAGCGTGGTGCGTGCTTCATCTGCCGTACATCGCCACCTAGAAGCCATGGGCCCACTCCTTTGAGGACAGTGAGGTTCAGATCTTAGCCAGGGAAAAGAACTGGTTTGAGAGGGGAGTTAAAGGGGGCTATTTTTGTCCAAAAAAAAATCCTTCTGTGAACAGGAATGGAGGAGTCAGACACAATTTGTCTCCCATATATAATTCCATTCTCAAACCTGAATTAAAACAAAGAAAACAATAAGACTAGCCAGGTCAGGTCCAGAGGTGTGAAAACACCCATTATGGTACTGAATGGGTATGCTAAACAAGACCCCAGACAGAAACTGAAAACAAAGAGGTGGGATAGTTTCAGAGTAATTTCAGTGTAGTTAGCTCCTCCCTGCAGCGAGATATAAGCAGTGTCCATCAGCACTCTAACCAGAACTGATGAAGCAACTCGGATGAGCTGCGAAACGTTTTTGACCAAATTTTCGACCAAATAAACTTTCTCCAGTTGACAAATTGAATTTCTCCTCTTACAACCATTATTTACCATTTGCCGACAAGAAGACCCTCCACCAGAAAAGTTCTCCAGTGCACCTTTAAAGGTCCCATGACATGGTACTTCTTGATGCTTTTATATGGCTCCTTAATGGTTCCCTAATACTGTAAATGAATCCTTCAAAATCAACACTCAGTGCATGAGAAACAGAGATAAGATGAGAAAGAGTAATTTTTCTCTCTCTGAACAGGCCATTATGGGAGTTGTTGCTTGAATGCAAATGAGGAGGACAGAGATGGCCTATAGTAGAGGGTGGGGGCGTGGCCAAACTCTCCGCTCTCAGCTCTCAGCTGTGCGCTCTGACCCATTTCCGCGTTTTTGCGCGGAGGAAGAGATGAGAAGCGTTCTATTGAAAAATAAACACATTTCCACAGAAAATAAAATTAAACCACTGCTATTTCAGAGGTCCAGAGGCTCAGATAAAGGACTTTCGAGCCTAGAAACACTCGGACGTGCCTCCAGGCAAATAAAAAAACGCATTTCGCATTGCCTAGCGCATTCGCAGTCCAAACTCTCTGGGCGTGATTTACAGAGACGCTGAGTAGACACAGACGGGGGGTGGAACTGCATTTTTCGATCTGATGTCAATAAGGTGCCTTGTTCAGAATCGCCCGTTTCAGCTCTGTTTTTTTTGCAGAAAAGGATCGCAAATGCTCAGTTTAGACATTTTGCAACTTTTAGCCATGAGGGGGGGCCCTAAACAGGGTAGGGGAGCTCACATTAACGTTCAAAAACCTCAGAAAGTGAAAATTTCATGCCATGGGACCTTTAATGACAAATCATACTCCCCAGTATTCTCGTGTGTTGAGAGGAGAGAACAGACTTGCGCTTTGGTCTTCTGTGCACAGGGTCTGCACAGCTCTGCTCCTTCTCCCTTGAGCCTCCATCACGTTATTATCCCAAATGCACCTGTCATTATGTCCCTCACAAAAGCCGTATTTTCAACTCCCTCACCGCACAAAAGATGACGCTCCATTCAGGCTAAAATCCAGGTCGACGCAGGCTTTCACTGTACACCTGCTGCACACGGACAAATGCCTTTTAATATTTAGCATACATACTTCCCGAGCTTGTCAATAGGACGCAGAACTGTAAGAGAATAATGGTTTGACATTGGCGAAGAAGACGCAGTGACAACAGAAAATGCCAGAAGAGCAGAGGTAATCTCTACGGTACGGACGTTTCAAAGCAGGGAAAAAAACGTGCATCTGACAGTTCTTTTTTACAGTTCAGAACAGGTTCAGATTGCATTGAAAGCGTGTCAGTAAATTAACATGTGACACAATGGTGGAAAATGAAGGCTTCTCGCTGACAATCTCGCTGTTTACCTGTGCACCTCGACTTGTTTTCTTTGCAAGGTTCAATCAATTTGTATTATGACTCACTGAAGATACAAATACACTTTGATTCTCCGTTGCATTGGTATGTTATGTTATATAAAGATAATGAATGAAAGAGAGGCGAGAAAATTGTATGAATTCAATCAATATTACACCAAATTGGCTCTTGTGAGCTTTAAAGATCCCATGACATGGTACTTCTTGATGCTTTTATATGGCTCCTTAATGGTTCCCTAATACTGTAAATGAATCCTTCTTCAAAATCAACACTCAGTGCATGAGAAACAGAGATAAGATGAGAAAGAGTCATAAATGTCACTCTGGAACACACATTATGGGCGTTGTTGCTTGAATGCAAATGAGGAGGACAGAGATGGCCTATAGTAGCGGGTGGGGGTGTGGCCAAACTCTCCACTCTTTCCTTTTCAGCTGTGCCTGTGCGCTCTGACCCACTTCCGTGTTTTTGCGCAGAGGGAGAGATGAGAAGCCTTCCATTGAAAAATAAACACATTTCCACAGAAAATAAAATTAAACCACTGCTGTTCAAAGGTCCAGAGGCTCAGACAAAGGACTTCCGAGCCTAGAAACACTCGCAAGTTCCTCCAGGCAAATAAAAAAACGCATTTCATTGCGTAGCTCCTCCGCAGTCCAAACTCTCTGGGCGTGATTTACAGAGACGCTGAGTACAGACAGACGGGGGTGGAACTGCATTTGCATTTCTTTTTTCGAGCTGACGTCAATACGTTTCCTTGTTCAAAATCGTCCGTTTGAGCTCTGATTTTTTTCTAACGCAGGAAAGGATCGCAAATGCTCAGTTTAGACATTTCACAACTTTTAACCATGGGGGGGCCTAAACAGGGGAGGGGAGCTCACATTAACGTTCAAAAACCTCAGAAAGTGAAAATTTCATGCCATGGGACCTTTAAGTCATGTTATAATGTTGTTACCTCCTCAAAAACGGACCTGGAGTTGCGTTTTGTTTCATTCACATGTTTACACGAGAAAGCGTACGGGTAAAAACGACAAAATATTTTATCGGAAGTGCCTTTTGTTTAGACGGTGACGGCGTTTTGGGGGCTTAAAAATGCAAAAAAACTAAAACCGCCCTCCAAAGTGTAAAACTTGAATACGCTCCGCCGTAGCGTTTTCGTCTACACTGCCCAAGATGCAAAACTCTGGTCAAATCTGGTGACGTCGCGTACGCGTTTACGTCACATCGGTCCATATATCAGTGTATTTTGTTTGGCAGGATCTTGTTGCACCTTCGTTGCTTTGTCGTCTAACGTGGTCTGAAGCAATAGTTGAACTTCTTCGTCTGACCACACTAATTTTTTTTTGCTACCGGTAGCCATGTTTTGTTTTGCTTTTCGCGGCGCAGATGAGAAGAAGGAAGATTCTACACATGCGCACGGACATAGTGATAATCAAATCAAATCAAATCAAACAATATTTATAAAGCGCTTTTCATACAAAATTGTAGCACAAAGCGCCTTACAGTGGTCAAGGATTAGAAGATTGACCTTTATTGATCTCGCACAGGAGGAGTTGTTTCTATATTTGACCCGGGGACCATCCCCATAATTTAGTTTTGTTATTTAGGCTTGGTCAGGCCCTAAGCGCCACCTACCCACCTGGCATGCATACCCAGTCCAATTCCACACACTTTTGCGTCACCGTATGTACAAAGGTTTCCTCCCGAAAACACTCGTCTAAACACGGAATAAAAAGTGAAGATGTGACGCCACTTTTGAGTCTTCTGTTCAGATCGTCGTCATATGAAGAAGAAGTGAACTTTATTGATCTCACACTGGAGAAATTCTTCTCTGCATTTTAACCCATCTTATATATATATACATATATTAGGAGCAGTGGGCAGCACACATTAGGGCGCCCGGGGACCATCTCCATGATCTTCTTGCTTCGGCTTGGTCAGGACCTAAGCTGGAGGTACCTATGGTGCAGGTTTTGGGTTGGTGGAGGAAACCGGAGTGCCCGGAGGAAACCCACCCAGACACGGGGAGAACATGCAAACTCCACACAGAAAGGCTCGGGCGACCCGGGGATCGAACCCAGACCATGCATGCAAACGCCACACAGAACACACACGGAAAGGTCTGGGCGACCCGGGGATCGAACCCGGAACCTTCTTGCTGTGAAGCAAGAGCGCTAACCACTCTGCTACCGTGCCGCCATAATGAAATGAAATGACTTCATTGATCTCACACAGGAGAAATTGTTCTCTGCATTTAACCCATCCTTATTATTAGGAGCAGTGAGCAGCACATGACTGCGCCCGGGGACCATCTCCATGATCTTGTTGCTTCAGTTTGGAGGATTTTACCTATGGTGCATGTTTTGGGTTTATGGGGGAAACCGGAGTTCCCGGAGGAAACCCACCCAGACACGGGGAGAACATGCAAACTTCACACAGAATACACACAGAAAGGCCCAGGTGACCCTTAATCTCCAAAGTTCAAAATGCTCTGTTCCACTTTGTGATGTCATGAAGCGGTAGTTTTCAAGTTAACGGCTCCTTTTTACCTTTCGTTCAGTAGAGATTGGCAAAACAGGAAGATGTTTGGAAACGTGCTGACAAACAACTTCCTTTGGGTTCTGTCGGCGATAGAAACTCTGACAAAATCTGGGAAAACTGAGAAAATGGCCCGGTTTTCTTCAATTCAGTTACAGGAGTGAATTTGGAGCCAGGTCCGTATAGGAAAAGGAAATTATTTATGGACAAAATAGCAAGTTTATACGAACATTTTAAAACCAAAACGACGAGGATCACTGCAGCATTAACAGGGAGAGGGGTGACAACTTTTCAATGTTAAGTCAACGGGCTGTAGCTGTATTCACGTTTACGTCACAAAACCTGGAAGACGTTTGGAAACATGCGGATGACGACTTCCTTCGGGCTCTGTCGGCGATAGAAACTCTGACAAAATCTGGGAAAACTGAGAAAATGGCCCCGGTTTTCTTCATCTAGATGTCATCATATTGTGTATTATAATTTGTCTAAACTAAAAAATACCAAAAAAAAGATGTCATCGTAGCATTCCGTGTCGGTTCAAAACGTTCCACCTTGTGATGTCATGAAGCGGTAGTTTTCAAGTTAACAGCTCTTTTTTACCTTTAGTTCAGTAGGGATTGGAAAACTGGAAGATGTTTGGAAACATGCTCATGAACGACTTCCTTTGGGCTCTGTCGGCGATAGAAACTGACCGTGGTTTTCTTCATCTAGATGTCACAGTATCCTTTTTTTTCCCTTTTATAAATGACCTATTTGCGTATTATAATTGGTCTAAACTAAAAAGAAAAAAGATGTAATTGTAGTGTTCCGTTATGTTCTGCAGATCAACAGTTCCAACCAGCTGCCTCTAAGTGACATCAAAGACATGATTAGCGTCCCGTCTCCGTGGAAAGCTTTGGCAGGTTGTGAAGACGCTGCTGCTGAATCCACGTTTTTATCACATGCCCAGTGTCGGTAATGTTGAGTTCTGGAAATAAAAAAAACAAGCAAAAAGTATTTTTTAATGATGTTACAGCATGAATTCTCAGTACAAGAGTGGCAAACAGAGTGTCTACAAGTGTCTAGCAGAGAGTTTGTGAGAGTCTGACTAAAGCTTTTGTATTGTCCATTTATAAATGTTATCTTTCAGCTGATAGTTTTACCCTTGGAATAGCATTCATCATTCAAGGTTACTGAGCAGAACATTTTGCACTTTAGCTATTGCAAACGTCAAGTATGAAATGAATATAATGAGACACCGGAAGTCCGTCGTCCGCACGCCTTCCGGTAAACTTGAATAGAGCCAATTCCAGGGCTGAAATCATCCAAATGAGTGTTTTCTTGTTATGAAAAGAACTAAAATATAACTAAATATGCAGGGTTTGTGCGTTAAACATGCGAATGAATGAAAACACAACTCCAGGTCTGTTTGTGATGAGGAAACATTAGAAAATAGATCCGAAAATTACGGAAGTCGACAGAGACCACTTTCGTAATGATTATTTGATTAAATGATTAAATGATTATTTTCCTCGTAATGATTATTTTGACCTTAATAACAAGAAAAATAACTTGAGATCTCGAGAAAACGACACAATTAATACGTGATCTCAAAACAAAACTGTTATTCAGTGATCTCGAGAAAATCTCCGTCGGTAAAGACGAAGCCGGGCCAGTCTTCTGCGGAGGTGCCGCGGACTAATCTTGAAATGATCCAGAATTAAAAGACGTAATGCAATCTCCCCCTGTGTCAACCCCTGATCAAAATATTGCCTTATCAGCTGATTGATTATTATTCCAGACATTCTAATGACCAAAAACACGTCTACAGGGGGTCCTCGGGTTATGACGTTGATCCGTTCTTAAGACGCGTCGTAACCCGAATTTCGTCGTAAGTCGGATTTTGATTTTGATCTTCCAACCAAAGCACCAATAACCTTTCCATCTCAATAATTAGACCACTACGCTGCTTGGTTATCACTGTCGCTTTCATAGGAGCAGATCAGAGCCCACATCAGGTACTTCCGCCCACATTGGGCACGCACACGAGGCCGTCTTCTTCGCGCCCTACAACCACAATAAAGCGTATTCTTCCGCCGTGCGCCGCGCGCTGTTCGCGTTTGTTTACGTGTAAGACGGAATGATGTGTAATTTATTTATTTTTTTTTATGGGGGCGCGTTCGTAACCACGAAACGGCGTAAGTCGAGACCGTCGTAACCCGAGGACCCCCTGTATTCAGAAATAGCCCCGAAGTCAGCCTGTCACAACGTGGCGGTAGATGTTTCATTTGTTTTCTCGAGATCTCAAAATAACTTTTGTTTTCTGGAGATCTCGAATTAATTATCTCGGGATAACAAGGAAGAAAACATATTATGAATATGGTCGACTTCCGTTGAAAATGGCGTAATATAGATATTTTAAAAAGTACTAGCTCAGTTTTTGACATTCACTACAGCAGGGGTGTACAAACTATGGCCCAGGGGTCTGACCAATTTTTGTTGACCCCTACGGATCCTGCTGAATTAGCCCAAATGAACATAGAGCAGTACTTTTTACTTAAAATTCCAGTATCTCAATCCCTGCAACCTCAATAACAACTCACTGCATTATGATACAGACCTAAAATTTGCGTTTTAGGATTGTAAAGGTGTCGCGTCTCCATCAAACTACGGCCAAACTCCGTCAAACTATGTTCTACGGCCTTTCTCTACGAAGATGTTTTTATATGTGGCCCTGGGTGGAAAAAGTTTGGACACTTCTGCACTACAGGAACAAAAAATACAGAACGTTTAAAATAGTATTTGACATGCTCTAGTGATCAGTTTATCACACGGTCCAAGAAAAGAAGAAGTAACATGAACATTGTGCGTATGTTTGTCTGTTTTTGTGTCGTAGTTTTGACCCTTTAAACCAGGTACCACACTGGACTCGAATGTTTTTCCTTGTTGAATCTGAGGGCACGTAAAGAACATAGGAGCCCGGCAGCACAGTCGATTGAAATTCTAAACACAGCAAGAGTCTGTGACCACCAGGCTCCAGTCATCGCAGCCACTGACTTCAGCCTCCAGATGTTTGCGCTGTATCTGTGTACTACTACTGCTACTACTACTACTGCTGCACGGTGCTGGAGGGTACACAAATCAAAACAAATGCTCTCGCCATGAGAATACTGCGGGAACATAACATCAAACATGTCAAAATAAGCCTGTTTTGTTCAGTTACAGTGTTTTTATTGCTCAAAAACATACATTCTTACAGTAAGCAGGCTCGCCTCTCCACAGATATGACCTCTAACTGTGCCTGGTGATATAACGAGTGAGATTATATTTTATTTGCACATACAAGTAAAAAAAAACATTGGAAACAGATAGAAAACATACATTATAAGGGTGATCATCCAACTATCAAACAATTTGTGTCCCAGGCAGAAATAAGAAAAACAAAAACACGTTTGTCATTTTTTTATTCATGCTGCACTTACTCGACACAAAGATGAACTTACACAAAATGTATGACAGATAAATTACTATTTTTATTGTATAAAATATGGTTTTATATCAGGGCTCTATATCAGGGGTCATGCGTGAGACTGCGTAATTTTCGAGGAGCGGGGGGTGCCTCCATTATCTAACCGATTTTCTGGGCACAGAAGCTAGGATGACCATTCGTCCGGATTTCGTCCGGACAGTCCGGTTTTAGAGCTGTCTGTCCGGCCGTCTGTCACGTGTCCTCCTTTTTAACATTTTGTCCTCCTTTCGGACCCTCGTCGGCCACCGTTGCATAAATCGTCATAAATCCCCACCCATTATTTACACTTGCTACTCTGCGATGTTCGCCGTTTCCCAATTCAGCGAGTGCACGGTTCGGAGTGTGCTCTCAGTCTGCAGTCGAGGCGGTGCATACTCGCTGAGCCCTGAGTGCAGTCCGTGGATCACATGGGCGTCTGCGAAATGGAACAGGTCCCGGCTCAGCTCAATGAGCCGGGTGGTCTGCTCCTTGTTCCCTAAAGACAAAAATATTATTCTATTGCGACTAGTAATACTTGGAATTGGGGCATGGCCAATGTTCCCCCTAATTTTAATGTGTTTGAGCAAACAGACCCCTCGCGCGGCTCGCACTTTGCAGATATTTTTAAAAATGACCCCGCGGCTGAATAAAAAGCGGAGATCTGCTAAAAGCTCTTTGATCCCTGATTTACAGTGCGCTGCATAGGTTTTCTTGTGTGCTGCAAATGTGCGAGCAGTGCGCAGTTGTGCAGGCGCGCAGCTTAGAGGGAACATTGGGCATGGCTACACTGTAGAATATCCAGCATTACAACAGCTCCCCCCTCCTCCCGAGGGGAAAAAAAAAAAAAAAAAGGTGTCCTCACTGTAGGGCCTTTGTCCTCCTTTTTGGACACAAGTGTCCTCCTTTCCTGTTTCATGCCGGTGGTCACCCTAACAGAAGCGCTGTGCGCTGCGCTTGAATTGCGTAGCTAAATTTGCGTGAGAAATGCCATGTGTGTCACACTCTCAAAGCGTAAGACTTGAGAGCCCTGTTTTATATTGAGTGTTTTTGCTGTATGTTCTTTGTCCCTTGGCCAGGTTTTAGACTCTCAGTCCCTCATAAAACTGAAATTAAATTTGATTCAACAGTAACTTCATTGACAAATGGCACAGAAATTCCTTATTTTAATGAAAAATATCATGTGCTTGAAAGATATATTAGTATTTTATTTATTTTTCATAAAAAGAACACCTGTCCCTAGGGATCACTGTCATTTCCACCAGCACAAAATGTAACTTTTAACTTTTTTTTAAACCTTTGTCTCCTTGAACCACATCAGTTGTGATGTGACAGGAGCTCATGGCAGGATAGCAGCGTTAGCTCCATGGAAGGAAGGGAAACAAGAACAAAATCAAGGTCAAGTTTTACTAAACCAAGAGTAGGTTTATTGGTCGTCATTTCCAAACACCTCATGTTTCCTTTGAATGTACAAATAATGAGAAAAATACCATTTTATATTGGCTACATGGCTACCGGTAGTTAAAAAAAAAATTGTGTGGTCAGAAGAAGAAATTCAACTATTGCTTCAGACCACGTTAGACGACAAATCAACGAAGGCGCAACAAGGTGTGGACTGGGAGGTCCTGCCAAACAACGACGTGACGTCAGCAGATTTGACCAGAGTTTTGCGTCTTGGGCAGTGTAGACGAAAACGCTACGGCGGAGCTTTCCACTTTGGAGGGCAGTTTGTTTTTTGCGTTATTAAGCCCCCAAAAAGGCCGTCACCGTCTAAACGAAAAGCACTTCCGATAAAATATTTTGTCGTTTTTACCCGTAAGCTTTCTCGTGTAAACAGGCCTAAAATGTTATAAGACGTTGCTTTTGATATTAATGTTAATATTGTGAAATTTATCATATATATTGCACGTGTATAAATTTTTGTTTTTTGTGAGCAGTTTTAAAGATCCCATGACATGGTACTTCTTGATGCTTTTATATGGTGCCATAATGGTTCCCTAATACTGTAAATGAATCCTTCTTCAAAATCAACATTCAGTGCATGAGAAAGACGCATGCACACAGTCAGTCATAAAATCTCTCTGAACAACTCATTCGGCCTTGTTGCTTGAATGCAAATGAGAAGGACACAGATAGGGTTAGAGGAGCAGGTGGGGGGGTGGACAAATGCGTCGCTGGTTCCTTGTTACTGGGCGCTGTCTCCCACTTCCGCATTTTAAGAGCGGAGGAAGAAAGAGGAATTTCAATGAAAAAAACACATTTTCACAGAAAATAAAATTAAACCATTGCTGTTTCAGAGGTCCAGAGGGTTGGGTAAAGGATTTCCGAGCCTAGAAACGCTCGCACGTGCCTCCAGGCAAATAAAAAAACGCATTTCGCATTGCGTAGCTCCTCCGCAGTCCAAACTCTCTGGGTGTGATTTCCAGAGTCAGGGGGTGGACATCCAGATGGTGGTGGAACTGCATTTGCATTTCTTTTTTCGATGTTACGTAGCAAAGTTGCTTTTTCAGAATCGCCCGTTTGAGCTGTGTTTTTTTTCAAAAGCAGAAAAGGATCGCAAATGCTCAGTTTACACATTTCGCAACTTTTAACCATGGGGGGGATAAACAGGGTAGGGGAGCTCATATTAACGTATTAACATATCAAAAACCTCAGAAAGTGAAAATTTCATGCCATGGGACCTTTAAAGGTGCATTGTGTATTTTTTCTAGTGGAGGGTCTGCCAAATGCTTTTCTCCATGGAGATCATCTTGCTTTCTCTGGAATGTTTCACAATATGGCATTAAATCTTCACGGAGACTAAACCAGAAGTTACAGGTCAGATCTGTTGAATGGCGAACACCTGTTTTTGCCTGTCACCTGCTTGTTTCTATGGATACGTCATTGCTCTGCCTGGAATGTTCCACAGTGCGACTTTAAACAGCTCAAATTTACATTTATTCAATTACAGGTGGTTTTATAGCTCAAAAATACCTAGAAAAACCGGCATTCTGACTGTTACTGGGGTCGCCTCTCCACAGATCTGACCTGTAACTTGGTCCGGTTTGGTCTCCATGAAGATAGAAAGGTTTAATGCCATACTGTGGAACATTCCAGACAAATGAGTAGCCTTCTAGAGGTTTGAAACAGCAGATGGGCCCAATGTCGGTGACGATTCTGATGTGGAAGAGTCAGGTGAGGTGACGAGCCGTTAACACAATTAGGATTCAGCTCAGTTTCACTTTCACTTTTGACCGTTACACGTTTTAGAGAAGGAATCCGGAGATAAACACGATGTCGTCCCCTGAAGCAGTCAGCTGTAACAGACCATCACCAAAAGGTCAAAGAAATCAATTTGAATTCACAAGAGCAGGTCAATTTACACCCGGAGCCTTCATCCGAGTTTACTTACAGGTTGTCGTTGTCCGTCAAATGATTTTCTCCGTGGAAGTGTTATTGCTTTGTCTGGAATGTTCCACAGTATGGCATTAAACCTTTCGATCTTCATAAAGACCAAACCAGGCCCAAGTTACAGGTCAGATCTGTGGAGAGGTGACTGCGTTCCAGTCAGAATGCCGTTTTTTCTAGGTATTTTTGAGCTATAAAACCACCTGTGATTGTTTTAATGTCATAATGTGGAACATTCCAGGCAGAGAAATGGCATATCCATAGAAACAAGCAGGTGATGGACCCCAAATTAAAAAAGTTACACAGTGCACCTTTACACAAAATTGACTCTCATGAACTTTTAACCGTTATGTTACCTCATCAAAAGTATTGTTTTTATTGACAATATATATATATATTTATATATATATCGTTTATTTTTATTACTTTAATAAAAAAAATAAAAAAATAATAATATTTTTTTTGTTTTGTTTTTGTTTATTTCTATTGCACTTTTAAACGAATGTAAGTTGCTTACTTGCATTACTTACTTAAAAATATATTATTATTATTATTATATAATTATTAATATTAATAATAATATTATAATAATAATAATAACAGTAATAATTATTATTTTTATTATTTATTATTTATGAATTTAATTAATAATAAACTCTTGTACATAGTAAAAAATAAAAAAATAAATTAAATAAATCAACAAAATTACAAATAAAAAAATATATATATATTTCTAATAAAAATAATACAACTCCAGTTTTGCTTTTGATAAGGTAACAACATTATAACATGGCTAAAAGTTCGTTCAGTCAATTTTGTGTAATGATAAAAGGAGAAATTCAATTTGTCAACTGGACAAAGATTGTTTGGTCGAAAACGTTTCGCCGCTCATCCGAGAGGCTTCGTCAGTTCTGGTTCTCATGCTCAGTTTATATCTAGCTGCAGGGAGGAGCTACCTACACTGGAAAAAAAAAAAAAAAAAAAACTCTGAAACTATCCCAGCTACTGTCTCTTTTGTTTTACGAATTCCTCTGAATTTTGTGTAATATTGATCCTTTAAAGATTAAGATTAAGATTAAGCCTTTATTGGTCTCACACACAGTGACACACGGGAGAAATTTGACTTCTGCATTTGACCCATTCTTTTTCAGGAGCAGTGAGCAGCCATCTTTTTCGGCGCCCGGGGGGCAGTACCGTGAAGGGTCTTGCCCAAGGACCCACACTGGTTAGCTCATTGCCGGGGGGGATTTGAACCGACAACACCCGGGGGGAAAGTCGGTGACTTACCAGTTGAGCTAACCAGCCGGTGGTGCACAGTTTGGTTTGGGTGTCCATCACCTGCTTGTTTCTTTGGATATGGCATTTCTCTGCCTGAAATGTTCCACAGTATTATTTATTTATTTTATACAAGATTTCCAGCCCATTTTGTCCGACTCCCTCTCTCCTCGTCTTCTGTTCCATTGTATTGACAGACCTGCGTTCCCCTCGCCTGAATCCTCCACAAATCTGAGGGATTACGGAGCATGGCACAAATGTAATTGAAAACCCGAGATTGGTGTTTTGGCGGGATCACTTTCGGCCAAATCTGGACTAAACTACAGTGAATAATGCATGTGTAATCCGTCCTGTTGGGAAGGGCATCGGGGCTGTTGTCATGTCTGCAGATGAACATGGGATTACAGCCTTTTTATCTTTAATCCCACTTCAGATCATTTCATCTGGAGGCTGATGATGAGGTCCTTTCACTGTGTGCAAATATATAAACAAAACAAAACAAAACTAAAGATTACTTGAATTAAGTTTTATTATGATTTGAGTATATATTGAGTATTGTGGATCAATAAAGTTAGTCTAAGTCTAAATATCACTTGACAAGTAAAATGACCTGCCAATGAAACACGATTTTTTTGTTTTTAAAATATGAAAATATTTGCTACACTTAAAGGAAAAGTAACGTTTTTTTACAATCTGAGCCTTATTTCGATAATAAAACAAGTTGTTTTACTCACCCATAGCACTTTGGTGTCATATGGAGCACTTCCAGAGATGTTTTAGATTAGCGTTAGGCTAACGCCGTTAGCCTAGCGCGACTTATAGCCATAGCTCGGGGCATTCCCCGAGCATGTAATATGCCCCGTGCGGGCTCCAAATAACACAAACTTTAGCACTTTTCAAATCATACAAGCTCGATGTCTTTAGTCTACGATTTCGTTTGGTCAAAAGTGGCCTGTAATCTGAGATTTAGCCATAGTTTAGAGTAGATGAGGACGCCAGTGCGCATGCGCGGACTGTGCTCTCAGCTCCCGGGACCCAAACATGGAACGCAAAGCTGTAAACTATGGATAAATCTCGGATTACAGGCCACTTTTGATTCAAACAAAATTGTAGAGTAAGACATCGAGTTTCTATGATTTGAAAAGTGCTGTTTGTGTTATTTGGAGCCCGCACGGGGCATATTACATGCTCGGGGAATGCCCCGAGTTATGGCGATAAGTTGCGCTAGGCTAACGGCGTTAGCCTAACGCTAATCTAAAACATCTCCGGAAATCCTCCATATGACACCAAAGTGCTATGGGTGAGTAAAACAACTTGTTTTATTATTGTAAAAAACGTTACTTTTCCTTTAAAGATGCATTGTGTAACTTTTCTGTGTCAGTCCCACCAACTTGTTCCATGAAGATATAGATACTGTACTGTGGAACATTCCAGGCAAAACAATCATCCCCATGGAGCCAAGCAGGTGGTGGACCCTCTGCCAGAAAGGTTACAGAGTGAATCTTTAAGATAAGAAAAACAACAGCTCTTTGTACTTAAAATAAGAAACGAAATCGAACATTGCCTGAATTAAAAACAAACCTGCTCCATTCACTTGCCAAGTCAAATGTTAAGCTAAACTAGTACTACATGACATCACGAGGTGGAACAGAGCATTTTGAGCTTTGGAGATGTAGAGAGACGAATAATAAAAGGTTAATCCAACGTGGGAATGAAACAAAAGACAACTCCAGGTCTGTTTTTAAGGGGGTAATAGGATTATAACATTGTTTAAATCTCACAAGAGTCAATTTTGTGTAATATAAGACCTTTCACTTTTATTGTTACTCCTCCAAACTTCCCGTAATTCCACTTTCAGTTTTCAGATTCTTTCTTTTGTCCGATCTTTGGCTCCATCTCTCTTTGCTGAGCGCGTGGAGGGCCCCACACACAACCCTCTTAATAATAGATGAGTCTATTTGGGACAGTGCCCAGACTTGACCGCAGGCAGCAGCTCGTAATATTTCAACAACAACAAAGTGGTGAATCTGGACCAGGCTGTGTCCAGGGCTCACACATGGAAGCTAATGATGCTAGCAATCAGCGGGGACACCAGCGCGAGCTACCATCACGCTGGAGAAACAAGGAAAAGCTGCAGGAAAATGACCTTTGTTCAAAAGATGTCACTGCAGACAAGTGGTGCAAGTCTGATTTTGAATACAGATGTTTTTGGTGTATTTTAGGTACTGTTAAAGGTAACTTTTCTGCTTGTTTCCATGGTCATTTTAGCACTTTGCCTTAAATGTGCCGCAGTATGACTTTTAAACATATCCCTCTCCATGGAGACCACCACTAGGCAAAGTTACAAGTCAGATCTGTGGAGAGGCAACCCAGCTGATAGTTAGAACCCATGTTTTTAAGGCATTTTGGCCAATAAAACACTTCAGAAATTCATTTCAAGCAAAGCAATAGCATCTCCATAGCAACAAGTGGGTGGCAGATGCTGCTCCAGAAATGTTCCACAGTGCAGCTTTAAGTTAGGCATAAGAAGAACATGCAAACTTCAAGAATCTGAGTAAATTGAAACAAATCATTACAATGCATACATCTTATGATTATTAAAAAGTAGACACTAGAACATTATGGTTCAGCCGATCCCAGATGTTTAAAACTCCAACTTTTCCTGAATGTATACACAAAATATGCTTGTTTATTTAATTTATTTTTTTAATTTTAATTTTAATTTTAATTTTAAATTAAATTAAATTAAATTAAATTAAATTAAATTAAATTAAATTAAATTAAATTAAATTAAATTAAATTTTAATTTATTTAATTTTAAATTTTAATTTATTTAATTTTAAATTTTAATTTATTTAATTTTTTATTACATTTTAAATTTATTTTTATTATTTTAAATTTTATTTAATTTTTATTTTTTAATTTATTTTATTATTTTTATAGCCATATTTGTTCATGGGGGAAAGTCCAACATTAAACTTTGGGTCCAAAGACTGGTGAAATGCCACATTTTCAGCAATTACATTTGTGGTTTAAGAAAAAACAAACATCACAATGCAACATTTCAGAAAGGACTGAAAATACTGAAATACAAGAATCCCAGAATTTTGGAAAATGTAGACAGTTAGCATCTTTGATAACCATAATATTAGACCACACCGAGACACGTTTAGATACGCCTGAGTTTCCCGGTTATGAGTCTTTTCCCGGTTCTAACAGTGTTATGGATTTGGTGTTTATCTGCTCCCAGAGAAACCCGGACACTTTTGTCTCTCTGATATTTAGTGTCTTTGTTATGGTAACTATGGCACAGATATGGCAAGGAGCTAAACATGTAGAAACTGTGCTAACCTACGGCTTTTAAACAGGTTTCTAACAACAAAAAAGAAGGCGTACTGTGTATTCAAGCAAGAACATGAGTCTGTGGAGCTCTGTCACAGTGAAAGTTATTTTTAACAGTTGAAAAATACAACAGTCCCACAGTGTCAGTTTGGTTCAAGAACAACAACAAAAAACAACAGGAGTGAGGTTAAAAAGCAGCTGTGTATTAAACGGTAAACTGCTTCGTTTTGTTAATAAGTATAAAATATTATTACTTAAAACGTCCTGGTAGGAGTTTGAGTTCGTTTTGGTAAAGTAACTGCTCCTAAAGTATCTGTTAATGGAGTTCGCACATCCTCAGTACAGCAACAGTTTGGAGAAATTAGGATATTACATCTACAGGTCACAGTATTCTGGATCCTCTGAGAAAAACCCCTGAGAGTCTCTTGGTTTCTCACCACCAGGACACTGGCATATCCAGGATACTAAAATCAGGTCTACAGCAGGGGTGTCAAACTCATTTTGGTCCAGGGGCCGTATCCAACCGACTTTGATCCCAAAGGGACCGGATCAGAAAATTCATGGCAAATATACTCCAAAAATAGCAAAAAGTCCAAATATTTGTGCAGAGAAACGCAAATCTATTACAGAAGTCTTTTGTTATTTGATGAACTTTCTTTTACAAAATATTATATTAACTCATTGAGTGCCAGCCTGTTTTCAGAATTCTATCCCCCAGAGTGCCGGACGTTTTAGTGTATTTTCACTGATTTTACAAGACCCACAGAATACTGAGTTCTTTGACTATATAAACATGGCACACATAAAAATAAAGTGTTGACTCTCTTCTTTCACCTAGAAAACAAATTGTTTCTAACCTTTTCGGTTCTCAAGTAACTGATAGAACATAGGGAAGTTTGAAGGTGAATTACACCTTCAAAGTTGCTCCAGGTCGTATTCTAGCGATCCCCGCTGAAAAACGTCCTTGACGAATATATTCGTCACGGCACTCAACGTTTGGATTCAACATGACAAGAAAACACCGGCACTCAATGAGTTAAGAACAACCTGAAACTTTAAAGGGACAGTGTGTAGGATTCGTGGCGCATAGGTGGTTACTAGCTATTCCACTTCCTCTTTTGGCTACGGCAGACCTCGAGGGTCACCCGGGCGCGACGTACCGCCGACATCGCGCGTGCCCGCGCACGAACCGCGCACCGCTGTATACATAAAACCCGTTCACTTTTTTTTTTTCTTTTCGCATGAAAACACACAATCCCGATCATGATTCATGACAATCTACACATCAAATGAAACCTTACAGTCTCCTCTTTTTGACTATGCAATTCATTTCCCTGCAAAACAATCACTCCCCGAGCACATGGGGCTTTTATACAGAAAAGCACAAAACTTAGCTTACTTAGCTTACCTTTGAAGGCTTTGCACAGGTCAAACTCTGTATTTCATCATAAACTTGGTCTCAATCTGTCCATAAGGATCCAGCGAATAAAATCCAGTAAAACAATTTAGTCCAAAATACGTGTTATATCCATTACGATGTGTGATCCGGCAGCATGCTCCCCCTCCCCTTCCCCTTCCCCTTCTCTCCTTCGCTCCTGGCTGCATATGGGAGCAGAGGAACGAAGGAGAGAAGGGGAAGGGGAGGGGGGAAGGGGGGAGCCATATGCAGCGCGGCTAAGCAGCTGTTAGCAGGAGCCGAGGCGAAGGATGAGCCCAAATGTCCTTCTGCGGCTCTCGTATTCAAAATGGCTGCCTCTATATGGGGAAGATCCCCCTTTTATGTGACTATATCTAAGTCCAAAAGAATACTTTGATTTCATGATGGAAGTGAAAAGGCTTGGAAAACAATGTATTTTTGAATGGGTATCTTCAATTTCAGTAATTAACGGGTAAAAATCTTACACACTGTCCCTTTAAGAAAAAATGAAATTTCAACACAAACATACAGGTTTCCCGTTCACCTCCGGGAACAAATGGCAATTAGTCAATTTTTCTTGGAAAATCCTGCACTCGGCGTCCACTTTTCTCATTTTTGACATTTTGCTGATGAGAGTGACACGGTCGACGGTCAAAACAATGGTCCTTTAAGAGCGTTTGGAAAGAGGCGAGTCTTCATTTGTGCTTCTCTGTGGGAGGCACTGGAGACGCTGCTATGCTAAGCTGCACAGAAAAGAGGTGCAGAAATATTACCAATATTTTAATAGAAATGTAAATATTTTAAAAGAAAATCAGCCGAGGGCCAGATTAAAGGTCTTGGAGGGCCGGATCTGGACCCCGGGCCACATGGTCTACATGGACACTCACAAAAACCAGATCATAATCAGGAAACAAGCGCATGTTTACATACTCAATTCCCTATAACTGACGCCTTTTACCAATAGAGTTTACCACAAGCACTAAACATCTATAGATTTTGTAGAATAAGGCTGCGTCCCATTCCTCTGTCTTACCCCTTCCCCTTTATCTACGTCTTTGTCTTGCCCCTCGATACTGAGCTGAGAGGGCTCGGGGTACAAATGTTCCCTTAAGAAATGGGACGCCACTCGATTACCGTTTGCGTCATCGTCCCTCGCCTCTACCTGAGCTGCTACGTCTACAGAGGCGACAACAACTGACGCAAACAAACGTAAACAAATGTCAAGGATTATCGGGTACTTCAGCTTGACAAAAACTAGCTGGTTTATACGTGAAAGTTCGATGAAAACAATAACGTCGGCTAAACAGACACTGCAACAACAGTTCACTAAAAGTAACGTAGAACATAAGAGTCATAATTGTAAACCATGCTAAACTTTTTTTTTTTTTTCTTCCGTATTTCGAGTCACGGTGGCAACGGTCCAGGTCACAGCGCACCGGCAGGATCCTCCAGCGGGTGGTGGGTCCACGGGAGCTCGGCCCCACGTCGCTTAATGCAATCAGCCCCGATGTACTTCTGTCATGGGGGCTTCCAGTGTGCACGGACACTGAGGGCGAGGTGGGATTAAGTGTCTTGCCCAAGGACACAATGGCAGCACTCATCTGTGGGAGCTTGGGAGCTGGGATCGCACCGCCAACCCGCGGGTCAGTGGATTCAACCGCTCAACGCACTGTCGAGAGCGGGAACTGATAATCGATAATGACAACTACTGAAAATACATTTATGAGACTCCTCGTCTGGTCGATGTGACGCCATCCTGATCCCAAAAGTCTTAGTTTAGTCCTGGTTTTGTTCTGATTTAGTCCTGGTTTAGTCCTGGTTTTGTTCTGATTTAGTCCTGGTTTTGTTCTGATTTAGTCCTGGTTTTGTTCTGGTTTAGTCCTGGTTTAGTCCTCGATTTGATCTGATTTAGTCCTGGTTTAGTTCTGATTTAGTCCTGGTTTTGTTCTGGTTTAGTCCTGGTTTTGTTCTGGTTTAGTCCTGGATTTGTTCTGATTTAGTCCTGGTTTTGTTCTGGTTTAGTCCTGGTTTTGTTCTGGTTTAGTCCTGGTTTAGTTCTGATGTAGTCCTGGTTTTGTTCTGGTTTAGTCCTGGTTTTGATGTGGTTTATTCCTCAATTAGTCCTGGATTTGATCTGATTTAGTCCTGGTTTTGTTCTGATTTAGTCCTGGTTTAGTCCTGGTTTAGTTCTGATTTAGTCCTAGTTTTGTTCTGGTTTAGTCCTGGATTTGATCTGATTTAGTCCTGGTTTTGTTCTGGTTTAGTCCTGGTTTAGTCCTGGATTTGATCTGATTTAGTCCTGGTTTTGTTCTGATTTAGTCCTGATTTAGTCCTGGTTTTGTTCTGGTTTAGTCCTGGTTTTGTTCTGGTTTAGTCCTGGATTTGATCTGGTTTAGTTCTGATTTAGTCCTGGTTTTGTTCTGGTTTAGTCCTGGTTTTGTTCTGGTTTAGTCCTGGATTTGATCTGGTTTAGTTCTGATTTAGTCCTGGTTTTGTTCTGATTTAGTCCTGATTTACTCCTGGTTTTGTTCTGATTTAGTCCTGGTTTAGTCCTGGATTTGATCTGATTTAGTCCTGGTTTTGTTCTGATTTAGTCCTGGTTTAGTCCTGGATTTGATCTGATTTAGTCCTGGATTTGATCTGATTTAGTCCTGGTTTTGTTCTGGTTTAGTCCTGGTTTAGTTCTGGTTTAGTCCTGGTTTAGTCCTGGATTTGGTCTGATTTAGTCCTGGTTTAGTCCTGGATTTGATCTGATTTAGTCCTGGTTTAATTCTGATTTAGTCCTGGTTTTGTTCTGGTTTAGTCCTGGTTTTGTTCTGATTTAGTCCTGTTTAGTCCTGGATTTGTTCTGATTTAGTCCTGGTTTTGTTCTGGTTTAGTCCTGATTTAGTCCTGGTTTAGTCCTGGTTTTGTTCTGGTTTAGTCCTGGATTTGTTCTGATTTAGTCCTGGTTTTGTTCTGGTTTAGTCCTGATTTAGTCCTGGTTTTGTTCTGGTTTAGTCCTGGTTTAGTTCTGGTTTAGTCCTGGTTTAGTCCTGGATTTGGTCTGATTTAGTCCTGGTTTTGTTCTGGTTTAGTCCTGGTTTAGTTCTGGTTTAGTCAAAGTTTCTCCAGTTAAATCCTGGTTCAGTTATAGTTGATCCTGGTTTAGTCCTCATTGTCCTGATCCCAAAACCTGCCTGAGCTTGTAGTCGTACCCCTTCGTTCCAAGTCTGGTCGAGAGTTTACTTCGTTTCAAGGGGTATGTACCCGAGGTCGTGGCCCGAGCCCTTGATCAAAATTAGAATCGGAACACCCCTTGCCCTGACATGGACGCACAAAACCAAGGGGTAGGGGTAAGACGAAGGGGTAGACAGAGGAATGGGACACAGCCCAAATTCCTTTTCTCTCCCAAATCTCTCTGAAATAAAGTCCCAGAATCCTCCTTTAATGGTTTCCTGCGTCGCTTCCTCCCCCGCAGGAACGCATCTGAACCTCACTGCTGCTAATGAGGCTAATAAAGAGCTCGCTACGGGGAGCGCCGACCGGACCCGTGGCCTACTTCACCGCCACAACGCCGCCCCCTATGGGAACGAATGACCCGCGCGTTGTTTACCTGTTCGTCCTTTTTTTAAAATATTAGGCCTTAATTATGCGAGCTGCTGTATCCGCGGCTAATTTGCCCGCTGACACCCTTTTTCTATTACGGTCTGTTTTTTACGGTTCTAATGAGGCGGCCAAGGTTAGCCCAAGAGTTTGAGATATTGTTTTTCATTTGTACAATTAGAAACGTATTAGAGGATTATGCACGGATCTAGTTTTGGCAATAAAATGTCCTCTAGGGGGCGTTGTAAAGGGGAATTCCAGGTTTATCATGAGGACGGGATCATTACGACCTGCGTGAAGTTGGCCCCCCATCAAACGCACATCTACACAAAAACTGTCAATCGTTTGTGCTTCGTTTGTGCTGTTTTGTGCTGCAAAAAGTTTTGTTTGTGCTGCTTTAGATTTGAGATATTAACGATTATTTTATATGTCAAACTGGGGTCAGCCAGCCCCCCACGAAGCTTAAAAATGCTCTAAAATTGCCCAAAATGGAGTCAATCGTTTGTGCTTCGTTTGTGCTGTTTTGTGCTGCAAAAAGTTTTGTTTGTGCTGCTTTAGTTTTTAAGTGGGGGCTGGCTGACCACAATTTGACGTGTAAAAGAATAGTTAATATCTCAAAAACTAAAGCAGCGCAAACAAAACCTTTTGCAGCACAAATGAAGCACAAACGATTGACACCATTTTGGGCAATTTTAGAGCATTTTTAAGCTTCCTGGGGGCTAGCTGGCCCCAATTCGACCTATAAAAGAATCGTTAACGGTCCCATGGCATGAAATTTTCACTTTCTGAGGTTTTTGAACGTTAATGTGAGCTCCCCTACCCTGTTTAGGCGATTCTGAACAAGGAAACTTTGTTACGTCAGATCGAAAAAAGAAATGCAAATGCAGTTCCACCCCCGTCTGTCTGTACTCAGCGTCTCTGTAAATCACACCCAGAGAGTTTGGACTGCGGAGGAGCTACGCAATGCCAAATGCGTTTTTTTATTTGCTTGGAGGAACTTGCGAGTGTTTCTAGGCTCGGAAGTCCTTTACCTGAGCCTGTGGATATCTGAAACAGCAGTGGTTTGATTTTATTTTCTGTGGAAATGTGTTTATTTTTCAATGGAACGCTTCTCATCTCTCCCTCCGTGCAAAAACACGGAATTGGGTCAGAGCGCACAGGCACAGCTGAAAAGGAAAGAGTGGAGAGTTTGGCCACGCCCCCACCCGCTACTATAGGCCATCTCTGTCCTCATTTGCATTCAAGCAACAACGCCCATAATGGAGTGTTCCAGAGTGACATTTATGACTCTTTCTCATCTTATCTCTTTCTCATGCACCGAGTCTTGATTTTGAAGGAGGATTCATTTACAGTATTAGGGAACCATTAAGGAGCCATATAAAAGCATCAAGGAGTACCATGTCATGGGACCTTTAAATTCAAGTCGAGTGAGTGTCTGTTTCTGGTTTTTTTTTGAGTCGGGAATGAAAAAAACATGGGGTAGAGAGAGGGGAAGAGAAAGAATAGAGAGAAAATAGAGAGAAAAATGAAAGCAAAAGAGAAAGGAAGAGAGGGTAGTGAGAAAGTAAAAAAGACAGAATGGGGGGGGAAATCAGGTAATGAAAAAGATGTGGGGTAGAGAGGGGAAGAGAGAGAATAGAGAGGAAAAAGCAAAAGAAAGGAAGAGAGGGTAGAGAGAGGGGAAGATTGAGAGAGAAAAGAAAGCAAAAGGGACAGGAGGATGAGGGCAGAGAAAAGGTAAAAAGACAGAATGGGGGAAGAAAAAGACATGGGGTAGAGAGAGGGGAAGAGAGAGTTAAAGATGGAGAGAGAAAAAGCAAAAGAGAAAGGTAGGGAGAGAAAGGAAGATGTAGAGAGAGAAAGAGAATGATGAGAGAGAAAAAGCAAAAGAGAAAGGAGGAAGAGAGGGTAGAGAGAAAGGAAAAAGACATGGGGTAGAGAGAGAGAGAGAGAAAGGAGGAAGAGACGGTAGAGAGAAAGGAAAAAGACATGGGGTAGAGAGAGAGAGAGAGAGAGAGAGAGAAAGTAAAAGGCAGAATAGAGGGAAAGAGGTAATGAAAAAGACATGGGGTAGAGAGGGGGGAAGAGAGTTAAAGATGGAGAGAGGGAATACATGGGGGTACTATAGGAAGTACTATAGGGAGTAAATGGGATACTATAGGGAGTACATGGGAATACTATTGGGAGTACTATACATGGCAATACTACAGGCAGTACATGGGAATACTATAGCAAATACATGGGGTACTGTAGGAAATACTATAGAGCAGAGGTCTTCAACAGGGGGGTCACGACCCCTAGGTGGGTCGTGGAGGTACTGCAGGGTTTTTTTTTCAATTTCACTTTAAAATAATATAATTTTATATTTTATAGTGTAAAATACAGTATTAACCTGTGTATTATTTCCTTGTATTGGATGTACCATAACAGAGTAGCAATGTTTATACATGACACTAAGCTCAATTTAATATAAAACACAATTCTATGCCGTATATATAGTAGGGGGTCCCTGGCCCAGTTTGCCATCTGTTTGGGGGTCCCTGGCCTGAAAAACGTTGAAGACCCCTGGTATAGAGAGTATCTGGGAATACTACAGGCAAGTACATCGGGATACTATAGGGAGTACATGGGAATACTACAGAGAGTACATGGTAATATGACAGGGAATACATGGTAATACTATAGGAAAGTCCATGGGAATACTATAGGGAGTACATGGGGGGTACTATAGGAAGTACTATAGGGAGTACATAGGCACGCTATAGGGAGTACTATAGGAATTACATGGGAATACTACAGGCAAGTACATCGGAATACTATAGAGAAGTCCATGGGAATACTATAGGAAGTACATGGGAATACTACAGAGAGTACATGGTAATATGACAGGGAATACATGGGAACACTATTGGAAAGTCCATGGGAATACTATAGGAAGTACATGGGGGGTACTATAGGAAGTACTATAGAGAGTGCATAGGCACGCTATAGGGAGTACTCTAGGAATACATGGGAATACTATAGGGAATACGTGGGAACACTACTGTATTTTTTTCCTCATAAGCAGCCATTTTAGTTTTGATACAGAGGGACCTCGCATGTCCCTGATTGGCAAACTGAACTCGGGGAGATTCACCGATGACCAGACTCGCCTCATCGTAAAGTCCTGGAGAAGTGTGTATTCTGGAAGGCAAATCTGGAGGTGCACAGGAGCCTGAATATTTTTATGGTTTAGTGCTTTGTGTGAAAATTGGAAAAAAAAAAAAAGCTCCACCTTATTTCTTTCAAATAACGTTCCTCACGCGAGTCCACGGTGCACTCCTCAGATTGGGTTTTCCGCCGCTCGGTAACACCACGGACCTCTGTCGATACGTTTGAACAGCGCGTTTCCCTGATAGAATATTCCAGAGTGAAGTGAAGTGTAGGTGTGTCTCTCCGTCGCCACGGAGACGGCTGCAGCGCATTAGGTGTGACCCCCGCGCAGAAGGTGAGACCCCCCCCCTCCCAGATTGTCTTACATTTGGACTCGGCTCAGGCCCTAATCAAATCCACGAGCGATCAATAACACAGCTCCAGTGGACGCTCGTGAGCGCCCTTGGAACGCTAGAAGAAACGAACGAGGGATGAGAGGGAAGTGCTACGATATGATACAGGATGGAGAGAGGGAACAAGGGATGAGAGGAGTGAAGTGCTACGATATGATACAGGACGAAAGGAAGGGAGAGAGCGAGGTGTAGAGAGATGGAGAGAGGTTTAGAGAGATGGAAGGAGAGAGAAGTTTAGAGAGATGGAAGGAGAGAGAAGTTTAGAGAGATGGAAGGAGAGAGAAGTTTAGAGAGATGGAAGGAGAGAGAAGTTTAGAGAGACGGAAGGAGAGAGGATTAGAGAGAGATGGAAGGAGGGAGAGGTTTAGAGAGATGGATGGAGAGGTTTAGAGAGAGATTTAGAGAGAGATGGAAGGAGAGAGGATTAGAGAGATGGAAGGAGAGAGGTTTAGAGAGATGGATGGAGGGAGAGAGGATTAGAGAGAGATGGAAGGAGAGAGGATTAGAGAGAGATGGAAGGAGGGAGAGGTTTAGAGACATGGAAGGAGGGAGAGGTTTAGAAAGATGGAAGGAAAGAGGTTTAGAGAGAGATGGAAGGAGAGAGGTGGAAGGAGAGAGAGGTTTAGAGAGATGGAAGGAGAGAGAGGTTTAGAGAGATGGAAGGAGAGAGAGGTTTAGAGAGATGGAAGGAGAGAGAGGTTTAGAGAGATGGAAGGAGAGAGCGAGAGGTTTAGAGAGAGATGGAAGGAGAGAGAGAGGATTAGAGAGATGGAAGGAGAGAGAGGATTAGAGAGAGATGCAATGAGATAGAGGATTAGAGAGAGGGAAGGAGAGAGCTAGAGGGTTAGAGAGATGGAAGGAGAGAGAGGATTAGAGAGAGATGGAAGGAGAGAGAGGATTAGAGAGAGATGGAAGGAGAGAGGTGTAGAGAGAGAGATGGAAGGAGGGAGAGAGGATTTGAGAGATGGAAGAAGAGAGGATTAGAGAGATGGAAGAAGAGAGGATTAGAGAGAGATGGAAGGAGAGAGAGGATTAGAGAGATGGAAGAAGAGAGGTTTAGAGAGAGATGGAAAGAGAAAGGTTTAGAGAGAGATGGAAGGAGAGAAAAAATTTGAGAGAGATGGAAGGAGAGAGGTTTAGAGAGATGGAAGGAGGG
Source organism: Paratrypauchen microcephalus (assembly GCA_036785185.1). Taxonomy (NCBI): domain Eukaryota; kingdom Metazoa; phylum Chordata; class Actinopteri; order Gobiiformes; family Gobiidae; genus Paratrypauchen; species Paratrypauchen microcephalus. Next base: position 667,954 of record JAVJIX010000240.1, on the reverse strand, counting down.
AGAGGGGATAAGAGAGAGGGAAGGAGGGAGATGGAAGGAGAGAGGATTAGAGAGAGATGGAAGGAGAGAGAGGATTAGAGAGAGATGGAAGGGGAGAGAGAGGATTAGAGAGATGGAAGGAGGGAGAGAGGATTAGAGAGAGATAGGAGAGAAAGAATTTGAGAGATGGAAGGAGAGCGAAAGAATTAGAGATGGAAGGAGAGAGAGGTTTAGAGAGAGATGGAAGGAGGGAGAGAGGATTAGAGAGAGATGGAAGGAGGGAGAGAGGATTAGAGAGAGATAGGAGAGAAAGAATTTGAGAGAGATGGAAGGAGAGCGAAAGAATTAGAGATGGAAGGAGAGGTTTAGAGAGATGGAAGGAGAGAGTGAGAGGTTTAGAGAGAGAAAGGAGAGATGGAGGTTTAGAGAGACATGGAAAGAGAGGTTTAGAGAGAGATGGAAGGAGAGAGAAAGGATTAGAGAGAGAGAGGTTTAGAGAGATGGCAGGAGAGCGAGAGGGTGAGAGGGTGGGTCAAGGGATACGGGGGAGAAAGAGTGATGAGAGAGAGAGAGAAAGAGATTCAGGAATAAGAGAGGTAAGGACAACAGGGAATGAAAAAACACAGGGATAGAGAGAGAGCAAGAGGGAAGGAGAGAGAAAAAAGATGGAGAGATGGAGAGAGAGAGAGGAAGGTCTAAAACAGAGGACGAAGGATGGACAGAGAGAAAAGAGAGTGGAGGAGAGAGGGGGAAAAGGAGACGGCCACTTCGGAAGCACGATGGCGGACAATAAGATTAACCTCCCCATCCTCTGCCTACCCGGATATCTAATGTCACCGGCTTATCTGCGCGGCGCTCAATCACCTCCACAGACCCGCTCCATAAACACCTCACGGGCCACTCCAAGATGGCCGCTCCGTTTCCCGTTCACTCATTCGGAAAAGCCTCATCGATCCGGGTTCAGGGAGACGGAGCCCAGGAACAATACACGGAAAACCGAGACCAGGCTAATTCTGACCAATCAGACACGTGTAATTACACCCCCTAAAGTGCTGGGACGTGTACGCAGGAAGGAATACCACAGGAAGTACATGGGAATACTACAGGGAGTACATGGGAATACAACAGGGAGTACATGGGAATACTACAGGGAGTACATGGGGTACTACAGGGAAGTACATGGGAATACTACAGGGTATACTAAAGGGAGTACATGGGGGGTACTATAGGAAATGGTAGAGGGAGTACATGGGAATACTATAAGGATTACATGGGAGTACTATTGGGAGTACTATACATGGCAATACTACACGGAGTACATGGAAATACTACAGGGAGTACATGAGAATACTACAGGGAGTACATGAGAATACTACAGGGAGTACATGGGAATACTATTGGGAGTACATGGGGATACTACAGGGAGTACATGAGAATACTGCAGAGAGTACATGGGAATAAAACAGGAAGTACACAGGAATACTACAGGAAGTACATGGAAATACTATAGGAAGTACATTGGGGTACTATGGGAAGTACTATAGAAAGTACATTGGAATACTACAGGCAAGTTCATAGGAATACTGCAGAGAGTACATGGGAATACTACAGGGAGTACACAGTAATACTATAGGGAGTACATGGGAATACTACACGGAGTACGTAGGAAAACTACATGGAGTACATGGGAAAACTACATGGAGTACATGGAAATACTACACAGAGTACATGGGAATACTATAGGGAATACATGGGAATACTATAGGGATTACATGGGAGTACTAAACATGGCAATACTACACAGAGTACATGAGAATACTACAGAGTACATGGGGATATTTCAGGGAGTACATTGGAATAATACTGGAATTTCTTGGGAATACTACAGGGAGTACATGGCAATACTATAGGAAGTACATGGTGAATACTACTGGGAGTACATGGGGGTACTATGGGAAGTACTATAGAGAGTACATTTGAATACTACAGGCAAGTACATGGGAATACTACAGAGATTACACGGGAATACTACAGGGAGTACACAGTAATACTATAGGGAGTACTGTAGGAGTACATGGGAATACTACACGGAGTACGTGGGAAAACTACATGGAGTACATGGGAATACTACAGGGAAGTACATGGGAATACTACAGGGAAGTACATGGGAATACGATAGGGAGTACTATCGAAGTATGTGGGAATACTACAGGGAAGTACAGGGAATACTATAAGGAGGGACTGATGTAGCCAACAAGAAGGAATATTGTAAAATAATTGTAAAAAGTCTGGAAATAAACTTTTTATCTCTATTTTACCGTTCAGTAATTGCAAAATAAATATATATATATATAAAAAATCACCTGTTTAATTAAAAAGTGATTTTAATTTGGAGAAAGACGTGTGTCGTGTGCAAAATAACAGTCTAAATGATTTTTAAAGGTACAGTGTGTAGCGTGCATGGAAATGGAGAGTTAAAACCATATTTCGGGACATTCTCCATGGAGATTGGCGAGTTTTATGGAATATTATAGTCAACAACATATAATGAAACATCATCAGGAAGAGAAGCTAACGGTACGCCACAGATGCTAATGGCGATCAAAATAAACAATTTCCATGGAAACGAGCAGGAGTAGGCCCTCCCCCAGCCCAGTTAAGAGTCAGGTTTGTGGAGATGCAAGCTTGCTCTGAGCGACAATGTTTTTCAGTTCAGTAAAATCAACCAAAATGAAAAAGCATGCTTATATTTTGGTCTAAATTGAGTGAAAAGTTACGTAATCTGGCTTTAAGTACCTGCTCAAAGTCATTTAAGGTATATATTACATTTGTACAGACCGAGAATGAGTGTGAGTGTGGGGGGAAAAAAAGAGAAAAAATCATGACCGGAGAGGAAAGTAGAGAAAGAGAGGGGACAGGAGGAGAGAAGGAAATGGAGAGAGGAGAGGTGTAGAGAGGTGTAGAGAGGGGGATGATCTGCAGATATCAAACAGCTCTCATGGTAGAACCAAAGGCCACAGGGATTAAAATGTGAAGAATCAAAAACAAAAGTGCAGAGGAGATAGAGAGAGGGGGAGAGGAGAGAATAAGTGAGGGAGGAGAGTAATATAGAGAGGGAGAGAGAAAAAGGATAGAGGAGGATAAGAGAGAGATGCAAAGCTAGAAGATAGACTTAGAGAAGTGGGGTGAAGAGAGGGTAGGCGGAATAAGAGAGGAAGCGAGACTAATATGAAGAGGAAAGAAGGAAGGGAGGGAGAAAATTAAGAGATGGATGGAGAAAAAGAGAGAGAGAGGTAGAATGGTGAGAAAGGGACAGGGAAGGGAGTCTGAAATTGTACTTCATGATTTCCACCACACGAGGCGCTGTGCAGATCAGACAGACTAATAATGCAGGATTAATGAAACAAAACACAAGTCCAGGTCTGTTTTTGAGGAGGAAACATTAGAACATGACTTAAACCTCACAAGAAACAATTTTGCGTAATTTAAGACCTTTAATAAAAATGTGGACCCAGAAGAAATGGGGAATGACGAGTACCGCAATTGTCCATCCATCCATTTTCTTCTGCTTATCCGGGTCTGGGTCACGGGGGCAACAGTCTAAGCAGGGACTCCCAGACTTCCTCCAGCTCCTCCGGGGGGACCCCAAGATGTTCCCAGGCCAGTCGGGAGACGTAATCTATAATCTGTGCAATAACCCAATACGAAATCCACATGCAACACTTATACTACACCATATTATGTGCAATCTGTGAAATACTCTACTTACACCTTATTTAATCCTACCTGCACCTTTGGACATTGTACTTTCTATTTTTATTACATTTTATTACATATTTTTTATTATTTTGTTCTTCACCTGCACTTTTGCAACACTTTTTTACCATGTACTTTTATTGCTGCTATTAGTACTTCTTGTACTTCTCTTAGTACTTCTATCTTAGCGAATCAACGGTTCTTCTGATCCTAAGCATTTCATTGCATTGTTGACCTTGTGTTGATCTTGCATATGACAAATAAACAATCTTGAATCTCGTTCACCGGGGTGAACTCCAACACACAGAGGCTGAGCCGTGGGGCAATGAGCAGGCCCACACCGGCCCGCCGCTGTTCCCTGCGGGCAACGCCAGAGAAATGGAGAGTCCAGCCCCCTTCAAGGAGTTGGGTTCCAGAGCCCAAGCTGTGCGTGGAGGTGAGGCCGACTATATCTAGTCGGTAGCGCTCAACCTCCCGCACGAGCTCAGGCTCCTTCCCCCCCAGCGAGGTGACATTCCATGTCCCCAGAGCTAGTCTCCATGTCTGGAGATCTGGTCGCCGAGGCCCCTGCTTTCGGCTGCTGCCCAGATCTCTCTGCACCGGTCCCCTATGGATCCTCCTGCGGGTGGTGGTTCCACAGGAGAACGGCCCCATGTCGCTCTTCGGGCTGAGCCTGGCCGGACCCCATGGGGAAAGGCCCGGCCACCAGGCTCTCGTTGGCGAGCTCCCACCCCAGGCCTGGCTCCAGGGTGGGGCCCCGGTGACGCCAATCCGGGCCTTGATCTCTTACGATCTCGTATTCGTCTTAAAGGGGTCCTGGGTCCTGGGTCTTCCCCGGGGCCTCCTCCCGGTGGGACGTGCCCGGAACACCTCGCGAGGGAGGCGTCCAGGAGGCGTCCGGAACAGATGCCCGAGCCACCTCAGCTGTGGAGGAGCAGCGGCTCTACTCCAAGCTCCTCCCGTTTGACTGAGCTCCTCACCCTATCTCTAAGGGAAGCGCCCAGCCACTCTGCGGAGGAAACTCATTTCGGCCGCTTGTATCCACGATCTCGTCCTTTCGGTCATTACCCAGAGCTCATGACCATAGGTGAGGGGAGGAACATAGATTAACAGTAAATCGAGAGCTTTGCCTTTCAGCTCAGCTCCCTCTTCACCACAACGGTCCAGTACAGCGACCGCATCACTTCTGACGCTGCATCGATCCGCCTGTCAATCTCACGCTCCATCCTCCCCTCACTCGAGAACAAGACCCTGAGATACTCGAACTCCTCCACTTGAGACAATTGTCAATCAAATAATAAGTAAATAATTATTACTGTATCTTTTGGCTTTCAGTTTATTTTATCTGACTCTTTCTCTTTCTGTTCATTATTATACAAATCTGGAATCGGCCCATAATCATTCAAACGAACCGGGATTCAGTGAAATATGGCAAAGTGAAATCCCAGCCTCTAATGACTTTATTGTTATTAAATCTGACGTGGCGTTCCAATTAGAGATAGCAAAACACTGATCCCATTTTCCTCGCGCTTTTATGGTTCTGCGATTACGGGGCCATTGATTACACCTGAACGAGCAGCTACGTGTGCCGCTAATTAAAGATCGCAATTAAGATATTGAGCCTGGAAGTTTGGAAGAGAACACAGTGTAGCCCCGGCGTCACTCACGGATCCCACTCGGAAACGGGAGAACAGCGCTGAAATCCGAGTGTTTTTAAATGTCCCGTACGTCACGCTAATGTCCTCCTTTATCTTAGGGCGTAACCTAGAGGCTTCCAGCTAAAATAGTTTTTATTTCATTCTGGCATGTTTGAAATTAATTTAAAACGTCCCCTTCTAGAAGCTCAGAATGCTCCGTCCCACTGCATGATGTCATCAGGTGGTAAATCTGAAATGTTCATAGACGACCTTTATATTAGATGACTGCAGTTGTTTGGTTTAATTGAGTACATCAGAGGAACTGCAACGAAAAATCATCAAACTATATAAACTAATACTAAAATGGAGTAAAATGATATTTAAACATATTTAAAGCTGCACTATGTAACTTTTCCATGGAGGTAAGCTTTGCCTGAAATGTTCCACAGTATACTATTAAATGTATTATTATTGTCACTGTTATTATTATTATCATTATTTTGTTGTTATTATATTATTATTTATTATTTGTATTATTATTTTGTATTCATTTTCTGCCTGAATTTATGTTATTATTTATTTTATTTTTATTTATTTTATTTTTTATTTATTTTCTCTTTTTTTTGCAAATATAAAAGGTTTTTGGCAAATATACATTGAAAAACATGCAATCTTACAATAAGCAGACCTTCCTCTCCACAGATCCAATATAGAATATGTTTATCTGCTTGTTTCCATGGATACAGCTGCCATACTCTGGAAAATTCCAGGCAAAAGATTAACATCTGTGCGGGGATGAGCAGGTGGAAGCGAATTTTTTTCACATTAAAGGAGAATTAACGCATTAAAGGAGAGTTAACGTTTTTTACAATCTGAGCCTTATTTCGGTATTAAAACAAGTTGTTTTACTCACCCATAGCACTTTGGTGTCATTTGGAGCATTTCCGAAGATGTTTTAGATTAGCGATATTCGTTAACGTGAGTGATCGGGGCACGCCATTGAAGTCACCAAAATAACACAAACTTTAGCACTTTTCAAATCACAGAAGATTGCTGTGTCTGCGTAGAGTCCAAAGCGGCCTGAAACCCGATATCCAGCTATATTTTCATCTGATGACATCATAGAGGACAACGCGCATGTGCGAAATCCCAGCTGATTCGCAGATAAACACCGCTGGCCTTCTTTCTTTTCCTTTGCTGGTAAAAAATGGTCCTGACTGAAGTGGGTACTGCAAACACGATGGTCCAAACGTCTTACAGCTTTGCCTTTCATGTTTGGGTCCCGAGAGCTGAGAGCGAAAACAGCTGTGAATGATCGCATGCGCACTGTCCTCCTCATCTACTCGAAATTATGGATAAATCTCGGATTACCGGCCACTTTTGACTCAAAAGTGTAGACTAAAACATTGAGCTTCTGTAATTTGAAAAGTGCTAAAGTTTGTGTTATTTGGAGACCGCAAACATATGACCCGAAAACTCAGGTTACGGATATCGCAAATCTCCAGAAATGCTCCAAATGACACCAAAGTGCTATGGGTGAGTAAAACAACTTGTTTTATTACCGAAATAAGGCTCAGATTGTAAAAAAAACAAAAACAAAACATTAATACTCCTTTTTTTTTTTTAAATCCAGGAGCGTTGTCGTGTGGAGTAGCCTCATAGTATAATACTCCCTACAACTGTTACTGTGATTGGATATTTATTTGATATTTTCTTACTTATTTTTCTATTTTATTCTGATTTGTACATATACACTCATTATTTTCTTAAACATGTCTAATTTGACACTGGTCTCTTGCTCTTTTTTGCTCTTCCATCTAATTTTTGTTCCCCTCTGTTATATATTATATTGATAAGTGAGCTACTGTACCCAAATAATTTCCCTTGTCTAAGTCTCCTAAGCCTAAGATCATAAAATGGTGTAATATGAGCGCTTTCTTACAGGATAGTATGGAGTCATTGCTGTTTCTTTGGAAGTTATTGTGTTATTTTTACTTCTCACATCGATGTTAAATTGTTACTGCAGTGAGACTGAGAGACGTGCGAGCTGTGGAGGGCGCTGTCGTCTCCGCGGTCTGCTCACTTAAGCATAGGAGTGCGTATTTGTACTTTTAAATGGTCCCGCCCAGAGGTAACAAAACAAATGCGTGTAATTAAACACTCCAGCCTTAAGCTCTCCCAGGCAGCAGTGCATTTTACACAGAGACAAATGGAAGTAAACAGGTCCAAGGTTTCAATCTTCATTAACTTAAGTGTAGAGACTCACGAAGCAGCTTCTATTGGCTTAAGAGGGAGTTTAAGAGAGGATGGAGAAACGGAACAGGGTTTTCAATTATCGGGAGTGTTTATTGATCATTTAAACAATAAAGCAGATCAGAAATGAGCTACAATGTGCTTTTTAAATGTATGTGTTGTTGGAGTATTGCATACAAATGTTACTAAAATTGCAGTAAAATTGTGTAGAAAATGTGTAGAAAAATCACTTTACAATTCTGTCATTTTTGCTGTGTTTTGAAGCTGTCAAATTATAAAAATATATATACTAAATACTATTTAACCCCGTCGCTTTGCCTAACTTAAAACTTTAGATCAAGGGTGCTCAATATTTTTTTGACCTACTTTTGAGGTTGATGGTGTGCCGAGGTCTACCACACACACACACACACCTTAGTCCTGGTTCAGACCTGATTTAGTGTTGGTTTAGTCCTGGTTTTGACCTGGTTTAGTCTTAGTTTAGTCTTGGTTTAGTCCTGGTTTAGACCTGGTTTAGTCTTGGTTTAGTCCCGGTTCACACCTAGTTTAGACCTGGTTTAGTCCTGGTTTTGACCTGGTTTAGACCTGGTTTAGTCTTGGTTTAGTCCCGGTTCACACCTAGTTTAGACCTGGTTTAGTCCTGGTTAGGCCTGGTTTAGTCTTGGTTTAGACCTGGTTTAGTCCCGGATTAGACCTGGTTTAGACCTGGTTTAGTCCTGGTTTAGTCCCGGATTAGTCCCGATTTAGACCTGGTTTAGTCCCGGATTAGTCCCAATTTAGACCTGGTTTAGACCTGGTTTAGACCTGGTTTAGTCCCAGTTTAGTCAGAATAATACGATAATATGACTCACCCCATAAGAACGCGGTCAGCTCCGTTGTAACAGTTTGCCGTGTTGTCAATAGTTCGCGTCTCCACAGACTTTAATTATCCGGAGCTCCGGAGAAAGGGACATATCCCGAACGTATCGGCATATTTCGCCGAAAGGTGAGGGATTTTCATGCCTGCAGTGAAGCAGCGAAGCATGTAGCAATCTCACCACTCTTTTCTGCGACTCCGCACCCACACGTTAATTTCTACAGACTTTGCTGCCACTGCCCCACAAAATGCTGTGGCCAAAAATGTCCTTCTCCTTCTCCTCCTTAAAACAAATAAGCTGTACATGCACAACTTTAGGCTACTTCCGTAAACATTGAGCCCGCTCGCTGCACGTGACCTCGTTGTGACTTCCGGGGCGCATGCACAAAAAATGGGATTTCACAAAAAAATCTGAATTGAGCCCTTACAATTGACTGAGACGTGGCCCCCGATCGACCTGTCGAGCACCCCTGCTTTAGATGAAGGGCGTTTGAATAAACCTCCACACTCATTACTCATTGCAATGTAAAATTAATTAATTCCCATTAACGGGCTTAAATTCAATTTCTTTCCAGGTATATGAGCAAAACTCTGTCTTGCCCTAGTACAGATATATGGTATAAGCAGATGTATCCATTCATTCATTTATTTATTTGATTGGGACAGAGAATGTTAATGGACAAACATGACACAACATGAATGTAAACACATCAGATTGTAGCCCAAGACTCATTTCCATCCGTTGTCCCAAAGGGCTGCGGTCACAAGGATCCAAACAATAAAATATTGTACATGTACAATTGTACATGTACAATAAAATAGTGTACAAATACTGTACACTCATCACACAGTTCCCATTATTGCACACTCTGTTCATGGCACACTTCCCATCACTGCACAGTCCAGTCAGTGCACAATTCCCATTATTTTGCCGTCAATTTGGCCACACCTTCGATACCTGCAAATATGTGACCAGCCAAACCCAGTCACAAGTCATCCCGGAGGTGTTTTGAGTTATTCGGATTCTGAAAGTGTAGATTCTAAGCTTTCCAACGATGCCTTACACTTGGAAATCTGAGAACATTTGAAGAAGTTGTGGCCATTTGAAAGCAGCACATTGTGAAGACAACGATCTGAGAAATTCCACGTTAAAGATCCTGTAGTCCAGGACTTCAGAACTCATCTGCAGGACATTAAGCTAAGCCCTCCCCATCACTGACATTACTGTGGTGTGGAGTTTACATTCAGGAAAGGTCAGAATTAGAAGGTACTCTGTTAAAATGGAAATGCTTTTATAACAAAAAGTCCATATAATCATTCAGCAATTCAATAATTAAAGGGATAGTGTGTTTTTTTGTTATGAATCTGTATGGCTTCCTCTTCAACAGTGTCGTGCATTAACACTGACTTACCGATGACAAAGTGATCTGGGCCCAGTTCTGCTCTGGTTCTGGCGCTCGTGAACGTAGTTCCGGTAAGTTAGCCAGAACAGTTAATGAAGCTTGTTTTTCTTCTCAAAACATTTGTCCAAAAAGTGATATATTTGCGTCACAAACAGTAGTCCGTGAAAAATTCAGCATTGGGGTTATTTTCTCTCGAGTCGTATCACTGCACACAGATTAGCTTATTAGCCTGTTCACTTGTTTACGGCGGATGCAGTATGGCAACAAACGCCGTAAACATCCGCTTACAAGTGAGCAGGCTGAATTTTTAGCAGACAACTGTTTTGTGATGCAAATATCACTTTTTGGACAAAATGTGGTTTTGAGAAGAAAAACAAGCTTTATTAAATGTCCCCGCTAACTTACCAGTACTACGTTCACGGAGCAGAACTGGGCCCAGACGACGATGTCATCGGTAAGTCAGTGTTAATGGACGACACTGTTGAAGGGGACGCCATACAGATTCACATAAAAAAAAAAAAAAAAATCCCTTTCAGTTAAATTAAAGGGACAGTGTGTAAGATTTTGACCCGTTAATTACTGAAATTGAAGATACCCATTCAAAAATACATTGTTTTCCAAGCCTTTTCACTTCCATCATGAAATCAAAGTATTCTTTTGGACTTAGATATAGTCACATAAAAGGGGGATCTTCCCCATGCAGAGGCAGCCATTTTGAATACGAGAGCCGCAGAAGGACATTTGGGCTCCGCCTTCGCCTTCGGCAAGGCTCGTGGTTTTGGGTAAACAACACAAGCATGCTGCCGGATCAGACGTCGTAATGGATCTAACACGTGTTTTGGACTAAATTGTTTGACTGGATTTTATTCGCTGGATCCTTACGGACAAATTGAGAGCAAGTTTATGGTGAAATACAGAGTTTGACCTGTGCAAAGCATTCTAAGGTAAGCTAACCTCGTTTTGTAGTTTTCCGTATAAAAGCCCCATGTGTTCGGGGAGTGATTGTTGTGCAGGGAAATTAATTGCATAGTCAGAAAGAGGAGACTGTAAGGTTTCATTTGATGTGTAGAGTGTCATGGTACATGATCGGGAATGTGTGTTTTCATGAGAAAAAAAAAACAAAAACGGGACCGCGTTTTATTTATACAGTAGCGGCGCGCGGCTCGTGCGCGGGTACGAGAGCTGTCTGCGTTACGGCGCACCCGGGTGACCCTCGAGGTCTGCCGTAGCTAAAACAGAAAGTGTAATAGCGACTATCCACCTATGCGCCACGAATCCTACACACTGGGGCTTTAAGTTAAAAAGTTAAGTTAAAAATCACCTTTCTTGTCAATTTAATACAATACAAAATAGTACAGGACACTGCACACACACACACACACACACACACCATAAAAGATCAATTAAAATCACAATACTCCTGTACATGAGGACATGTTTGGTTTGATCATAACCAGTTTTTCATTTGAGCTGTACGTAGGACATTGTCTCACTGTTAGTGGGAGACTCTGCCACAGATTCCACCTTGGACAGAGGACACTTTCTGACCAAAGGTGCTCCGTCTGTGGGGTACGACCAGGTCACCCCTGGTGGTGCTCATGTGGTCCTTTCTGAATTGTCTTTGATTTGATGTTCTCTTTTAATGCTGGTGGTGCGAGGGAGTGTAGAATCTTGTAAATTAGACAATTAGAACTTGTGGTCAAAGTATATCCGCTGGGTTCCATTTGTGTAATTATAAACTTTTTTGTCTGTTATTGTCTGTTGATCAGGAAGTGCGTTTTAGCATGGTAGCATTACAGTGACAACAGAGATCATCTCAGATGTAAAATCTGCTCATAAACTCATCGTGGTGAATAATTAGGATGCTTTGAATGTATAAGGTAAGTGTGGAAGAACTCTGGACCACTGCAAACTGTTTCAAATGAACTACTTTTGTTTCCCCACATTTTCAAGACAATCAAAATCTTCTACAGTGCCTTCAATTTGGATTCTTAGCCTTGTTTGAGTATTAGAATTCTTGGACACGTTGCGTTGCTGTGTATAGTCATCATTAAGACCCCAGTAAATTCCATCAGGCATTTTTAAGGTTGTAATTACAGCGAGAACATTGTGCATCGTTGTCTTTTTGCCCATTTTGAATACTATTACTACGACCTTTCCATTATTGTCCAGCCTTATCACCATTTCGTTTTGGTCATTATAAAGATACCGGAGATGCCCAACTTCTAATTATGTACAAAATAACATTCTTAATCACCAATACTGACAAATATATGCATTGTGATTACGTGCTGAACCATGTCATTAAAAACAAGGTCTCCACGCATGTTCTTAATTGCATATTTTGGTCTGGATTCCTTCTCCATGTGTACATCCTGACCTGATTCCCTTAATAAGTACTTTTGGTCCCCTAGACGTCGCATCGCAGTGACAGCGGATGGTTTTTGGTCTAATTAAAGAAGAGTGGTGGTGCCATGTGGCTTCCTGTGGAGTGCCCCGCTTTGATTACAGCATAAGTGAATTTATTACTCGAGTCAGGAGACGGGTCTACCTTCCCACTGTGACGCTTCACTGCTGAAAACTGATGAACTCCATTACTGTTTTAGTGGGAAATTAGCATAGGGATAATGAGTAAGGCGAGCGTGCTAAAAATGTCATACATGTAGACAGGTCGTATTTATGGACCTACGTTTTCATGCTGGTGTTTTATTATTTTATTACTTACTTTATTACTTGCTTATTTCCTAACTGACTCCATAATGTCATAATTTCTTTATTTTAAATGTCCTATGTTACACAAACTTAACTCTTTGGAGATTTTGGCCATGTTATAACATTAAAAAACATACCTGGAGGTGTTTTTTTTCATTCATGACTGTTTGAGTAATCCTGCATTATTCGTCTGTCTACATCTCCAAAGCTCAAAATGCTCTGTTCCAACTTGTGATGTCATGGAGTGGTAGATTTCATGTTAACAGCTACTTTTTACCTTTTTTTTTTTACCTTTTTTTTTTTTAGTAAGGGACAGTTCCAGTCAAAAATAACACACACAAAACATAAAGATAACACATAACATCATGTCTTTGACTGCGGCGTTGTCGTGGCACTTATTTGTGGACTGATTATCTTTGCGCACACACACAGCACATGTTAAATAATGTTACGAAATTATTTTGAACTTCAGTCCAAAATGACAGTTGGGTCATTCCAGAATTGGAGGACATTTTAACTTTAAAATTCTTGAAAAATAAACCTTCTTTTCTGATTTTCTGCTACATATTCATCAATAATAGTTAATAAACTATCAAATGCTTGATTAACTCAGCTTACGGATCAATGGTACAATTTTTATTACATTATTTATATTTATTAGGTTTATTTATTTATTTATTCTTATCACAGTAACAGGGTTGCAGGTAACAGGGTTGCAAAATCGCGCTAATGTTAGCTTTATCTCAGGAGTAGAATCTGTTTAGCTGTTACTGCTAATCAAGAGGAAAAACTTATTTATGCAAATAAGTTAAGGAAAAATAATAATAATTGTCTTATTCTGATCATTTGCATAACAGGGTTGCATGAGGCAAAGTGAGACATTCAATCAAGGCTAACGATGTTATAAAAATATGAAAAATAGAAGAGAAGATAAACCTTTGCTCTGCCCATTCTTTTGGAAAACTGTTTGATGATGTCAAGTCCAGGGGATCATGTGGTTCACTGTTGATTGATTGATTGATTGATCATGTGGTTCTGCTTTCTTCTTCTTCTACCAGGATAAAAATGTTCTGGTAACAGGGTTGGTGCATGTTGTGGGACACAAGTTCCATGAATAATAATTATTTGAAATATTATGTCTATTAAAACAAACGTTCCACAGTTACAAGAGATGGCAATGAAACAAATAATACAAAAAAGAAGAAATTTCAATTCAATTTGAACTGTTTTATTTGAGATTCAGTTTGGTCGTTAGAGGGGTGGGACAAGAGGAAAATGGCATTTTGGGAGTACTCCAGATTTATTTGGTATTTTTAAAACTATTTTCAAGCATTCTTTTCTGTTAGATTTTTAGATTTGGTCTCAGGACAAGTAAATTCACTCAGAAACTGTTTATTTTAGTATTTTGTATGCAGATTATTTAATATTTGATGGATGGGACGTAAAATGTCCAGTTACGATAGTTGTATGAGTATGTAATTTCTGTCACAGCAGTATATATCCATGTTGTATGTAAAGCACAGGTCTATCAGGCTCAGGGCTTATCTCTGGTACTTTATCAAGGCAATATTTTCAAAGTGAGGTAATCCGTCTATTCATAAATCTCTATCCAGGAACAGTTTTTCGGGGGCTCAAAAACGCAAAAGACTGAAACTGCCCTCCAAAGTGGAAAACGTCGTCTACACTGTCCAAGACGCAAAACTCTGGTCAAATCTGCTGACGTCGCGTACGCGTTTACGTCACATCGGTCCATATATCAGTGTACTTTGTTTGGCACGACTCACAGTCCTCACCTTGTTGCGCCTTTGTTGCTTTGTCATCTAACGTGGTCTGAAGCAACAGTTGAACTTCTTCGTCTGACCACACAATTATTTTTTTTGCTACCGGTAGCCATGTTTTGTTTTGCTTTTCACGGCGCAGATGAGAAGAAGGAAGATTCTACACATGTATGCGGACATAGTGGTAATGTATCACAGCGCCACCTAGCCGCCTGGCATGCATACCCAGTCCAATTCCACAAACTTTTGCGTAACCGTATGCACGCAGATTTCCTCCCGAAAACACTTGTCTAAACGCGGAATAAAAAGTGAAGACGCGACGCCACTTTTGCGTCTTCTGTTCAGACCGTCGTCATATAAACGTAGCCTTAGAGACTAAAGTGGAGTTTTGTCGTCACTGTAAAGCTGACAACTAGCATGCTAACCACACTTCCTGATTATCGCACAATTAAAAGCTTTAAAATTAGACGCAGACGTTACACAGAGGGCTTATTTGAAGAGCTGCTTATACAATTTATCTGTGCTGTAAGCCTGGCAGCGCTGCATTTTTCATTTTCAAATTCTCTGCTCCAGGACATTTCCTTCACACACAAATCCTCGATAAACGTCATGTTATTTGCAGCCTTCCTCGGTGCCACTTTATCATCCGTTAAAACAAAGATTTTGAAACCCCTCTCGAAGAAATTAATGAAAATAATTATCAAGACTCGACTGTAAAAAGGCGAGGTAATTAGTAGCGCCGCATTAATCAGAGATGGGGAAATTGCACTTAAACATGTTCTTATTAACTTTCATTATTTTGTGGCCCACCATGGAAAGACGTTTTTTTTTTTTTTTTTCTGTTGCATAAAGACGAGGTATTACGTCGTGCAAAATCAACTTTCTGTAGCATTCTACCATCTTATAACAGTTTCAATGTCATCCGTGCATGTTTGAGTAATGTAGCGATCTCTCCCAGGCCCTATTCAAACCTTCCTTACATCGCCCACGCTTCCACGTGACGATTCTCCACAAAAACATGACAAAAAACTGTACGCAGCTGCCCAAACCTACCGATGTGCGGTAGTTTCACGCTGATTGTGGTGTGACAGTGCTCTGAAGGGGGAGCGACTTAGCACGGGGAGCAGAGCATTTTTGAAAACGATGAAAGGTAACGCAGTGATTGAAATATGTGACGTGTGAACAGCAAGGTTACAATAGTTTTGGATTTTTCACTATAGTTTAGTTTTAGTTAGTTTTGACTTTTCCCCTCTAATTCAGTTAGTTTTAGTTTTTAGAGCAGCTCAGTTTTTTTTCTAACTGCTCAGTTTTAGTTTACTTATTAGTTTTAATTTTTTTTTTTTTTTTTTTTTAGTTTAGTTTTTATTAGTTTTAGTTTTCTTCATTAGTTTTAGTATTAGTTTTATCCATCCATCCATTTTCTTCCACTTATCCGGGGCCGGGTCGCGGGGGCAACAGTCTAAGCAGGGACTCCCAGACTTCCTTCACCCCGGACACTTCCTCCAGCTCCTCCGGGGGGGCCCCAAGGCGTTCCCAGGCCAACCGGGACACATAGTCCCTCCAGCGTGTCCAGGGTCTTCCCCGGGGCCTCCTTCCGGTGGGACATGCCTGGAACACCTCCCGAGGGAGGCGACCAGGAGGCGTCCGGAACAGATGCCCGAGCCACCTCAGCTGCTCCTCTCCATGTGGAGGAGCAGTGGCTCTACTCCGAGCCCCTCCCGTGTGACTGAGCTCCTCACCCTATCTCTAAGGGAGCGCCCAGCCACTTTGCGGAGGAAACTCATTTCGGCCGCTTGTATCCGCGATCTCGTCCTTTCGGTCATTAGCCAGAGCTCATGACATAGGTGAGGGGAGGAACGTAGAGTGACTGGTAAATTGACCACAATGGTCCGGTACAACGACCGCATCACTGCCGACGCTGCACAGATCCGCCTGTCAATCTCACGCTCCATCCTCCCCTCACTCGTGAACAAGACCCCGAGATACTTGAACTCCTCCACCTGAGGCAAGGACTCCCCACCCACCCGGAGAGGGCAAGCCACCTTTTTCCGGTCGAGAACCATGGCCTTGGATTTGGAGGAGCTGATCCTCATCCCAGCCGCTTCACACTCGGCTGCAAACTGCCCCAGTGCACATTGGAGGTCCCGGTTCGATAAAGCCATCTGGACAACATCGTTTGCAAACAGCAGAGATGAGATCCTGTGGCTCCCAAACCAGATCCCCTCCAGCCCCTGACTGCGCCTAGAAATTCTGTCCATAAATATAATGAACAGAACCGGTGACAAAGGGCAGCCCTGGCGGAGTCCAACATGCACCGGAAACAGGTCCGACTTACTACCGGCAATGCGAACACAGCTCCTGCTCCGGTCATACAGGGACTGAACAGCCCTTAGCAAAGGGCTCTGAACCCCGTACTCCCAGAGCACTCTCCACAGGACCCCACGAGGGACACGGTCGAATGCCTTCTCCAGATCCACAAAGCACATGTGGACTGGTTGGGCAAACTCCCATGCACCCTCGAGCACCCGATGGAGAGTATAGAGCTGGTCCAGTGTTCCCCGGCCGGGACGAAAACCACACCTCCTCCTGAATCCGAGGTTCGACTATCGGTCGAATTCTCCTCTCCAGCACCCTGGAATAGACCTTACCGGGAAGGCTGAGGAGTGTGATTCCCCGATAGTTGGAACACACCCTCCGGTCCCCCTTCTTAAACAGAAGGACCACCACCCTGGTCTGCCAGTCCAGAGGTACTGTCTCCGACCGCCACGCGATGTTGCTGAGATGTGTCAGCCAAGACAGCCCTACAACATCCAGAGACCTGAGATACTCAGGGCGGATCTCATCCACCCCCGGGGCCTTGCCACAGAGGAGCTTTCCAACCACCTCAGTGACTTCAGCCAGGGTGATGAATGAGTCCGCCTCTGAGTCCCCAGCCTCTGCTTCCTCCTCGGAAGACGTGACAGCGGGATTGAGGAGATCCTCAAAGTATTCCTTCCACCGTCCGATAACATCCCCAGTCGAGGTCAACAGCTCCCCACCAGCACTGTAAACAGTGTTGTTTACAGTAAACAGCACTGCTTCCCCCTCCTGAGGTGCCGGACGGTTTGCCAGAATTTCTTTGAGGCCGTCCGATAGCCCTCCCCCATGGCCTCTCCAAACTCCTCCCAACCCCGAGTTTTTGCCTCTGCGACCGCCCGGGCTGCAGCATGCTTGGCCCGCCGGTATCCGTCGGCTGCCTCCAGAGTCCCACAAGCCAACAAGGCCCAATAAGACTCCTCCTTCAGCCTGACGGCATCCCTTACATCCAGTGTCCACCACCGGGTTCGGGGATTGCCGCCGCGACAGGCACCACAGACTTGCGACCACAGCTACGGGCGGCCGCATCGACAATAGAGGCCGAGAACAGAGCCCATTCGGACTCTGTCCCCAGCCTCCTCCGGAATCCGGGAGAAGCTCTCTCGGAGGTGTGAGTTGAAGGTACCCCTGACAGAGGGATCAGCCACATTCCCAACAGACCTTCATTACGCGCTTGGGCCTGCCAGGTCTTTCTGGGTTCCTCCCCCGCCAGCGGACCCAACTCACAACCAGGTGGTGATCAGTTAACAGCTCTGCCCCTTTTTTCACCCGAGTGTCCAAGACACGCGGCCGGAGGTCAGATGACACGACAACAAAGTCGATCATCGACCGCCGTCCTTGGGTGTCCTGGTGCCACGTGCACTGATGGACACCCTTGTGCTCGAACAT
This sequence comes from Paratrypauchen microcephalus, assembly GCA_036785185.1. NCBI lineage: Eukaryota > Metazoa > Chordata > Actinopteri > Gobiiformes > Gobiidae > Paratrypauchen > Paratrypauchen microcephalus. The sequence goes on along the minus strand of JAVJIX010000240.1, from coordinate 649,836 downwards.
GGTGTTCGTTATGGACAAACTGTGGCTAGCACAGAAGTCCAATAACAGAACACCGCTCGGGTTCAGATCAGGGAGGCCGTTCCTCCCAATCACCCCTCTCCAGGTGTCACTGTCATTGCCCACGTGGGCATTGAAGTCCCCCAGGAGAACAACGGAGTCCCCAGTCGGTGCACTGTCCAGTACCCCTCCCAGGCACTCCAAGAAGGCCGGGTACTCTGCACTGCTGTTCGGCCCGTAGGCCGACACAACAGTGAGAGACCTGTCCCTGACCCGAAGGCGCAGGGACTCTCGTTCACTGGGGTGAACTCCAACACACAGTGGCTAAGCCGTGGGGCAATGAGCAGACCCACACCGGCCCGCCACCGTTCCCCGTGGGCAAGGCCAGAGAAATGGAGAGTCCAGCCCCCCTCAAGTAGTTGGGTTCTAGAGCCCAAGCTGTGCGTGGAGGTGAGGCCGACTATATCTAGTCGATAGCGCTTAACCTCCTGCACAAGCTCAGGCTCCTTTCCCCCCAGCGAGGTGACATTCCATGTCCCCAGAGCTAGTCTCCATGTCCGGAAATCTGGTCGCCGAGGCCCCTGCTTTCGGCTGCCGCCCAGATCTCTCTGCACCGGCCCCTTATGGATCCTCCTGCGGGTGGTGGGTCCACGGGAGGACGGCCCCACGTCGCTCCTTCTGGCTGAGTATTAGTTTTAGTTTAGTTTTTATTAGTTTTAGTTTACTTTATTAGTTTTAGTTTTAGTAGTAGTTTGTTTTTGGGTTATACTTTGGGTTATTTGTCAAGTGCAGGATTCAAAAAGAAAGTATTGTGTTATCAAACTTACAACAAACAAATACAATTTTAAAAAATTTATTCAGGTCTACCCCCACAACAACCAAAGCCGTCCACAAGCTGCAGCCTTAAGTGCAAAAACAAATAAAAATACACACTAAAACCTCCACATTTACCAACTCCAAAAAAGGCTTGGAAATAAACTGACAAAGACAAAAATGAAAAGCGATTTATCTCAAATTTCAGTTTGTTTTAGTTTTGTAAACACACAATACAGTTTTCAGTTCTTTTTTTTTTTTCTTTTAATTGTCCTAATTTAGTTTAGTCCTGGTTTAGTCCTACTTTAGTCCTACTTTAGTCCTGGTTTAGTCCTAGATTAGTCCTTGTTTAGTCCTGGTTTATTCCTGGTTTAGTCATGGTTTAGTCCTGGTTTAGTCTTGGTTTAGTCCTGGTTTAGACCTGGTTTAGACCTGGTTTAGTCCTGCTTTAGTCCTGCTTTAGTCCTGCTTTAGTCCTGCTTTAGTCCTTGTTTAGTTCTTGTTTAGTCCTGATTTAATTCATAATTTCAGTTAGTTTTAGTTAGTTTTGTAAACACACAATACAGTTTCAGTTATCCTTTTTTCTTTTGTCATTTATATTTATTTCAGTTGACGAAAGTATTTTTTCAATTTAAGTTTTAATTTTTTTCATTCATTTTCGGCTATAATAACAGTGAACGGTTAATTTGTGTGGTGTAAAAGCCTTTTCTTGATCTTTATGAGTCATCAGTAACATTCCTGTAAATCCTGTGAAGTAGAATTTCACTAAAAGCCTTGAATATTTCTTCTTCTGACTCATTTGACACTGAAGGACGCCGTGCAGTTTGTCATTCAAAAGTAGACACACTGATGAATAAGAGAGTTATGATTATGATCAAAAAAAGTATGAGCTTTTTCAGTTGTATAAAAAGGCTCATATTACGCTATTTTCTGAGCCATGTTCTAATGTACGTAGTTTTGTTTCATTCACACGTTTACCGCACAAACCCTGAATATTTAGGCTGAAAACTGAAAACGCGTCGCAATAGATGAAGGGGGTAACACAGTAAGTAGCTGTTAACTTAAAATGTGCCGCTTTATGACATGACCATGACTTTTTTTTTGACTTTGTAGACTTTTATTGTCCCCAAGAGTAAATTCATTTTCACGCACACAAAGCTTGTTTGACATATACAGCGACAACACAACAAACACAAACGCATCACAGCATCACAACAGACGTTACAACACCCTCTGGGCCTGGTGTTCAGAAAAGTGATGGCCGAGGGGATCAGACTGCTGCTAAAGTGGGTCCTCCTGCACCCGAGCGTCCTGTACCTCCGTCAGGGCCCTCCTTCGGGTACCAGGTGCCAGCTGGTTAGCTCAACTGTCACTTGGCTTTCACCTGAGGGACCTGGGTTCGACTCCCCCCTGGGTAATGAGCAAAGCCAGTGTGGGTCCTTCACGGTACTGCCCCCCGGAGGCCTGAAAGATGAACTGCATAAAGGATTTCTTCTTCTTCACCTTCTTCTTCACCTTTTTCTTCATCACCTTCTTCACCACCTTCTTCACCTTCTTCTTCATCACCTTCTTCTTCTTCATCACCTTCTTCTTCTTCATCACCTTCTTCACATCTTTCACGTTCTTCTTCACCTTCACCTTCTTCACGTTCTTCTTCTTCTTCTTCTTCACCTTCTTCATCACCTTCTCCTTCACCTTCTTCACCTTCTTCTTCATCACCTTTTTCTTCTTCTTCATCACCTTCTTCTTCACCTTCTTCTTCACCTTCTTCTTCTTCATCTTCTTCACCTTCTTCACCTTCTTCTTCATCATCTTCTTCATCACCTTCTTCACCTTCTTCTTCTTCACCTTCTTCTTCTTCATCTTCTTCTTCATCACCTTCTTCTTCTTCACCTTCTTCTTCATGTTCTTCACCTTCTTCTTCTTCACCTTCTTCTTCTTCATCACCTTCTTTTTCTTCACCTTCTTCTTTTTCTTCATGTTCTTCTGCACCTTCTTCATCACCTTCTTCACCTTCTTCTTCTTCATCACCTTCTTCTTCTTCTTCACCTTCTTCACCTTCTTCTTCATCACCTTCTTCACGTTCTTCTCCTTCACCGTCTTTTTCACCTTCTTCACCTTCATCTTCACCTTCTTCTTCACGTTCTTTTTCTTCTTCTTCTTCACCGTCTTCTCCCTCACCTGATCGTCCTATACCTCCGTCCTGAGGGCAGAGGGGTGAGGCGTGTGGGGTCCTGTTCTATGGAGAGTCCAGTGCGTCCAGTGGCCTTGCTGTTGTTGCTGTTGTTGCTGCTGTTGTTGCTGTTGTTGCTGTTGCTGTTGTTGCTGTTGTTGCTGCTGTTGTTGCTGTTGTTGCTGTTGCTGTTGTTGCTGTTGTTGCTGTTGTTGTTGTTGCTGTTGTTGTTGCTGTTGTTGTTGCTGTTGCTGTTGTTGTTGTTGTTGCTGCTGTTGTTGTTGCTGTTGTTGCTGTTGTTGTTGCTGCTGTTGTTGCTGTTGCTGCTGTTGTTGCTGTTGCTGCTGTTGTTGTTGTTGTTCTGAGGTTGGGTTTGGGGAGTCGTCTGATTTTCGCAGCTGTATGTGTTTCCTTTGTGAGTTTAGATGGTTTTTAACAGTGAGAATATTGAAAAAGCAGGTGGAACAATACAACAGGATGGATCGGTACAACAGTAATCACAGATGTGGAGAAACGTGGAGTCCTTTCAGTTTTCTAATTACCGACAATCGTTGATGTTTTCTTTTGTGCCATCACGAGGTGGAACACGCCATTTTGAGATGTTAGACTAATAAAGTTTCCGGTGTTAATGTATTTTTCATTGTATTGTGATTGGAGTTCACAGCGTGTACCTCGTCTCCCCGTGCCGAGGCGGGACCCTGACTGAACGCTGCGCTGTGATTGGCCGGTCGCTCTGTACGTTTCTTATGTAAACGCAGCAGGAACTCCCACACTCCACTCATGACCGTAATTAGTTTCATAGTGAGAGCAAATGCATTTTCACACCGACTGCCCACACCTGTCCCACCTGCCGGCAGACACGTGTGGAGGGCCCGGTCCAGACTCGAGGCCAAAGTGGGTCAGCTGACGTTTTCTGACACCGTCTATACTGTACGTAACCTTTAACATGAACATATACTCTAAACTTTTATTCGTTTTTAAAGGGCCTGGTCTATGTTCTAATGTAGTTTTCTCATCACAAATATCTCTGTTTTGTTTCATTCACATGTTTAACACACAAACTCTGCAGATTTATTTACAATCACCAACGCCGTCCACAAGCTGCAGCCTTAAAACAGAAAAAATACACACCAAAATTTCCACATTTAACAACTTCAATAAAGGGGAAAACGAAGAGCGATTTATCTATAATTTCAGTTTTAGTTACAATACAATACAATACAATACAGTTTCAGTTAGTTATCTTGGTTTTTTTTTCTCTTTTAATTGCCCTAATTTAGTTTAGTCCTGGTTTGGTCCTTATTTAGTTCTAGTTTAGTCCTTATTGAGTTCTAGTTTAGTCCTTGTTTAGTTCTAGTTTAATCCTTGTTTAGTCCTACTTTAGTCCTTGTTTAGTCCTGCTTTTATCCTGCCTGAGTTCTAGTTTAGTCTTTGTTAAGTCCTTATTTAGTTCTAGTTTAGTCCTTGTTTAGTCCTACTTTAGTCCTTGTTTAGTCCTGGGTTAGTCCTGCTTTATTCCTGCTTGAGTTCTACTGTAGTTTAGTCCTTGTTTAGTCCTACTTTAATCCTGGTTTAGTTTATAATTTCAGTTAGTTTTAGGGTGTATTCAGACCTGCTTTGTTTGGTTTGCTTAAAACGAACCAGAGGCTACGTTCACACTGCAGCCTGAAGTGACCCAAATCCAATTTTTTTTGCCTCTATGTGACCTGTATCTGATCTTCTAATGACAGTCTGAATGACACAGATCCGATTTTTTTCAAATGCGATACAGGCCACTTGGATATGTGTACCTAAATCCGATACATATCTGATCTTTTGACATGCGACTTCAGTCTGAACGGCCAGGTCGCGTTCATCCGACCTGGGCGTGTTTCCTCCAGCGAGAGTGGTACAAGTAGGCGTTCACAAATGTACACAAATGTTCTTCTCGTCATGTGAAAATACACTCAACAAAAATATAAACGCAACACTTTTGTTTTTGCTCCCATTTTTCCTGAGATGGACCCAAAGATCCAAAATTCACTCCAGATACACAACACTACCATTTCTCTCAAACATTGTTCACAAATCTGTCCAAATGTGTGACAGGGAGCACCTCTGCCCCGCCGAGACAATCCACCCCACCTCACAGGTGCGCCACATCAAGATGCCGATCCGACATCATGACCAGTGCACAGGTGCACCCCAGACTGCTCACAATAAAAGGCCACCCCGAAATGTGCATTTTTTTGCTTCATTGGGGGTCTGGGGACTCAGAACCAGTCAGTATCTGGTGTGACCACCGTTTGCCTCATGCAGTGCAACACATCTTCTTCGCATAGTTTTTATCAGATTGTCAATTGTGGCCTGTGGAATGTTGGTCCACTCCTCTTCAATGGCTGTGCGAAGTTGCTGGATATTAGTGGGAGCTGGTACACGCTGTCGTATACGCCGGTCAAGCACATCCCAAACATGCTCAATGGGTGACATGGCCGGTGAGTATGCTGGCCATGCAAGAACTGGGACATTTTCAGCTTCCAAGAATTGTGTACAGATCCTTGCAACATGGGGCCGTGCATTATCTTGCTGAAACATGAGGTGATGTTCATGGATGTATGGCACAACAATGGGCCTCAGGATCTCATCACGGTATCTCTGTGCATTCAAAATGCCATCAATAAAATGCACCTGTGTTCTTCGTCCATAACAGCCTTTGAAGAGGAGTGGACCAACATTCCACAGGCCACAACTGACAATCTGATAAACTCTATGCGAAGAAGATGTGTTGCACTGCATGAGGCAAATGGTGGTCACACCAGATACTGACTGGTTCTGAGTCCCCAGACCCCCAATAAAGCAAAAAAAATGCACATTTCGGGGTGGCCTTTTATTGTGGGCAGTCTGGGGCGCACCTGTGCACTGGTCATGATGTCGGATCGGCATCTTGATGTGGCGCACCTGTGAGGTGGGGTGGATTGTCTCGGCGGGGCAGAGGTGCTCGCTGTCACACATTTGGACAGATTTGTGAACAATGTTTGAGAGAAATGGTAGTGTTGTGTATCTGGAGTGAATTTTGGATCTTTGGGTCCATCTCAGGAAAAATGGGAGCAAAAACAAAAGTGTTGCGTTTATATTTTTGTTGAGTGTAGTATATAAACTCTTCAGAAGCAGAACAGAAGCGCGTAGCAATCCCACCACTCTTGGCTGCGACTCTGCACCAATACGCTCATTTCTACGGACGTTGCTGCCACTGCCCCACAAAACGCCATGGCCAAAAACCTTCTCCTTCCCCGTCTCCTCCTTAACAAATAAGCTGAACATGTTTTGGCTCAGTTACGACAGCAACTTTAGGCGACTTCCGTAAACATTGAGCACGCTCGCTGCACGTGATTTAATTTAGTTACAAAATAAACCTTAAAACTGTCTTAAAAGCTCACAAACGCAGAGCGAGATCATTTCAAACAGTTTGCAGTTCTTCCTCACTTACCTTATGCCTTCAGAGTGTCCTAATTATTCACCATGATGAGTTTATAAGCGCTTTTTTTTTTTTTTTTTTTTACAGTTTTTGAGGGACCAGAGCCGTGCTGTCGCGGTAAAACTAACAAAAACTAGCATGCTAATGGTCACTTCCTGATTATTGGACAATAAAAGGCTCTATAATTGCATGTAAACAGTGCACATGCTTATACTCCTCCTTATATTCCTCCTCTGTACCATACTATTCACGCTCTTCCTCTGTACCAAATATTCAGTCTACCTCCTCTGCACCATACATTCCTCCTCTGTACCATGTACTTGTATTCATAGTCCCTCCTCTGCACTTTTTACTCACTGTCCCTCCTCTGTACAACATATTCCTCCTTTGCACCCTGTATTCCTCTTCTGTACCATGTATTCCTCCTCTGTACCCTGTATTCCTCTTCTGTACCATATATTCATCCTCTGTACCCTGTATTCCTCCTCTGTAGCATATATTTCCTGTCCCTCCTCCTCTGGTACTAGTATTCACAGTCCCTCCTCTGCACTTTTTATTTACTCTTCCTCTGTACCATATATTAATCCTCTGTACTATATATTCATCCTCTGTACCACATATTAATCCTCTACTATACATCCACTGTCCCTCCTCTGTACCATATATTTTCTGTTCCTCCTCTGTACCACATATCCCTCCTCTGTACCCTGTATTCCCCCTCTGCACCCCGTATTCCTCCTCCTCCTCTGCACCCTGTATACCTCCTCTGCACCCTGTATAGCTACTCTGCGCCCTGTCTTCCCCCTCTTCTGTACCCTGTATCCCTCTTCTGTACTACATATTCCTCCTCCTCTGCACCCTTTTCTCCCTCCTCTGCACCCTTTTCTCCCTCCTCTGCACCCTGTATCCCTCCTCTGCACCCTGTATCCCTCCTCTGCACCACATACACCTCCTCTGCACCCTGTATCCCTCCTCTGTACTACATATTAATCCTCTACTATACATCCAATGGCCCTCCTCTGTACCATATTTTCTGTTTCCCCTCTCTATCACATATCCCTCCTCTGTACCCTGTATTCCTCCTCTGTACCCTTTATCCCTCCTCTGTACTACATATTCCTCCTCTGTCCCCTTTATCCCTCCTCTGCACCCTGTATTCCTCCTCTGTCCCCTTTATCCCTCCTCTGTACCCTGTATCCCTCCTCTGCACCCTGTATCCCTCCTATGTACCCTGTACCCCTCCTCTGCACCCTGTATCCCTCCTCTGTACTACATATTCCTCCTCTGTACCCTGTATCCCTCCTCTGCACCCTGTATTCACTCTGTATTTTCTCGTTTCCACCGCCGGGGCTGCATGTCTTTCATAACTGCCGAGGAGATCAGTTAAAAGTGTCCTTATTAGACTGATCTATATTAGAGTTCAGAAGATGCACGGCTTTCATTAAAAATCACTGCTTATCTACGCCGTATATTTCATTCAAAGTGCATTTTTAATAGTCCCATCCACGGGGTTATCGCCAATATATATTTTTTACACAGACCGCAGCCTCGGCATGAATAACTCCCGGGTTATGAGCTCTGTAGGAGAGAAAACGACGAAACAACGCTCTCTTTTACCTGTGGAAATGATGGATTAAAGCGGCACAATGGAACTTTAGTGGTGGAGGAGATTATCTGCCGCTTGCTTGGCCTGGAATGTTTCACAGTACGGCATTAAACTGTACCCTGTATTTTGTGTTTAATCGGACTCGAGGGTTTCAGTCTTGGGTACGCAGGGAGTTGTTTTGTAACGTTATGTAATGTTTGACCCGGAAACTCTGTGGTTATAGGGCGGAGACTAGGGACGGGAATTGATACGATTTTTACGATTCCGATTCCATTATTGATACTGCTTAACGATTCGATTCTTTATCGATTCTCTTATCGATTCTAATTTGGGGAAAAAGGAGAACAAACTGATTGATTAGCACTAGTCCTGGTTTAGTCCTGGTTTAGTCCTGGTTTAATCCTGGTCTAGTCCTGGTTTACTCCTGGTTTAGTCCTGGTTTAATCCTGGTCTAGTCCTTGTCTAGTCCTTGTCTAGTCCTGGTTTAGTCCTGGTTTAGTCCTGGTTTAGTCCAGGTCTAGTCCTGGTCTAGTCCAGGTCTAGTCCAGGTCTAGTCCAGGTCTAGTCCTGGTCTAGTCCTGGTCTAGTCCTGGTCTAGTCCTGGTCTAGTCCTGGTCTAGTCCTGGTCTAGTCCTGGTCTAGTCCTGGTCTAGTCCTGGTCTAGTCCTGGTCTAGTCCTGGTCTAGTCCTGGTCTAGTCCTGGTCTAGTCCTGGTCTAGTCCAGGTCTAGTCCAGGTCTAGTCCTGGTCTAGTCCTGGTCTAGTCCTGGTCTAGTCCTGGTCTAGTCCTGGTCTAGTCCAGGTTTAGTTGTGGTCTAGTCCTGGTCTAGTCCTGGTCTAGTCCTGGTCTAGTCCAGGTTTAGTCCAGGTCTAGTCCAGGTCTAGTCCAGGTCTAGTCCAGGTCTAGTCCAGGTCTAGTCCAGGTCTAGTCCTGGTCTAGTCCTGGTCTAGTCCTGGTCTAGTCCTGGTCTAGTCCAGGTTTAGTTGTGGTCTAGTCCTGGTCTAGTCCTGGTCTATATAAGGTCTATATATATACCTGGACTTTCTGTTGCTAAAGTATCCGACCGCACTTTGTACTCGAGCTCCGGATAAACGGACCTGTCCCAGACTTGTCCCGAACGTCTCCTGAACGTGTCATGTGTCCAAGTGGAAGTTAAAAGTCCATTTTCACAAACGTTCTTCTCGTCATGTGAAAACGGTACATAAACTCTGTATCAGTGAAGCGGAGAAGCACGTATCAATCCCACCACTTTTGTGCGTAATTCGTGCTGGCTGGAATCGTTAAGAGAATCGTTAGATAAACTGCTAATCGATTCCGTGGAATTGAAACACACGGAACCGGTTCTCAACAGGAACCGGTTCTCGATTCCCATCCCTAGCAAAGACTAGGGATGGGACTGTGTAACGTTTTGGTTGGGGGGTTCGTCACCTCCTTGTTTCTATGGATATGTCATTGCTCTGCCTGGAATGTTCCACAGTGTGACATTAAACAGCTCTACTTTACATTTATTCAGTTACAGGTGGTTTTAGAGCTTAAAAATATTGTACCTAGAAAAAACAGAAAGAAAAGGAAGAAAATCTTTGAGAAAATCTCCATGGAGACGAGCAGGTGGCAGATCCTCCAAAACCAGGACTGAACCAGGATTTAACCAAGACTATCCCTGTACAAATTCAACATATTTTACATTTAATATATTAAAAAAGGGTGCATTGTGTAACTTTTCTGGTGGAGGGTCTGACAAATGCTTTTCTCCATGAAGATGTTATTGCTTTGTCTGGAATGTTTCGTAGTATGGCATTAAACCTTTCTATCTTCATGGAGACCAAACCCAGACCAGGTTACAGGTCAGATCTGTGGAGAGGCGACCCCACTCACAGTCAGAGTGTTTGTTTTTCTAGGTATTTTTGAGCTCTAAAACCACCTGTGATTGAAAGAAATGTAAAGTAGAGCTGTTTAATGTCGCACTGCGGAACATTCCAGCCAGAGCGATGACGTCTCCGTAGAAACAAGCAAGTGACGGACCCCCAACCAAAAAGTTACACATACAGTATAGCGCACTTTTAAATAGATTAAAGTGTTGTCATGCGGTGAACCAGTGAACACTTTGCTTTTTTCAACTCTGTATATTCTGAACTGGCAACCCTCCCGTTAGTGGGCGAACGCCTGATCAACTACACCACTTAAGATATGCCTTTATGAGTCCCACAGTGAGGAAATTCCAGTTACACCAAATTCCGGTTACACCACGTAAGCCTTGATTAAACTTTAATTTGCAACCATATCGTAACCTGACCATAGAAATGTCAGCCTCTTTTCCACTTTACGATCAGTGCATAAAAAAACTCGTAATACGGTTTTCAGAAGTCTTGTAGAGGTGAAAATGTCCAGACATGAAGATCTTAAGTTTAAAATCCATGTCTCCCTTTCCTCTGTATGCCTTTGGTTTAGTGCAGGGGTCACCAACGCTGTGCCCGCGGGCGACCATGCGCCCCGAGGACCCCTTTACGGCGCCCGCAAGGCACGCACCAAAAATAGCACTACTCATATTGCAGCTCTGCTCCTGAAAAGAAAGGGTCCAATGCAGAAGTCAAATTTCTCCCGTGTCATTGTGTGTGATTGTGTGTGAGACCAAATAAAGACTTAATCTTAAATCAAACTCAATATACATATATATTAAACAAAAGTAGCATTTTTTTTTTAGTAAATGCATACATTATGCAGATTTTTTAAATTATGTTATATAAAAAGTTAAAAATTCAAGTAGAAATATTTGATATCGAACTCGCCTCTTTCTAAGGTCGTTTTAACACCAGGAAAGTCCGATAGTTCACTTGCTTTGGTCCGGACCAAATGTTTTTTTATTTTTTTTTATTTTGGTGCGGTTCGCTTTCACACTGCAGTTTTTCCCCAAGCGAACTAACATCTACAAACAGGTCGCTCAGCCATTGGACAGAAATGAGCCGTGTCCAAACACAGAAGGAGGAGAATAACGGTGTTACGCGCTGTTTTCAATCTAGCCTTAGTGATATGGTTTGCTCAGTTTTTACAGTTCGCACAAATGTTTGAGCAGCATCGTGAGGTTTACACTATTTTACAATCAATTTCCAAACGACGAAGACACAGGACAAGACGGGTACGGAGGACAGCGCTCGTGTGTGCATCAAGTTCTGACTCTTGCTCTTTACGCAAAACGTAAGTAAGCCTCGTAAGTTTCATTTTGTTTCATTTAGTTTCGTTTCGTCAGCCTCGGTTTCTCATAATGCTCGACATACGACGGGAGCTCGTTAAGTACAAAAAGCCAACTTGTGTCGGATCGAGTCCGGTCTGCATTCTCACCTCAAACAAACAGCACCAGAGTTTGAATGGAACCGTGCCGAGACCGAGCTTTTTAGGTGGTCTCGGTTCGTTTGTTTGCTCCGGATCGAGATTTTTGGTTTTTATTCACACCAGAACAAAAGGTCCGAATCAAAGGAGCAAAGGCCTGCAAAGGCAGGTGTGAAAACGACCTAAGTCAAAGGTCATTCGTGTGCGGCCGCCACGCCTCTTTCCTGACACGTTGACCAAGTGAAGTGATGATGAGGAGTTGGCCTGCTTGTGCTTTTGCCCCAAAAATCATGGCAGAAAAGTGAAAAAGGACATACTGTTTTAACAATGATTGGGAAGAAGTTATTTTTTGCGTCGTTTAAAGAGAAATGTCTGTGCCTTATTTGCGGGACGACTGTTGCAGTACCAAAGCGGCACAATGTGGAGAGGCACCTCAAAACCTGCCACGGAAACTTTGATGTGAACTCCCCACCTGGCAGCGCATTACGGACAGAAAAAGCCCGTGGGTTAAAGGCAGCTTTAGACAAACAACAGACTTTTTTCACAAGGCCACTGAAAAAAATCACAGAACGCATTGGGAAAATAATTATTATTGATATGTGAGCAATCACTTCATAGTGTTATAATAACTACTGCTATTTAAATATAACTTTTATAACATTAGTTATCCATGCAGTTTTGTTATTTAGGAAGTTTGTAGCAACAAGGTCCTGTGTAGCCCTTCATACTCCTCGCCCATGAAGCAGCCCATGAAACAGGAGACAGGGCTCTCCTGTTTAATCGACGGTACGCCTCATTCTCTGTACCATAACCGTCCCTTCTCTACACTGTATCTGCACCGTATTTCTACTGTACCATATGTAAGGCTGGGTGGTATACCGCTTCATCCCAAATACCGGTGTTTTTTTGGTGTAGGTGTCTTTTTCTGAGTGAAACACACTGTTATGGGGAGTTGTTGGCGCTTTTTTT